>OX459115.1:83545708-84100708 GCA_949775065.1 Brachyopa scutellaris | reverse complement strand
TGCCTCATGCAGTTATTGAATTTTTTCGCGGGCTGTATTGCACCGTCTTGTTGAAACCACATGTCGTCCACATCCATATCTTGCAATTTAGGCAAAAGAAACTGGATTATCATTTCACTATAGCGAGCACCATAAACCGAGGAAAGTCTGATGATGCCTTCAGCCGGAAATTCACACCAAACATTGACACGTTGTGGATGCATTTGTTTCCCAATAATTTTGAAGATTAACAAAGCCATCAAAATGAAAATGAGCCTAATTGCTTAGGATGATTTTGTTTTTAAAAGTAGCTGCCAATCAATCCTTCACTTTTGTTTAACTACTGCTCAACCATAAAAACGCATTGTTCTTTCGTGTAGCACTCCATTAAAAATAATAATCTTGTCAGCTGTCACGCTGTCTTTTTTTCATTGACAACAATTCACCGCATAAATGGTGAAAAGATCAAATCTTGTGTGAATTTTGGGACACACATTACTTTATACATTTTTTCTTTTGGTATTAAATTATGATTATCCCGGACATTCCCCACATAAGTGAAATAGAGCACATGTCTGGGAAAACCCGGACAGATGGCAACGCTAATGTGAATCAAAAGTTATCTGTTAGTTGTCACAGTGCATTACTGCAGTAATAATTTTGAGATTTCTGTGTTCAGCGCAATCTATCGGAAAACTTGAAAGCTTTTTATTTACGAACATTCGTCACTTCATTACAAATATATTGTGTTCGTTTCAGCTCAATGGGATGGTTAGTTTTTGAGTTTTAAGGGCACAAACGAACAGCAAATTTATATCATCATCATCATTATATAAATAGGCGAAGGCAAAATAGTTCAACCCCTTTTTAACTGCCTTAAACTCAACGTATGCGATTGATCTCTATTTTGTTGGAAAGGTTATGAAGAGGGGCAGTGCAGTGTGTATTTGTTTCCAATATGTTGTGTCTAAGCCAGGTAAAAACCAGGTAAAATAAAAAATATTAATACGTGCGTTTCTATCGCACAGTTGGTCGAATTTCAACCACATGCGATACTATAGTTTAAATAAATATGGCAGAATAAATTACGATTGAAGTGGTTAATTTGAATAGTGTTTCCAAATGTAAAATCCAAAAAGTGGACATGATCAGAAAATGATTTTCGTCTTCGAAGCATGACGTTGGATATGACCCGAAGTTTGTGAAACTGAGAACCCACATGTTTGTTGTCAGCAAATTCAAATAACCAATGGACGCCTTTCTGTCAGACTTTATGATAATTTCTACCTAACGGTACCTCCAAATGGCTATATGTGTGCCTGTGTAAGTTCCATTATCACGTTCGCATTCACATTCGCACTGCTTAAAGGATTTTCATGAGTTTTTTTTTTTTTTTTGTCACATTCACGTACATACCTATTTCATACTCAAAGGACATGGTCACAGCATAGGCTTTAAAATAAATAAATAAATAAATATAGGAATTATACCTAGAGGAAAAAATATGAACAGCATATGTAACACCTGCGCGTGTACGAGAATACTCGTAGCTGCTGTAGCCAGAAATAAGGTACGAGTGTAATAGTAGTTTATTCTAGAAATGTAATTCCCCAGTGGACACACAGCTCCATCTGGTCGAAGTTAAAGGAAAAACAAGAAATTTTCTGCAGTATTTTCTTTTTGCTCTCCACCACTAACACATGCAAATCCACACACATAAGGCTCGGAGAGGGAGCTGTGGAAAGCCCTCATTATCGTTGCGGAGAGGGAAAATCCAGTGAAAGAAAAATCAATAACGCCCCCCAGAAGAGTAGTGTGTGGAAATATATTATGTCGGTAAGGGTAAGGTACAGTAAGTTTGGTAGACCCAGCAGCAAAGTACTCATACACAATTGTATGTACCTACTTACAGTGCGCTCGTAAATTACATAATTCTACCGCATTTTGTTGTTCAAGTAGATTTCGTTTGTGTATTTATCTTTTTTTTTTCAGTTTCGATTATTTGTTGTTTTTTCTTGTAGCAAAGTGGAAAAGTGGAATTTTCCTTCATTTCCCTTCAAACGAGTACATTTTTTTCCTTGTGGGTATATTTTTCTTTTTGTAGGTTAAGAGAGCACACACAAATGTACACACGTTTAAATTGCATTTTATAGCATATTATGGGAGAATTTTCCTTTTCACATTTTGTCCTTATTTTGCAAAATTCGCGTAATTTTCGAGCAGGAAATTGCCGAGTATTACGTGCACACGTACACGCCTTCAAATTGAATTACAGGTTTTGACATACGCTCATAAGGATTTTTTTTTTTCTCTCTGTTGGTTGGCTGGCTTGGCCATGGTTTCGTAGCAGAGGTGGAGGATAATAAATTGACGTATTGAGCTTAAAAGATACTTTGGTTGTGTGATTTTTTTTAGTGATTTTGTTATGGCTGGCCATGTGGTGGGGTAGGTGATGATGATACTCGTAGCATTGTGTGAAAGCGTTTTAGAGAAAGGATTAAGGATGTAAGTTAAATTTATGGGCTTGGATTTATTGTGCTCATGGTCAAATGGTTAACTTTTTCGTCTAAATTTAGGTATCCAAGTTGAAAGTTTGATAGTGACATAAAGAAAAAGGAAGTTTTTGTTAGTAGCGATTTGCGAATAGTTTATGGATGTACCTTTTGGTTGAAGGTATACTTATTTTTTTATCGTGAATCCATTTTTAGTGAGTGTTGATAGGTACTTAGTACTCAGAGTATTTTTCAGTACGTATTTTTAGATTCACCCTCTACGCGATGAGAATAGAAAATAGTTGTCCACCTTCGGTCACCTCTGATCTTCTTGGAACGTCAACGATAAGCGCAAAAGTTATTCACTTAGAGTGGGGGTCTTTCATTAAGCGCTCCCTGTCTTTAAATTGAAATAAAACAAAGTGTGTGTGAGATATCATCGAAATTTTTTATTCGTTTGAAAGGCCTATCGATGCCATTATGTATGGAATAAAACATTGTTCAAATGTCCACCGCAGCTTCTCCGGGTGGCGCGCATCCGAAATGACCAATTTTCCATGACTCTGGCGCATAAATCAGGCTGAATTTGACCGATGGCATGGGTTATGTTGGCTTTGAGGGCCGCTGTGGTTTGTGGCTTATTCGCATAGACCTGCGACTTCAGAAAACCCCACAAGAAAAAGTCAAACGGGGTCAAATCGCACGCCAGTTCACATCATCTCCACGTGAGATGAATATGCCCTCCATTTCCATTCACTCATGCATAATTCCCAGCTGTGTGGTACGTAGTGCTGTCCTGTTGAAACCATATGTCGTTGGTGTACATATGATCCAATTCAGGCCAAAAGAAGTTGGTAATCAGCCAACGTCGTTCTCAAAGAAATATGAACCCGATGACGCCGCCAGCCCAAAATCCACACCAAAAAGGGACTTTTTCGGGATGCATTGGACGGACGCTCCGGGATCTCATGTGGATTGGTATCGTCCCAAATTCGACAAATTTGTTTGCTGACGCACCCATTCATCCAGAAATGGGCCAGATCGCTTAAGATGATTTTTCGATGAAAATTAGGGTCAGTTTTCAACTGCTCCAGAGCCCGTTCACCGTCGTTTACCTTCAGCTCCTGGGTCCTGGAATTTTGTACGGGTGCAGGTCCAAGTCACGATGCAAAATTCGCCAAGTTGTGGTCTTGCGAAAGGCCGAGTTCTTGTGAGCGACGCAAAATCGACTGCGTCGGATTCTCCTGCACACTAACGAATAGCGGTAATGTTTTCGGTAGATCTTGCGTTTCGTTGACGTACGGATGTTGGTTGATCGTTTACTGAACCAGTGGACTCAAATTTATCCGCGGAACGTTGCCCGAACAGAACAACCATTTTGATAAAACAATTTTATTATTTGCACGTGTTGTTGAACGCTATATCCGTCCACAGTGATTAGGCAAAACAGACTGAATAAATGACAGCCAATTTGACAGATGTAGCTTCAACAATATGGCCGCTATCAACTGTCAAAGTTCGGAAGTCCCTATTGGAAGACCCTTTACATAACCTTCTATTCACATGCAGGCATACATAAACGGAAAACCTCACCCTACCATTAATCACTAGTAGTTAACCATAAACATCTTATTACTACACCATTACCCATTACCCGCATTAGTGCTTGTGGAAGGTGCACCATAGCATCCCTCAATCCTACTTAAGGAAAGCAAAAAAAAAAATGGAATGGATAATTTACGTAAAACTTCCCGACCTAGACAGAGATATGCTAGCGTAGATAATACCACAAAATAATGTACCTAATTATATTTTGTTACCCAGCGGAAAGGTTATATATAAATACATACCTCGACCTTTTTCGACCACAGTAAGATAGATTTGTAGAAACGACTTAAAATTGTGGTTGCGAGGATAACGAAATATTTAAATGAGATTTTCCACTTGATTAACGAGGGAAAGATGAAAAATGCCAAATTTCACAGAGATTCTCTGTGTTCAATGGGCGCGCACACATTGTCAATAATCAGATTTGGCACACAAATAGATACACACACACACACACACACAGTCTCTATGCTAACAAAAGGATTATGTCATGGAAATGAAAATGATATGAAAGGGAGTCCTTGAGAGAATTTTACTGGGTATAATTTATCAATTGTAGTGAAATAATAGCGAGCGCAGATTTGGAACAGGATATGCACAATGTATGTAAGTACGCGCTCGTGTACGTTTTATCTGATTTTATAGTAGTTTATAACTTTTTTTCTTTTTGTTATTTGATATGTGCTTTTGTGTGGGATGATTGTATCAGGCAATATTTTGGAAGTAGGTCACAGCTCAAGAGGACATGCAACGGCTACGAGTATATGAAAAAGTTTAGAACACATGTGTACCTGCCTGGTGCTTGTTGAATGACCTTTCAGGATGTGCATACTCGTAAACGTATCCTGTTTGAGTACTTTATTGCATTGATGTGGTGGAAGAAAAAAATAGATCTGATAGGTAGGTAGCATGGTTCAATTAAAGAAAAAAAACGAACACTTATTATTACAAACGCGGTTCTATTTAATAACTCTAAAAACTATCCAAATGTTATTTCAGACAACAAGAAGTCTAAAGTTATTATTTTTATTATTATTAATAATATTATAAAATTATTATAAGGCGTGTAGGTTAGGTTAGGTTTTCGGGCTGATAAGAGTGCTTGCATCCTTATCACACTTAGGTACATGTGGACCCATTGTGATACCCATAGCGTGATCCTACCCGTGGTATCAATAACTAGGTTGCATCCAACCCGACGCCTTAGCAAACTCAAGCAGGTTAGATGGTGATCCATCAGATAGCTGTTCGATATGATCGAAATAGAATTTGCCTAGGGTTCTGTTTCTCAGTTGACAGTGACAGAAGAAATGGGTTGTGTCCTCACGTACCTCTTCGTCACCACATCCTCTGCATATGTCATCATCATTCAGTCGTAATTTCTTCATGTGGTATCTTAGAGTATTGTGCCCAATTAGGACTCCTATTAGCATTGACAACGACTTTCTGTCTTTTTGTAGGAGTTTCCTAGTTCTTGTTTAAGGCGTGTAAGAAGAGCACCTCCAAGGCATACATGCCGTAGCGCAATTTGGGGTTGTTGCGTCAAGAATAATAGCATCAGCCATGACTCGAAACAGAAAATGTTCCTCAAGTATGGCGATATTGCTCATCTAGAACCGTAGAAAAATGTCTTCGCTATTTCATACGACGAGTTTTTATACTCATCTGGAGACTGGAGTAGCACACCTATTTCTAGATACGCTCAAACTCCATCTCGACTACGTGGTTAAAGTAAAGGTGATGAAACGAGAAAGGATACCGCAGATAGTTCGTATATAAAATGACCAAAATGCTGCTTAACGGAGGAAACTTCGTCGAAGGCTGGGAAAACCTAGCATCGAATTGTGGCTTCAATCTCTTAGTTAAAAACAGATAATCACCTGATCTCTCTGAAGCATAAGCTCCACACATTACTGGAGAAAACAGGCCATAGAATTTATGGAAAATTTGCTTATGAAGCCCAGTCATCACAATATAGAGCATATTATTCTAGCAAATTCTATAATTTGCAGAATAGATCTTTTTTTCCAGTAATATAGAGGAAAACTTTTGAAAATAAACATTAAATGATCTGTGACGTGTAGGTGTATTAACGAATCAGAAAATTTATTATTATGTCAATGTGGTAATCGGCCCTTTGCCTAACCATATCGACTAAAGCTTTATTCAGACGATTGCCAGATCTGACAATATTGTCAGGTCTACAAATGTGCTGACAATTAGCTACAAATGAGCTGACAATACCAAACTACCTTACAACGTTAAATTGCCAGTACACACGGTTGCCAGGTTTTGTCCCAATTTCAGACAATTTATTGTCAGGCGGTTGGCATTTGATAGGCATTTTTTTTTTCTAGCTAAAACACTTTTATACATGGAAAACAATATGCCCCAGGTAAAATCTTTGTATGGTGAATTTGTAGGTTATAAATTATAAGTTATAGACACGTTTTCACGAAATAATTGCGATTTTCTAAAAATTTATTAAAAAAAGTGTTTGACGACCAATAACTCGAAAATGAAAGCACGGATGGTAATAGCCGTAGGTAACTGTGATAACCATTCATCAATTATCTATCGAAAAAGCCTAATTTGGTTGCTCTGGGCTTAGTAGACCAGAAGTTATCTTATTAATATATAAATCTCAGTGTGACGCTCTTACCTGCCAATCTTACGGTTAGACAAACACAAAAACTAATGCACACAATGAAGTAAATCTTCGTATTCCAGTTCATTAACATCCTGTGTCTATTATAGGCCGATTTTTAAATTAATTTATTCGCAATATTATTTAAATTAATGCAAAAATAAAAACACTAACAAATGCCACTTTCTTGCGAAATGTCATTTATTCAAACTACAAACACTTAAAATCCACACATGTGGATTGTATATGTTGATAGACTGCAAACCTTGGGGTGCGTTCGCACTGTCTTTGATTCTTCCAACAAAATGACAATGTATGTAAGTATTGTAAGTAACAGTATAGTTTTTAGACACGGGCGAAGCCGGGCGGGACAGCTAGTAATTCAATAATTGTTGGTACCTACTTCTCTGAAGGAACTTTTTTAAACACCCTGTAGCTCTGTGGATGTTAAAGATAGACACCCCCTCCCATAATTTTTTTTCATAGCATGGACCAATAAATCTTTCCCCATAGTTACTTTTTAAGACACGTTGGTGTTAAAGATGGACCCCCCACCACCCCTTTCAATAGGTTTTGTTTTTTTTTTTTTCATAAAATGAATAGTATATTTCACTGAAATAGTAACAAAAATATCTGACAATAATTTCATTCGAAGATGTTACAAGCTTCGCACATCTGACAATATAAAATGAGCCTGCAAATGTCCGAAACGTATGATAATGGCCTGACAATACCACTGAAAATATTTTCAGATCTAGCAATTAGCTAAAGTATTAAAAATGGTTAATACTAGATTTCTTATGAAATAGAATCAGTTAAACTAAACTAACTAAACTGTAGGCTTAAAAAAGTATGCACTAAAAAACACATCGCAGTTTGGCAGCACTACGTGTCTGACATTAACTATAAAAGGTGTTCCAAAACTCAGGGAAAAAAGGCATAAATCTTAGACCCAAAAAAAAAAACCAAAGAAAAAAGTCCAACAGCGTTAAATCGCATGATCTGAGCGCCCAATTCTGATCACCAAAACGGGAAATTACAGGACTAGGAAATGACCCTCGGGTTGTATGGTATGTGGCACCATCTTGTCGAAACCACATGTCGTCCACATCCATATCATGCAATTTAAGCACAAAAAAATCGTGTCGCAATACTGAGCACCATTAACTTCTATTGCCTAGCCAGCCGCATTTTCAAAGAAGAGGCGTCAAGATAAATATGAGCTTCACCGCTGAATATGATTTTGTTTGAAAAGTATTACTGCTGTCAAACCTTCATTTTATGTATAGGTATTTAAAATAATGTTCAAAAATGAAAACGCGTTGTTGTTTCGTGTAGCACGTTTAATATCTCTTAATTGTCAGCTGTCACGCTGTTTTATTTTTGGTTGGCAATACTTTACCGCACAAATGTCGAGAAATTCAAATTTTGTGTGAATTTTGGAACACCCTTTATCTCAGATTCGTTATTTTTGTTTATTTGTGAAAAACTCGGTTGGCTTATAAACATAGAAAATATTTCCTAAGCCTGTTTAATATACCAAAAAAAAAAAACACACATCTAATAATATTCCACAAACTTACGTTAAGAAGCCATTATAACCAGCGCTGCCACTTTGCTACCATCGTAGCAAAACTGCTACGCGATTTTCAAAAAAGTCAAATTTGCTACGCTGCTACGCACTCTCCCTGAATACCCCAATTTTGCTACGCAGTTTTAAAACGGGAACTATCAACAGGAATTCGAAACTTTTAAACCTCTCACAGTAACAAAAAAAAAAGAGACGAACATATTTTCAAACTATTCATTTCTACGACAACAACTTATGTAACTGTTCTATCGTACCCGACACAGTTAGTACATATTTTTTTGGATGTGTTTGAATATAACTGGAATCGGACTGGTATTGCAATAGTTTCATTATACAAACTATAGAAGTCCCTTCAAGTCTGTTTATTTTTAGTAAGGAACTAAGCGGTTTTCAGTTTGTTGTCAATGAAAAACGGCATATTATGGATTTATTGAGTTTTTCTACGCAAATTTGCTACGGGAAGCACTGCTAGTGACAGCACTGATTATAATGCAAACAACTTTAATGAAAAATGTATTGTTGGCAATTCCAATGAATTATAAAATTCAGACAGCTCGGTTGCAACCACCAGTGGCAGAGTTCAGCCCGCAAAACAAAGTGAAATGGTGGCTGGTGCCTGCGATTCTTAATACCATATTAGCACTGATAAATAAATAGGAAAAATTCAGTATGATTTGTAACGCTAATGAATAACAGTATTTCTTTTAGTGCCGATTGTGGAAAAATGTTCTCAGAAGCCATTGTAATATTTAAACCTTCTATTTAACCTACTATTTATAATTTTAAAGGGGGAGAATATCACTGGAGCACTGTTTATAAAAGAACCCTTAAAAGAAACAGTGCATTGAGTCAATTGGCTTCAGTTGTGTTTCTATCCCCTATTTTTTAGGAGCTTCTGACCTGATACAAGCGTTTTAATTGTGATTGAACGCCTTATAAATTGTTGCTAGATCAGAGAGGTTGAAGAACTTCAAGGAAACTTAGGCATTTAGCGGCGTTTTTTGCGGCTGGTCATTCCAACGTAGGTTGCAATGGATGACGGTGGTGTCGTCAGCGAATGAATGTTTTGGATTAGAAGTGTCAGGCAAGAGATCATTATGTTAAAATAACAAAAAGAGAACAATCTTTATTTAGAGTGATAAAGAGACGACTTCCACTATGCGGTGAGATATATCATCAGATCACCAGTGGACCTTTGCATCGAAATCCATATTGCCAGTCATTATTATTTGCTTTCGTGATTCAAAATATTTTATAAGCTGAGCAGTCTTTCCATGACCTTAAATAAAAATTAGAAGTGCAATGGGTCTGGTGAAATAGAAATTATGTGTTTTCAGTGTACTTTAAAAGAGTCCAAACGAGTAGGATAGATGGGAAAATGTACGCAGTATTGCAAATGCAAAGCAAACGATAATCCTCAGAAATATGGCAGTGATACCATCTGGACTTGCGTTGTTTACTTTTGCTACTGTTCGAGTGCGAGAATAGATCTGTTCCATGGAGTGTTCGACGCTCTGAAGTACAGATGGAGACGAATCGCAATCTGGTAGCGTTAAATTGGCTGCATAGTTCGTATTATTTTTAGAATGTGAGCATTTTAGTCACTTTTGGCTTTGGTTGAACTTCTTTCGGCAAAACTCACATTCATATTTCTATGGTATTTCTTCAACACTATTTTTATTACTTTTGTATAAAAAATATAGAATGCCAAATGAATTTCTTATATAATTTAAGTGCTAATGTACCAACCAACCAATCATATTAAAATGTATAAGTAATTTATAAGAAATAAAAAATAAGAAAAATAAAATAAGATAAAGAAGAAAGTGAATCGATCCGATCCAACATCTACTCTGCTACTGCCGTGCTCTCCAAGAACGACGCCTCCGTACTTTAAGTCAAAGATTCTTGGCAAGCATAGCAGAGCTCGGAAACATAAAGATATCGGATCTTATAAGATTTACCAAGAGCACAAACTGGTTTACGATTTGGTAAGAAGCGGATTTACTCCCAAACTATGAGGGGATTCACAATGGACCTTCGGGTCTCCGAGTGGAAATGATTGTTCAAACAATCACACACCCCTCCTAACCTAACCTAACCCATAGTAATTCTCGGAGTTGAAGTAAAGGATTCCTCTGGGTACACGCACAACCTCACATAGTTTTTTATTCGCTGTACTTATGACTTCGTCCTTTTTAGCTTTTTATACGAAATTTCTGTTAAAGTCAATACATAGATCGAGCATCATATCCCAAACTTTCGTTACGATTCCCTCATTTGATTCTCTTTAAACTCGTTACCACTAGCATTCTGACTAAAAAAAATCCTTTTTCACCGCTGTGCTTTTATCTCTATACGGAAACCCCTTTCAGTTCCTCGAAAGCAAAATGGATTATCCTTGCGACAATATTTCACATGACTCTCTATCCACGAAGGCAATTTATTATGGATACATATTTTTCGTCCATAAAAAAGGAAAAATTTATCTCTGGGCGTACGTACACATACATATGTATATGTACGTGTTGTAGGTGTTGAGTATCATTTGTCTTCCGTAGACTAAGCGGCTATGGAAAAATCGAATCTAATGTAACCCGCATGTTGTTCAACACATACAAATCACCTCTGCAGTCCCGAGTATAAAACAGGATGCACGAGGAATGACACTCTGATCTGATTGTTAAAGTTTTCTGTTTGTATTCCTCTCCACGTGCAATTGAATATTTTCCAATTTAACTGACTTAACCCACAGATCATTGTTTCGCACTTATCTTCATTTCAAATCCTGACGGTGTTCTTTTTCCGTAAATTGCTATCGAATTGATTTCTACTTCAAACAATTACCGCAACAGACCAAGGATAAAAGTCCGAAGGACCCGACATGCGGGTCCTCTTCTGAGTAGTTTTGATTTTGGTTAGTCGGTGAAGCGGCCGTAGGCAAACTTTTCTAATTTGTGGTCTTGAATATCATGCTGGTTTGAAGAGTGGAATTCGACGACTGTATGTGGTTGTGATCTGATTAATACTTAAATAGAATTGAAGGGCAAGCTCCAGAGTTGTATAGTTTTGGAAACTTTGCAAAAGGGTTAATGTACCATAGCGATTGAGTTGTGGTAGTTTCTGTGAATGAAACATTTTGCAGTTCTGTGGTCACTGGAGAGACGTATAAGCTAGGTCTTTGACGTTTTAAAGAAGCAAAAAATATCCTTACATATCCCTGCCCAGTGATAAGTAATTTCTTGGCAGCTTTGCTTCGATTTTCTTCTCATAGAATTTTATGGCAGTAATATCAAATAAATGAGTTATGAATATATAGATATGTATGAGCAATATGAGCTTCGAAGTAAATTACCTCCTTCCTCAGTTATGGATCTTTCCACTCGAGTTCCCGATAGAAAGTTTTTCACTGAGGAAACAAGGATACGAAATAAAAAAAACAAAAAGGAGGAACGATTAATAGAGAGCATAAATAGGGAACGTAGGACCTATACTTTGTCCCAACCGAACTGCCAGTAAAGGCCTTATGGGGGAGCTTTTTTCAAACACTGGTGCCAGTAAATGTCTTCACGGCACTTTAGATTAAAAAAAATGCCTCTGAAATAAAAACCACATTACTGGTTTACACAGGTTTTGTTTTTGTAATTTTCCACAAATTCGCATACATCCTATCATGACCGGGCTGCCACACAGTGGATGACACAATTATCGTGTGGCCGTCATCAACCCTCGCTGTGTGTATGGAAAATATTAACATAAAAACAGTGTTCCCATTATTAAGTTCAAGCAAATCGTTACAGCTTTTTCCTCGGTTTTTGTCAAAGAGCTTTGGGATTTTGTGCTTTCGAAAACCAATAAATGAACTTGATTATGTGAGGGTGTTGCCACTTGGCTTTTGTTTTTTTCCTTTTCCTTGTTTTTCGTTAAAATGCAGCTCAACAATTTTTCGATTTTTGGGCCTGCTTCTCACAACCATTTGTGTGTGCGTGTTATATTTTTGCACGAATGGAAGGGACCTACAGTTTTTTGCCGACTCCAAACGGCGAGTTGACAATTGATACTCTTTGATGCTTGTCAGACATTCGAAAGAGGTGGCAACGTGAAAAAACTATTTTTTTTTAAGTGTAAGACCCGACCTGGAGTTGAACCCGGGCAGCATTGCGTAGTAGTCCAACGCACTAACCACCACGGCCACGGCAACACAGCTAATTATATGCTTTGAGGAAGTGTTGTGGTTTAGTTACCATCCTTGGATGGATATTTGAGGGATAGCGATGGGCCCACTCTGGTGCCTAATATTTTGGGAAGTCTCAGCCTCTCAACCTAACCTAACCAAACCGAATCAGCACCTACGAAAGGCAAAAGTCACCTGCAAAGGTATAGCTTTCTGGAAAGCAGTAGGCACTCACATCTACATACATCTACAGTGGACTCTCCCTAAGTCGAACCTTCTCGAAGTCGAATTTCTCTCTAACTCGAATTTTTTCGCCGTATTTTATCATTCCCTTCAATTGTCCATACAAAAACCATTCTCTAATCTAAGTCGAACCTTCTCTAAGTCGAAACTCTCTCTAACTCGAACACATTCTCTTGATTATTGGCATCTTTTTCACCCCCTTAAGTCGAATTTTGTTTAGCACAAAACAAAATAAAAATACATTACCCCTTCGAAATTACCTGTGTGTGCCGTATCGACTTGAAATTTTGAAAGCCTCCTAAAATATTGTTTTTTATCATATTTAAAAAAAAAAATATTTTTTTCTTTTTGGGTCAAAATTTACAAGTAGTTTTTTCGATTTACCCCTTCTAACATACATAGAAATGTAGAAAAGCACTTTTGTTTCATTATAGATTCTTATTTTTTATTCATTTGAAATAATATTTTTATTTTGTTTGGAAATAAAAGGAAAATATTACATTTTATTAAAAAAAAGTGTTATTTTAGAATGGACATCTATCACATTGAGTTATATCTACTGAATGTTCAGCACAAATTGGCTTTTTGCATTCTTTGCAGGCTTTTCGTGCTGGTCTTCTTCTGGGACATATGTAACAATTTCCCTTCTGCTTGATTCTGCCAGAATTATCACGTTCTTCTTTAGCCCTTACTGAAAGATTTTCAAAAGTCGGTGTTACTGGGTGGCCCAACATACTTTCAATTCCACTACGTGATGGAAAATTTTGCAGGATTTGTGCATTTTGTGAACGATTCTGGATTTCAGCCATGGCTTATTGTTCGCTCAACTGTTGTAGGAACAACATTCTACGATTTGTTGATTGATGTCTTCAAGTGTAAATTATTTTCCATGTTGATCACGACTACTGCAAATGCAGCCACATCCACAATGTTATAAAAAGAAGCCAAAAGCCATCTCTTCGTTGTATATTCACCAAGCCATTTGTCCATATTGTCAACACCTCCTTTGCTTCTGTTGTAATCGAGTATCATTTTTTGCTCTCTTTTGGGACCTTAAATTTCGATATTATAATGGGAAGTGGAAAGAAGCACAACTGATTTGTTCTTTTTTGGAATATATGAACACATACTAAGGTATGTTGCTGCTGAATCCAAAGATTGATGATTCTTGCTCTTCCTTTTTGATTAGAAAATTCGGCTGGTACAAATGCACGTCTTTTATTTACAGTGCCCAATATTGACAAATTGTAGTCTAACATCAAAGTAGAAGCCAAATTATAGCTTGTTAAAAAGTTGTCCCATATGATGTTTCGAGCCTGAAATATTTTTTCTCAAATGCGTTCCGTGAAAAATAAATGCGTCTTTGTATCCAAATGCCGTAACAAATATTGTAACAAGAGAAAACACTTCAAACAATTCTAAGATACAATTGGCAGAAACACAACCAACTCCTTCCGACGCCCGTGTACATACAAAAATGTATGGGATACCCGGGTATGTTGGGTGTATGTTTATGTATAATTTTTTGGCTGTAGACACAAGGGTTAAGGAAAAAAAGTTCTTACATTTAAGAACTCACATTGTTGTGCCAAATGAGATCTTGTTAAACTGAATTAACAATAAAATACTTGCACCAAGAATAAAGAATAGCTAAGAATTTAAAAACCTGAATTGTTGTCTTGAGAAATTTATTTTTGCCAGAAATTGAGAATAAGGTATTTACGCTGAATATGAGAATCAAAAATGTAAATTGTTGCTTCAACGAAACCAATGTTAACTTGGAATCAAAAATACTTACCCTGGTTTTTGGTATTTTAAATTAAGAAAATGATTCCTTGCTAAGACTGAAAATCAAAAGTTTATAATTGAAAAACTCAAAAATGACCACATTCGTTTCAATAATTTTATTTTAAGAACACTCGAATATTCTGTTTAAAAATTTTAATAGTTCTTTTGATGATATTTGGCACTCCTCCAATGCACACTGATTCAATCCATGGAAATCCAGTATAAGTCTAAACTTCCAATATCAATATTGTATTGAAATGAAACCCACTGACTTTGATTGCATTTTTAGTCTAAGTTTTTATGATTTTAAATTTACACACTTTTTCACAAAAGATTCACAACGCAATGTAAGAACACGCAAAGAAAAGTATTTATAATTTCCAACGACAAGAATAATTCATTATTAACTTGACAAGAAATTGTTGCGCGAAGATACGATTTGTGGGTTGGAGTCACAATCCCGAAAATCCAAAATCTCGAAAATCCAAAATCCCGAAAATCCAGAATCCCGAAAAGCCAAAATCCTGAAAACGAAGTCCCGAAAAATTATATAAAATGCAAAATTTGCGCAAATTTTTCACCTTAAGTATGAAATTGTTATGAAAAGAATTTGTATTCTTGAAAATTTAAAATTTTGATTGTTGTTTCAAAAAAAAACATTTTTGATTCTTTGATATTTAAAAATAAAATACACTACGCGCCACTTGAATAGAAACAACAATTTTTCTTAAGATTTAGCCGTTTAGCGCTTTGATCAGCTTAAAATCCAAACCCTGGTGATAACCCTTTGCAACCATCCGGAGAGAAAACTTTTTATCAGTTTAACTGCTCTGTCACTGAGCAGGCTTGCCAGATTTTTATAAGCTCACAACGCAAAATTTTAATTTATTTTCGCAAAAACCGCAAAATCAAAAAAAAAAATATTCGCAAAAGGCGCAAAATGCTACCAATTAATAATAATAACAAATAACAATTTATTTAACTTTTTTTTTCTATACATTTAGTCAAAAGAAGACAACGAAGGAAACGTAAGAATAAATATTTTCTGGCGTTGGCTTAAAACTGGTGGAGAAAATTTGATTCACATGGGAATGAATTCTAGTGCGCATCAACGGTTCTAAAAATTTAACTTCAATCTTAGAAAGACTTTTTATTTTAAGGTTGGTTTGCATTGGCACCACAGACAGATCGAGATTGGGCGCATTCCGCTTTTTAGTCAACCGCCTCTGATTCGTCGTAATTGTAACTAATGTTACTAACATAAATCATCCACTAAGTCTTTCATTAATATAAGTTTGTTTTAAATCTTCTTTTATTTAAAAATAGCTTTGTTGTCTAGATACATATCTTGCAATCACAATTCTCAAACCAACCCAATTGAAAATAGAAAGTACAATCACGTTTGTGACATGAGAACTGTCAACTAAATAGTTAGTCAAGTTTTGAATTCTGTTTTTTTTAGAATTGACTAAATGGTTAGTCTGTAAAAAACGGAATGCGAACATTGGTTTTCGGAGAAGGAAGACGTACTTTGAAGTTTGAACGGGAAGGAATTAATTGAAGTGGATAGGATTTACAGGTTAATGTTTTTATTTAATCAGTTATAACTGCGATTCTACGTGTCAATGCGATACATGTTTCAATGACACAAAATACCGCAAATATCGCGCAAAATATAAGATATCGCAAAATCAAATTTTATACCGTCAAGTAAAAAAAATAACCGCACGTTTTGCGATATATCGCACAATCTGGCAAGCCTGTCACTGAGCCCAAAAATATGTTTACATTTCTAAAGCAGAATTTTATGGTTCACTTTATCCAAAGTCCAATAAACAGAGAAGCGTCATCTTATTCCTGTCTTATGCCCCTCCCCCTATACCGTAAGATAATTTTTGTTAAGTTGAGTTGAAATTCGGTTGAAATTCGAAATTCGGTATTACTGAACACAACTCTGAGAAAAAGTGTTGCCTGTCAACATTAAACCAAGATGGCGAATCCTCTCTAGAGTTGTGTGCGTATTTTTTCTGGTATTATGATAGACAACTCAGTGATGTTTTGGTTGCTAGAGCTGTCAAAAACTAACAACTGGTTTTTAGTTGGAGTAAATGTTGAGAAACGAAAGGTAGAAAAGGAACAAAAAGACGTATATAGGACAAAGAAAATAATGCAATACTATTATTAATAACGTGATGAAAAAAAATTGTGCAGTTTAAAAGCATATAGTCCACATCAGTTGGAGAAAATGGTTTTACATCTTCAGCGCTTGGAAGTGGTAGTGGTATCGCAGTCAAGCGTCCTTGAAATTTTAAGAAGTCTTTAGTTTCGATTTAAACGTAGTAAAATGCTTCTTTGGTGAGTACAAAAATACTTGTAAATATTTAAAAATAACAATAGTAATTTACACATTGCAAATGCATATTCTTTACTTTGCATTTTTTCTAGTTCTAGTTGAAATGTGTCACGGATAGATTTTAGTATGCGCACAACAATAACAATATTATCTTCATCATTATTATTGTAAATTAATACAACGAGGATGAGGGTTTGTAAGACTCTGATTTTATTTCCAACTAGTTGAACCCATGCTCGCCTTGCTTCGCATTCTAAGGGTTTTCTTATGCATACAAATATGCAATTTCAGTGGGAGCGTAGAAACATCAAAGTATTTGTCTAAGTCCATAAAATTGTTTAGTAAATTTTGTTGATTAACAGCGTTTTATCAAAAACGTTTCAATGTGTAACTTTCAGCCCCTAACTGCAGATTTCATAGTTCTCAAAAACCGCACCGCACCGTAGCACGTCAACACTTCCGCCTCTACCAGATGTCATTGCAAAATTGTTACTCTAGGTCGGGTGCCATTACATTATTCAGTTGGCAACTCTTAAAGTAGATGTAGTTTACCTTTTAAGTGTCTCTTTAAATTTATTTCTGTGTACGTAATTTAATAGTTTTTAATATATAATTGTTGTTTTGGACTGTGCCTTATAGTGTTTTCCATTAATAATTTTAACGATTTCTAGCTAAATCTTATTGTTTAGTCTAATTTATAATAAATTAACATTTGTGTTTTCTGGTGGTCTTCCATAGTTTTGGTAAGCGGTTTTATACTCTCTTAGTTTAGATTTCACTTACTTCTCTTAAATTAGTTGTTGTTTGCCTGTAATATTTTACCGCTTTTTCCTTTTTCACCACACCTAATGCTAATATTCCTTTTGTTGCCAACTTATCTATCGTTTGCTAATTAGTTGTTTGTTGCGATAGGTAAGCTTCCGCCTGTCAACCAAACTTCTTGGGTTCGATTCCCAATCGCGCATAATCATATTTTTTTTATTTTATTTTTTATTATTTTTTTTTTTTTTTTTTTTTTTTTTATTTTTTATTATAATTTTTTATTTTTCTTAACCGATATGGCATGCTCAGCCGAAAAATGCGTTGAAAATAAGCCAAATTCAAACGCCGCTCTTCACGCTTGTTTTGGCCCGTGTGGAGAAGTTTTTCATGCTAAATGCATTGGTACAACCAATGGTTTTATTGAAAAAATAAACTCCTCCGATATAGCTTACTGGTACTGTGCGGCCTGCCGTAAGCTTTCTGTATCACAATTAGCCTTTAAGATGTCGTGCTTTAAATCCGACATTCTTAAGTTGTCCAAAGGGTTCGAAGCATTGATGAATAGCTTCAAGTCCACAGTGACCAACTTAAATACATATTCAGAGCAGATTTACTCAGTAGATGCGTCAACTAACACCGACCTTATGCTAGTCTCTGCAACGTCAGAAACACAAGTAAATAATTTAGTTGCTAACAATGCCAGCACATCTACTGACGTTGAATGTGATATTTCTGTTGCTCCAATACCTGGAACTGATACTGGAACGACTTTTGTTATTTCAAGTGACAAAATCCAGTTGAACTCGGCCCCTGTGTTGGGTAAAAGAAAACGAACATCAAAAAATTCGGTTCATCTAGCGAAACGAATGAATTTAACGGCTACAAATCTAAATACCACACCAAAATCCGATGTCATTACGAATGAAGTTGATTACCAATTAAATAATGTCATTACTACAATTCCAACTGACCCGAGTGGCATTGAGGCAATCCCTAGACCCAAATCTGTCTTTATTTCTAGGCTTAAGCCCGAAACTTCTGTGGATGATATAGTAAATCATCTATTGTCGAAAAGTTTGATTTCCAATAGAGTGTCTATAAAGTGCACTAAAATAAGTAAGCCGGATAGTTTCGTTTCATCTTTTAAAATAGTTACCCCTGTTTCGATCTTTGACTCACTATGCAAAAATGACATTTGGCCCCCCAATACTCTCGTAAAAGAATTCACCAATCGAGCATCTAAAAGACATACCAGCACATCGCAGGTTCTAAATTCAAAAAACTCTCTCGATTGTCCCTCTACTACCAAAATGTAAGAGGGTTACGAAGTAAAACTACCGATATTTTTGCCAACTCTCAGGCTTTTCCACATGACATTTTTGTTTTTACAGAGACTTGGTTAAACGCCAATATTTTGGACACGGAACTCTTCAACTCCGAGTTCCTAGTTTATAGAAAAGATCGTTATATGGATAGTTGTACGGGATTGGGTGGTGGGGTGCTTATTGCAGTTCGTTCTCACCTCAGTTCCAGCTTACTCAGTGTTCCTTTCCCTTTGAACACAGAAACTATTTGTATTAAAATTTGTATTGAGGACAAAACTGTCTTTATCATTAATTCATACATTCCTCCTAATAGTGATACATCATTGTATTCTGAGCTGTCGCTTATCTTAGAACACATTCATGACTTATCCTGCTCGGAAAATAACATTTTATTGCTCGGCGACTTCAACTTGCCACAAACGATCTGGGTTCCATCGGAGGATGGATCCTATCTCACAGCATCGTTTAATTCCGCTCAGCAGGAGCTTATTAAACTTGACTCAATTACGTCTTTTGACTTACAGCAAATCAGCTGTATTAAAAACTACAATAATCGAACTCTCGATTTG
The DNA here is from genome assembly GCA_949775065.1 of Brachyopa scutellaris. Taxonomy (NCBI): domain Eukaryota; kingdom Metazoa; phylum Arthropoda; class Insecta; order Diptera; family Syrphidae; genus Brachyopa; species Brachyopa scutellaris. Next base: position 84,081,177 of record OX459115.1, on the reverse strand, counting down.
GTATTTTCCTCTGACCCTGTTAGTACTGTTGTTCAAGAATCTTGTTCAAGCATAACTAACATAGATAGACATCATCCACCCTTGGATGTATTTTTTGACTTGAGCTGTCATATATATGATAATAGTGACCCCAATGATGGCTCGTATATCTTTGACTTTCGACGAGCTAATTATCAGCAACTGTCTGAAAGAATAAGGTGCTCCAATTTACAAAACATTAATATTTCACCTAATATTGAGGATGCAGTAAAATGCTTTTATAGTATCCTAAATGACTGTATAAGTAGTTGTATACCAACAAAATTATCGAAAAATGCAATATCAAACCATCCTTGGTACACTAAGGATCTGAAAACTCTACGAAATAAAAGAAATAGAGCATGGAAAAATTATATTAAAAGTCTCAGCCCAAAGGACTTTAATATTTACATTGCATTTTTCGATGAATTCAAACTGCTTTCAAGCAGCTTATACAATGACTATATAAGCACAATGGAAACCTCACTTAGGAATAACCCGAAACAATTTTGGAGCTTGGTTAATTCCAAGAAAAGGTCTGACGGATATCCAGCAGAGTTTTCTTATAATAACAGCGTTTTTAATGACCCTGTTGATATTTGCAACTCTTTCGCGGATAATTTTCGTAAATCTTTTAACGATGTGCCGCTTAGTATTGATGATGATTACTTTGAGCATCTCAAAGATGTTCCTCAAGTTGGCTTTACCAACATTGCCTTAGACTTGCAGACTATTTCGAAATTTATTTCATTTCTGAAAGATGATTACTCTTCAGGTCCTGACGGCGTACCTCCAATAGTCCTGAAAAAATGCAGTGATGTCCTTGCTCTGCCGTTGAAGTCTCTTTTTGAGATCTCCATATCAACTGGCCATTTCCCTAGCTTCTGGAAGCAATCGTTTATTACGCCCGTCTTTAAGAAAGGCGATAGAAATATTATTACGAACTACAGACCGATTTCAAAGTTGTCATGCATACCAAAATTATTTGAGCAAGTTGTGTGTGAAAGCCTTACTTTTCTTTGTCGGGGTGTTATTTGTACAGAACAACATGGATTCGTTAGAAACAGGTCTACTGTCACAAACCTATTAACATTCTCCCATAACTGTTCCAATGCCTTAGAAAGTGGTCATGAGGTGGACTGTGTGTACACTGACTTCTCCAAAGCTTTCGATCAGCTTTCTCATGATATTATTATCTACAAACTCGAGGCGTTAGGTTTTCCCCCAATATTTATTTCGTGGGTTGGCTCTTACCTCAAGCAGAGGTCATATCAGGTTAAATTTAGAGGTTGTCTTTCAGACTCCTTCTTAGCAGGATCCGGCGTCCCTCAAGGGAGCCACCTAGGTCCACTTTTATTTATTCTTGCTATCAATGATGTTCCATCAATCATAAAACATAGCAACATTCTAATATTTGCCGACGATATGAAGATCAGTAGAGCAATTACAACCATAAATGATTGTAGACTTCTGCAATCAGATATTGATAGTTTCAGTACCTGGTGCTCTAAAAATGGTTTAGTCCTTAACTTTCTCTAGGAAACTGGTACCGACTATATTCAACTACTTGATATCGAATCACTCTCTCAGTCGGGTTTATAGTTTTAAGGACCTGGGTGTTTACTTTAGCCCTGAACTTGATTTTAAAGAGCATATAAACCACATTGTGAATAAATCAAATTCAATGTTAGGTTTCGTTAAAAGATGGTGTAAAGAATTTAAAAATCCTTATGTCACCCTCTCACTATTTAACAGTCTTGTCCGTCCTCACCTCGAATATGCTTCGCAAGTATGGACACCTTATCAGAAAAATCTCAATACTCGTATTGAAGCTGTCCAGCGACGCTTCATTCGATTCGCATTGAAGGGTCTTCCCTGGGACGATCCTTTTAACCTCCCCCCATATTTGCATCGGATAAAACTGTTGCAAATGCAGCCTTTGGCTCAAAGAAGGGTCAATAATGATATAATTTTTATGCATCAGCTGATCTCAGGTCTGATTGATGCACCTGACTTATTATCCTGTTTGGGATTAAACTTTCGTGGGGGATCGCATCACCTGCGTAGTATAGAGTTACTGCATGTTCCTCATCACAGAACAAATTACGGGATGCATGAGCCTATTAGCCGCATGAGTAAAATCTATAACTTAAATGTAAACATTCTTGACTTTAATCTTAACAAAATTACACTTAAAAATGTCTTGCGTAATGTAGTTCCTCGAACATAAACTCTAATTATGTATATTTGTTCTTATATTTGTTTATTTATTGCTAGTGGTAGTGTTGAAATGTAGCGTAGCCTAACCACTAACACCAGCACTAAATGATGAGCCTGTTGATGCATATTTTGCCCTGGCGAATTTCTGCTTATGGCTGTTGCTTGTATTAAGCACACCATGACACAGATCTGATAGTGTTTAAAAAAAAAAAAAATTATTTAGGCGGGCTCAAGTTTCTTAGAACAATAGTAGGTACACCCACTTTTAGTTTAAATTTATGTGATGGCAGCGAAAGCGAGAGTTTAAAAATTCGACCAGATATCTGGTTGTTACTTCTTGGTCCACAACCCGGGTGATTGAAATACATTCTGCACTTTGACCATGAGCAGGTGAAAATATCTCGCTGTTAATTGCTGGAGCTTAATCATTCCGAGGCAACAAAATAGCTCGCTCACAAAGCTAAGAATTCTTACGGTTTTTTAGTTGTGATATATCACTTTAAACCACCAATTTTAAATAACAAATCAGAGAAATGTTGTGCGTTCGGATGTGCCTCCTGGCACTACTGATAACGTTTGCCTAAAGTCTCGGCAAAATAGCGCTGTAAACCAAACATCCCAGATGACTTCCACATAGCAAATACATATGTGCACACATATATGAACCAAAATTAACTCATAAAACAACAGAAGTTCACTTTGGGTAGAATATTTGTTTTTGATTGTGTTTTTTTTTTTTATTTATTAATAATATTTATAAACTGAAAATGCAATTCACTGCTCTAGAAAATTCTCTTTCTTTTAACACCTCATCTGTTAAGATTGGTTGAGTGTGAGAGCCGCAAATGGTCATAATGATTGTAGCACATTGAAGTACAAAGCATATGATCATGTTAGAGCGCGCACATATACTCACACACACACTATTGTAACGATACCCACTGCTACACGACTGCTGGCGGTGGTCTCCGCTGAAGGAAAATTGTGGGCGATGTTTTGAATAATTGTTTTAAACATTGCTCAGCTTCAGGATAACGCAGGAGGATGTTTTATATCTCAAATGAATCAGCGACAGATTTACTAATTTCACCAATTTTTTATAATGATAATATTCCTCTCCGATATACAGTTATTTTGACTACTATGTAAGACCCAGTAGGCTGAGCAAAAAATTACATAGCTTGTGATCATCCCGGGTACTTAAGAAGCATTTCAAAAAAAGTTTCATCGAATTCTGTCCAGCGGTTTTCACGCCATTAGGTAACCAACAAAAAAACCTCTACAGTTTTATAATAATTATAGATATAGATTATAGATTATAGATTATAGATTAAGATTATAGATTTATCTCTCCTTTTATACAATTTTCTTACTCTAAGTTTCAACTAATTTACTATCTAATCTGTTTTGGTTTAGTACGCCAAACGCGCACATCTGCTCCTTTAAAGGAGAATTTTACATAAAGGCTATTTTTATTTACTTATTGATAAGTGGACTGCGCACATCTGCTTCTCGAATAGGAGGATGTGTGTGGTCGGTCTAAAAATAAAAAGTGTTCATGTATGAACAATTATCATTAAAAAAAACCAAATCAAAACTTCTTTCCATTCTGTTTGTCTTGAATATTGAATTTTTTTTGGAAAAATTATTTTCTGCTTCAACCAGCAGAGGTCAGATTTACGTTAAATAGTCAATTTGTAGTTGTTATTCGCATCTAAAAGTATGCAATTTTTTTTACAATCTTACTTACTTACTTAATGGGCTCCCGAGTCCCGACCCGTGAAGAGTCTCTGCCTGTTTTATGTAATATGAAAAATCGTTCAGTTGCGTGATTGTGGAGTTGCTTAAGAAATAACCCAACTAAATGGAGTTGTGTTATGGAATAGGGGCATTAATCATAATTGATTTCCTCGAGTTAATTGATCATAGCCGTGCAACAGCTGTGGTTAGCTCGAAAGCCAGACTGTCGAGTACTTAACAAGTTCTTGTTTAAAATTCTTACATCTCATTAACTGCTTAGATATAAGGCTTTCGAAAACCTTAGACAATCTAGCAATATAAATCTACTGTCGTTCGGATTATAGTTATGAATATAGTAAAAGCTAACAAGTGATTTAAAAAAAAAACATTCAAAACCAAAAAAGAAACCGTTCTCAAGCTCATATCCGAGCATTGATTATTATCCGCCGTAACATTTCGTATCTCATTACAATAACCCTTTATCAAATCGAATGACTGCTCGTGAACATAATGCCTTCAACTCCCTAAAAATAAACAGGAACACTCCATAATAAAAATAAATTTCCTGCTAAATCCCTTAAATTATTAATCTCAACTTTCTTCTTCCACACTGCCCTACAGAAGATGGAAACATATTTTGTTCCTTCTGCTTCTTCTTCGGGTTCATAGCATCATTTTGTCATAAAATTAAATGAAATTTTCGTGCTGCCATGATCATATTTCAGCATCCCTTCGGCGTCCGGAAGATAAGACAAAAAAAAAATGTCTGTTGCTCCTAACAGAATGGGCGGGATACTTGAACCCACTTTTTCAAGCCTATAGGTACTCCTTTTACATAAAATAAAATGACAAATATTCTGTACCCAAAACGGCGGCGTGTGTTCTTATTTTGCATTTATAATTTTGTCATCAGGATTATTTAATTAAAAGAAAAATAAAAAATAAAAATAGGTTTACTGGGTAACACTTCGTTTGACACGGAATGGACCGAGGACAGCGATGGGGAAAAATTAAAATTAATATGACAACAGGATTAAATGAGGGAGTAACTTTTAAGCATTTCAATTTGAATGTGCAGCCACTCGTTGTATATTATTTTAAAATAATTTATTGTTGGCTTATTTCGCTTGAGCTGACGAAAATAATAATTATTGTGGTTGTAGGAAAAAAACGAAACAACAACGAGCATTCTGTAATTGGAAGATATGAATGTATTAAACAGCGTTTGTTCAAGTGTGAACGTTTTTCATTAAAAGAAATTAACTGTCCAAACTCAGACTTATAAAATTGATTAAAAAATGTTCAATGAGCACTGATTGCAGCGCAAAGAAAATGCAAAGTAAAATCAAAGTAATGTCAAAAGAGGTTTCTAATCAGAGTAACTGAATAAACGGGAATCCTTCAGACTAAGGGACACATGTAGTGCCATAGTAGTATCCAATATAACCGTTATAATAACATATTTATATACATAAGTATACGAATTCATATGGCAAAGCAGCATGCTACCACGGCTATACTTAAATATCAGCGTTTCGTTTCATCTTGTTTCGTACTGTTTTGTTAGTTTTTTCCTTAATCGGATTTTAGTTTTTTTTACAACTTTATAGTTTCAGAAAATATGTAGAGAGTAATTAGGTAAGCAATGTCGTGTTCCACTTGTCAAACTCCTTTATTTGATACCCATATTAAGGAGGTAGTAAAGATAACGGTAATCCGCCATCTTGGAGGTCCTCCATATTGTATTTAGAATGACGTCATAGCGTATTGTATTCTGCTTACCAAGCGCTTACATTTGATGCCACTAACAAAGCCGGTTGTAAATTCTATGTACTTTAAACTAGTAAAGTGAAAAGTGCTGCTTCAATACTCTCCAATCCATAGCCACTCACAACAAACTTAAACTTTGGTAGGTGCCTGGTCACAGAGGCATTGAAGTAATTGATATTGTGGATGAGCTCGCTCGTTCAGGTTCAACCGCCAAATTCTCAAGCCCGGTACCCTCTTATGGCATAAACGGGTAACAATTAACAAATGGGAAAATTAACTTCAACTGTCTCATTGGATAAATGCCCAGGGCTGTTACTTAAGCATTATATCCATCACGGGGAACTTTTCAATTAAAATATGAAGGACATTAGGTCTTCGACAAGTTTCCTCTCCGGTCATTGTCATCTGCGATATTATCTAAACAAATTAGACCTATCTAGAGTGACCGAATCTGTTTAGAGGAGGTTGAGATGGCCTAGCACATCATTTCTGAATGCTCGGCACTTTTCAGGGTCAAACTTATGGAAGGTATAACCATACAAAATTTCTCAGACCTTTCGATTTAAAAAAAATCGCCAACAAAGGTCATATGTACTTACCTTTACAGAAAGATAGTTTGCCTCTTAGACAAATACGAGTAGAATCGTTCGATACAATTTTAGCAATATAGAAAAAGCAAACATGTTCGAACAATCAGAATAGGATCAAGGCACTAGTGGTGGGCCACCTAACTTTTTGTTCGCTTTGCTCTTCTCCAGTTTCTAAATTATTTGATGGAAAACGTTTAAGCCGGATTTCATTGAATGTCGATTTTTAATTAAACCATCACTGTTCTCTAGAAATTGCCAAATTGAAATTGTCATATTGCGCTAGTGGTCGGCCGCCAAATTTTAGTGGTCGACCAGGTCCAATAAATCAATGAAAAGAACATATTCAATGATCATTTAAGGGTTTATTTGAATGAAACACATTTAATAAATAATATTTTATTATTTTTAATAGCATCCATAGAATAAAAAAAAAAAACACTAACTTGGCATCAGTTTGTGGAAACCAGTTTTGTTGAATCAAATCATACTAGCTGTATTTATTATTCTTTTTGCTTATTTAGAAGTAATTTAAATAATTGCTATTAATCTAAAAAAAGTTATTGAATAGCTTAAGAGATAAACAAGGTTTAACAACAAAATAACAAAAAATACAAAATTAAGGAACTTCAAAAATGTTTGCATAGAGAGTTTTTATAGCTTCGCTTATTCCTTAAGCTTCCCTTGAAGCAAGCACAGGATTTTGTTTTAAAAATAAAGAAAACCAGGTCTGCAATCTTTGAAGGGTGTTTTCCTTTTACTGTCTTTAATTATCTTCTAAACAGAGTATTAGTAAATTAGACAAATCAGCCGATACCAATCGAAATAGGCTTCAGTGGCCGAACACTAGCTTGGTAATTTCAATAGTTGGCCAGCAGTGCACCGACAACTTTAGTACCTGGCGGTACTAAGTTTTCTCAAACATTTGTTTCATTAATGGTGGAATCAGAGCAATTCATTAATAAACTTTCAATATTGTACGTCAGAATATAAATTTAAGCTATATAGTGCATTTCTGAAATTCACATTAAAATGGGGTGCTCGTAGTCGGCCACCCCATTATTTACACTAATATTAATATTTGGTAATCTTTGCACCACTTAATACATTCCTTATGATAGATAAATTGATTTTTGATTTATTGTTTCTCTTAAGAACTTACAAATGTTCATAAAAATCGTTAGTGCATGGCTTTGCCGTCTGCCAGTACATTCCTTATGCTTTTAAGAACAACACAAACTCATTAAAATGTTGTCAACGTACATGCTCTTTGTCGAAACCGGTCTACCTCTCGTTCGACTATTCACCCTTAGGCTCCATTTCAATTATGTTTTAAGAATCACCAAGCTTCCTGATCATCGACTTCCAAAATTGGTCCTCCGATACCTTATTACCAGGAAAGCGAACTTTTTCCGGAAGTGGCAGCAATTAAGCGAGGAATCAGGAGTTGAGTTGTCCTTAAGATGGGAAGATAGATCCAGCTGGACTGTGGCCCTAGATGACATTTTGCGGAACCTTAACGAGAAGATTCACCAAAGATTTATGGAGAAAGCAGCATGTTCATCGAGTCGCTTAATCTACAAGCAATTAAGCCATAGTTTAATGGATTTGAACTACTTTCATGAATCTATTAGAATAAACTAAATAAGCCTTATCTTCAAGACTCGAGGAGAATTGTTACCTCTGAATTTCAAGCCATACAGGGAAGATCTTCCAGCACTCTGCTCCTTGTGTAACTTGCGCAAAAAAGAAGATATATACCACTTTCTAGGAAAATGCCCAATTCTTCAGGAGACGAGGAGATACCATTACAACCAAAGTATACATAGCATACAATGCTTCAAACAATTAAAAATCTCTTAGCTGTTATATCTGTTAATTATGTACCTATTATCTTTTTTTTTGTGTTACCAAATCATTAAAATTGCCATCCTAAAGTTAAAAATATATTTTAACAATTGTAATCAAAAAAATGAATTTAACTGCAAAAATGTATCCATGCATGAAATTGTCAATCTGGCTGACGGCTTTTGCCATTGCTAAATAGAATATGAACAAATTGTAATTGGAAGAAACAATTAATGATACAATAAATTCAATACTACTAATATAAAATAACACTTTTGTAAATACGCACAACTAAAAATAAAACAAGCACATTCTTACATTTTCGTAAATGTGCACAGACTTATGTGTATCTACCAGCTGCAGTATTTGTGCAATAATATCAAATTTAAGGGTAGATGTGTAGGACATGTAACTGCTTGTATCTGCATCTTCACATCAAGAAAATTCCTAACGGTATTTATATTGCAAGAAGAAAAGCGTTAAAGTGGCCGACCACTAGTGCCTTTACCCTATATATTTTGGAATGAGAATTTTATAATTAACCCTCCGTTTAGCGTTGTGGTCTGTCAGACCATTTTGAAACTAATTGTGTCGTAATTTTGTTTCCTGTAAATATTTCGGCAAATGCTGCCATGACTTTGTCAAACTCGATGCAGCGAGTCGAATGCGATATATTTTGAAACAGTTGTCAATATTTCGTGGAACAAAAATACAGTTGGAGTAAAATTTTAACGTCGTTTCGCGTTGTGGTCTGTCAGACCACACAAATAAAAAACGATTTTTCTTGGAATTGAGGGTGGGAATGTGTGTTTATACGGTGTCAAGGTGTAGTGGGCGTATGACTCTAATATGTGCTATCCATTTCAAATTTACACAGGTAAACCTCACCATGAAGATAGGGAGGTGAATCAGGGCCAACGAGTGGTAATGGATATTGTTATAGCGTTTTTTGGTACAGGACAAACAAAATAAACTAACAACTTCTTTTCCACACTCGATTTAGCCAGTGCCTAGATGTCCAAGAGCCTTGCTTAAGTTGAAACAGTTCGTAAGAACAAAAAATTTGTTCCATTAGAACTACTGGCCTCTTCTACTCGCCCATAGAATAGCAGGTTTGTTTGTTTCCATTACAACAAATTCTCATTGTGTTCCTACTTGCCAAAAAAGAGTTAGTCAGTTATTTTTATTTCAACTGAACACTTAACATGTAACGTTGATGGAGAGGCTAGTAAAACCCATCAAATATTGGACTACAATAAATAAAAGCCGGGAGTGGACACAATGAATGGACCATATGGTATCATTTTATTCGTGCGAACGCGCTTCTAATCGCTGGCCACTGACTTTTTTTCAACGTTCTATGTCTATGTTTCTGCACTCGCTTCTTTATAAATCTTTATATATAAAAATGAGCTGTTCGTTTGATACCTCAAAACTTATAAACTAACCATCCGATTGAGCTGAAACTTGCACCATATACTTTTTTTAATGTTTGAAGTGTCCGTACATCAAAAAATTTCAAGTTTTCCGGTAGATGGCGCTGGAACTCAAACATTTTTAAACTCATTTTAACGATTAAGCTGAAACTTACACAATATATATGTGATGAAGTGAGAAATTACCGTAGATCAAAAGTTTCCAAGTTTTCCGATAGATGGCGCTGAAACTCCAAAATTTCAAAACCACCCGATTGAGCTGAATCTTACACAATATATTTGTAATGAAGTGAGAAATGTTTGTATATCAAAAGTTTTCAAGTTTTCCGATTGATGCTAATGAAAACCAAAATCTCAAAATTATTACTACTTACTACAGCAATTCACGATGACAGCTTACAGCTAACATTTGATTTACGTGCACTTCCCGTTTCATAAGAAATATATTTTCTAAGTTTCCGCTCAGGAAATTATTCTTTGGACAGTTTTCTTAAATCCAAATAGAGTTGTCAGCATTTAATTCACCGCCAGAGTCATAACTATTCCTCGGAAAAATTGCATTACATTTATGACATTAACACTGTTTTCAGTGCGTGTAGCGAAGCACACCGGGTAATATCGTATATATTTGTTGACGGATTATTTACTCAGAAAAAAAGTAACAAACGTCATGAATTTATAATTGAACTCGCGCATCAATTGTTAAAACCTCAGATGGATTTACGGGCAGTCAATCCCAAAACATCGCTTGTTCAGTATATCAAAGATGCCATGAACATTTTTGGCATAGCTGCAAGTATCAAAATTAATACTACCCCTCCCTAACTATTATACAATTCCTTTGACTTCGAACATATTCTTAATCGAAATTGCAGCCACCATATTCTCCGAAACTATTGAACGATAAAGGGCCTTTGTTTGTCCCGTCTGCCTCTTACCGCTCTGTAAATGTAAGTTGTACCAGTATGGAACTAAACCCGTCTTTCTTTTCTGTTCTTCCTTTCTATCCAATAAAGGTAAGAATCTATCAACACAAAAATACATAATTTAAAAACATTACTATACACCGATTTTATACCTAATCTTACACATTGAATAGACCATACCGCGATTTAATAGGCCAAAACTGCAAAATTGATAATGTGGTCTGTCAGACAACAAAGTATGTCTTACCGCCTTTTGGGTCACCGCTAAACGGAGGGTTAAGCACAATTAAAGTAAAAAAGAACAGATAACTACAAATAAGTACATATACCATTATATTAGAGTAGCATAGTTAATACAACTTGCAATCCATTAGATATTTTCAATAAATAGATCTTTAAGGTCGCATCAGTATCAGACCAAAGGTAGTCCATCCCAGTTTTCCAATTGTATTTTTTATAATAACTTTAACTTTTTTTAATAACTTTAAAACATGTTGAAATTATTTAATGAAATGTGTTAGACTGATAAAATGTTAATTGAACTCAGATGCCCTTTCAAATTGTATTTAAAAAAAAAAAAAAACATTTTAAATTAGGCGAAATCGTTAAAGTCAAGTCTCGTAAACAACCCTCACATTTGTAAATTATTATTATGCTAAATTGAGTTATTTGCATGTGTATTGCATTTGCTAGGCAGACTTCCATTAAGGATTAAGCAATCCAATCACCATAACAGTGATCAGATTAAGTGCTTAATATATTCCAGTAAATTATACCATTTTGTTACTAATACATATAAACGCTATGCAAATAAAATCATCTTCCAACACAGAAAGTCCTTAAGCATATATGAATTAAATAAACTCACGATCCTTAACGTTTCCCGGGCAAAGAAACCAAATTAAATATTCATAATCCTTGCCTTATGCTGGACTATTAAACGTGCGTACTGGTTAAAGAACAAAAGAAGCTTGATCCACTGTGTGTTTCGATTTCAATATACATAGTACCTATGTATCCACGTATTTCATTATCCACACACATTCGATATCGATGGACATTAATATCATGAAAAATATATAAATTCCAATTCTACCAAAAGTGCTCAGTAGTAAAAATTAAAATTAACGACATAAAGGGATACACGAGTACTTACACATCATGCGGATGCATGGAAAATCGAGTATTCTCGTATAACCACACTCGACAGGGTGATTTGCAATTCCAATTAAGTTGAATTGTAAGTTGTGCTCTGTGCCATGCTGTGGCAATAATGGCGCAGCTTTTGTTTCCTATTTATGCACACACACACAGATATAGAATTCGAGTCACAATAACGATTATTATCTATCCGCGTGGTGGGAGTGTAGGTCCAATCAGAGTTTAGTAATACATATGTATGTACCTATATGTACATTTCCCCCTCATCCATCTTCATTGTCCTGTATAGTCCCGTATTTTCCCCATCTATTCACACCTTTTACATACATTGTTGTATATCAGTGTCGACGATGTCCTTGTCGATTATTGTGATTGATGGACTTCTTTTTTTGTATTTCATTCTATGAAGTGACTAATCGAATTTTTTTCTTTTCTTTTTTTTGCAGCAAAAATTATATTATTCTACATTATATTCTATGCGGCGTTAGCTGGATTTTTTGCTGCCATGTTAGCTGTATTTTATCAAACATTGGAAACCGATAGGCCTAAATGGATGCTGGATGACGGTTTAATAGGCTCAAATCCTGGTAAGAAATACTTTTAACTGATTATATTTTAAGTTATGGGAGATTTTATGGGAAATTTTCAACGTTGCCTTCAAACACGGTGTGTGTGGTTTTCCTGAAATCAAAATACACATTTTAGTGTAGAGCCATCTGTTGACAAAATGCACTCACGAATTGTTGTCAGCGTAAAATTAAAGGCATACATATGTGAAACATTTAAAGCTACGCAATCAGGTAATAAGTTTGTGTCGGCGAAGATATTTATTCCCGTTCAATATTATCAGAATCACTTTGCTAACTGTTTACCGTTTTAAATACTTTCAAAATCACACTTACTTAAGCGGCGTTGCAGTCCGGGATGTACCACTGCTCAATTGCCGTTTTAGCCCAAAGAAACAGCGATTGGCAAGAGTAATCCTTCGTTTGTTTTCCGACGAGATGCCATTTTTTGATAACAAAGCAGGGCCAAGGTAGACAAAGTCCTTTACTACCTCAAGATTGTAACTGTCTATTGCGACGTTCCGTCCAATTCGTCGATGTTGAGTGTCCCTTTCGTTGAGAGCATTATATTCATACACATCGCACTACTACTGTTGTTACTCAAAATTTGTAAGATTTGGGATGCATCACCATATTCAAACGTAAAATTCACTTCCATAATCCCTACGCGTCAATAAGCTGTCGTTAGAATAGTGCAATAAACAAAATATTTAATCCTAATAAACTTTTAATTTTTTTTTTATAATCTGTAACAGGAAATAAATACTCAATTCTTCGATGGTTCAGAAAGAAGTCATATTTTGAGTTCCGACAGTATTGCATTATTAGTGCGATATATAAACCAAAATTAACTCTTAAAACAACAGGAGTTAATTTTGGATAGTTTTCGGTATTTTTTTTTTTTAAATTTGTTAATAATATTTAAAAACTGAAAATGCAATTAACTGTTCTTGCAAATTCTCTTTCTTTTGTCACCTCATTTGTTAAAATTGGTTGAGTATGAGAGCCGCAAATGCTTATGATGATTGTAGCACATTGAAGTGCAAAACAAATGACACGTCAGAGCGCGCACATATACTCACACACACACTATTGCAACGATTCCCACTGCTGCACGGCTGCTGGCAATAGTCTCCGCTGAAAGAAAATTGTGGGCGATGCTTTGAATAATTGTTTTGAACATTGCTCAGCTTCAGGACAACGCAGAAGGATGTTTTATACCTCAAATGAATCAGTTGAAAATTTACTAAATTCACCTGTTTTTTTGTTTTTCAATCCGATAAGCCATTATTGAGTTGGGGCTGAATAATTATAATTCTCCTTTCAAATATGCAGATTTTTCAATATTTTCTTAAAACCATGCCATTTTCCGGCATAAAAAGTATAAATGATATGGTCCAAGGACATAAGCAATCACTACGTCAATGTTTCATCACATCATCATCCGTCCAACAGTTCTAACGTGATGCGCGAACAAACAGTTTGTAATCTACAGTTTTATTATGTATATGTATAGATATAGATAGATGACCCATAGGGTCTTGGAGTGCCTAGCTTTGGTCATATCATTTTGATATCATACATTTTTTTGTATTTGATGAATCTTTGAATCAATTTGAGAATGTCGCTGCCATTTTTTTTTATCGTTAACACATACAGTGCTGTGAAAAAGTTTTTGAAATTGAATAAATTCTAACAAAATGATCGAATAAAGTGCAATCTATCAAATCAATATAATGTTTTAACTCAGTTCTGAGAAGTGACAAATGTGTTCTTAAAAATGACGTTAGAAAACTCAAACTCAAACTCTTGCATTGTTAAGAAAAATCTAAAACAAAACAACACTACCACATTTTCCTGTGGAAAAGTTTTTGAAATTATTTTTATAATTATTAAATAAAAAATTAAGTTTGAAAAACTAAAACCCGATGACGGGAAAAACCAACTAAAAAGTACGAAACAAGATGAAACGAAACAATGATTTTCAGAGTACAGCTGTGCTCGCATGACGCTTTTTCCAATAAATGCGCAATTATAAGAATACATTATTGCAACGGCATGCGACCACGGCTATACTCTGAAAATCATTGTTTCGTTTCATCTTGTTTCGTACTTTTTACCTGGTTTTCCCCGTAGTCGGGTTTTAGTTTTTCAAACTTAATTTTTTATTTACAACATTTTTGTTTCAAAAAATATGTAGTGTATGTACATATAAGTAAGCAATGTCGTGTTCTACTTGTCAAACCCTTTCATTTGATACCCATATTAGGGATGTAGTAAAGTTAGCGGAAATCCACCATCTTGGGGGGCGTCCGCCATATTGAATTTAGAATGACGTCATATCGTATTGCATTCTACTTGCCAAGCCCTTTCATTTGATACCCATATTAAGGGGGTAGTAAAGTTAACAGAAATCCGCCATCTTGGGGGCGTCCGCCATATTGAATTTATAATAATGTCATATCGTATTGTATTCTACTCGCCAAGCCCTTTCATTTGATACCCATATTAAGGAGGTTGTAAAGATAACAGTAATCCGCCATCTTGGGGACGTCCGCCATATTGAATTTTTAATTACGTCATATCGTATCGTATTCTACTCACAAAGCCCTTTCATTTGATACCACTATCAATGCGGTTATAAGGACTAGTCGGGTAAAAAAGAAAAAAAAAGGAGAAAAAAGGAAGAGGTAGTCCGCCATTTTGCTTGGTGCAAACATACAAACCTACAAACAAACAAACCCAGCCTGTTAAAATCATAACCCTTCCTCTGCGTAGTCGGGTAAAAAAAAGTACAAAATGAATATAGATACACGTTTTAATATTTACTTTGTTTTCCCTTTTTCATTTTCACGGCTTGTAGTCGCTGCGGCATGGAGGCAACCAGGTTCTGAGTAACTGCTGGTGGTATTTTCACCCTCTCTCCAACCAAAGATTCCTTTAGACTTCGAACACTAGTAATGCCATAATGTTTTCTTATTGCATTTTCCAGATAGGCCCATAGGTGTTCAATAGGGTTGAGAACAGGGCTTTGCGGTGGTGTTTTTAGAACCTTAGGGCATTTATATAGCAGTCACAAAAGTACGTCTAAAGCAGTAATGCTTCTGATTATTACCTGTATGGAAGCAATAATTATTGGTAACACCAATTTTTCTACCAGAAGACGCCATATTGTTTTTTAAAATGTTATAATACCATTTATTGTTCATTATTGCGTCAATGAAAACCATATCAACAACCCCATTCTAGCCCATTGCACCCCACACCATAACACTTGTACCACCATATTTGACCGTACTATTTATAAATATATTTTGAATTTAGCTCCGTACTTGGCTTTCTCCATAGGCGTTGTTGTTTTGTGTCACTAGTGAACAAGTTGAACTTACTGTTTATTATCTACAAAAATCGCGTTTTTCCAAAAACTCAAGATCATTATCTCTGTAGTTATAAGGATAATATTGCAATATTTTCAGTCTATTGGTTTCACTGGTCGTCAGCTTATTTCTACATATCCTTGAAGCAAATCCATGTCTTTTCAGGTGTTTTCTAATTGTAGTTTGTAGAGGAATCACCCATTTTCCCACCAAATTGACACGTAACACTGTGTAACAAAAATTTGTTTATGTTATTTGTTTGCTAGTTTCTGCTTCCTTATGATATGTGAAGCACATTTTGAGTATTCATTCGTTCTAACTGTTGGCTTTACGGTAACGGCATCGCGAAATGTGTTAACGGAGATGCAAGCAGAGCGCCTACCCTTCGACCTCTGCAATTGAATGTGAATAGTCATTAGTTGAGAAAATTAATAAAAATGTTTCATTTAATTATGGAACAGTCGTGCTGACACTGAAAAATATCGTACGACAAGATGGCCGCTAAGAGAAGCCTTTATACTATACCTGATGCAAAAATACGTCAAGTTCCACTTATTGGTAGATTCAGGAAAAGTACTTAAGCCCCCGCTTCAAATCAAAGGAACGTAATGCTTGAATAGTATTCAGGGTGGGGAGCATTAGTGAAGAACATGCTGAGACGTTTCCGTAAAACATCGCTTCAATACAGGGCCGGTACCAGGGAAAATTGGATGCCAATATGATGGGCGACTACGTCTGCCACCTAAAAAGGGGCAATTCCAAAGTTCACAGTAGGAAAACAAGAAAATCTCTGCACTTCTAAATGCATATGGAAGTCTCAATATTTTTTTTGTTCGGATATATGATAGGTTATTAAAATTTGAAGTAACATTTTGAATTAAGTTTTCTTTTATATATTTTTTTTAATTACAAAAGTGCATAAATGCTCAAAAATGCCAACTTTTCGTTAAAATTCTGAAGCAATAGCTAACACTTAAGAAGAACTTTTGGCATTTTTGAAATGAGCTGACATAATATACCCAGCATAAACAATCCAAAAATCTACATAAACAAATTTCACACACAAAAATCTCAAAATCCCCACATACGATTTTAGCTTAGCTTTATTTTGATACCAATTTCATTGATGTACGCTCTTGGCCCAAAAGTGCCCCATCTCCTTTCTTACACAGTGAATTAGATCGAAGCTCTGCCTTGGGTCCTGTCTTAATTCACTTATTAAAAATGTATTATCACTATCTAAAATTTTGGACGTCCAGATCGTTGCTTATCTTCAACAGAACCGTTATTATAATATAGCTTACAAATATAATGAGCGGTGGAAACGTTTAAATTTGTAATTTTAGCTATTTCACTTAAAGTTTTACCAATCTCGCGGTGATATATTACGAGAGAGCTCAGATTCACATCAGTATTTTTACCATTTCGTCTATAGCGCGTGCTTTATAGTATAAAGATTATTTTACAAATTCGAAAGCCCGATTGACACGAGCTTAATTGGTGTTCCGAAAGGTGTTGGAGTAGTTGTGCGAGTAGGGCTTTTTCAAAAACCTTAGAAAGATATGGCAGAATTGCGATTGGCCTGTATTCGGATAAGTTACTATTAGACTTTTTTGGTATTGGCACGATTTTAGCTTTTTTCCATTCGTCGGGGTACACAGATGTTGTTACAATGGTATTAAAAATGTGAGTAATAAAAGGTAAAATGACGGGCAATGACAGTTTGATAAATTTAGGATGTATTCCATCTAGCCCAGTTGCATTCGACTTTACTGACAATAACGCTTCTACGACATCAAGATCTGAGAAACAGATGAAAGAAAACCTCCCTGTATTGCTGCTGATACCAATGGGTTCCTCAAAGGAAAAATTTACACAAGAAGAATTTACAAGAGAGGAGGTGGACGAGACACATGATGTGAATATTTTATTAAGTGCATTGCAATCCAGGTCATCTGGAAGCTTATGCCGTTGTTTTCCAACTCCTATTTGTCGCAAGTTTTCCAGAGGTTTTTCCCTGCGGCTGATGGATCAAGTTTATGTTCGTAAAAACTTACTTTTGCCTTTCGTATCTCACGGACCACCTTATTTCGGAGTAGTCGATATATATCGTATAGCCTTAACAGTTTATATCGCTTCCAGTGATAGTAGGAGAAATCTATATCTTCCATTATTTTTAAAATATTGTTGGTCATCCAGGATGGAGAGTCAAGTTTTACATTTTTAGTTTTTAGTTTGACGTGTGTGTTAAACAGCCTTTTTAAAACTCCTTGAAAGAAAACTACTTGGTCATTAACAGAAGACTTGTAGAAGATTTCATTCAGGTGAGAACTTCGCAGATCTTGTAAGAGATGAACGGGATCAATATTCTTAAAGTCTCTGAACTGGTAGGTATCATTGTGGGAACATTTAGCGAAATCTAGAGTCAGGTATAATAGTTCATGTCTTGAAAAAGCAGGGGCCATGAGTTGGTCATAGAGAAGTATTTTGTCAGGGTCGCTAGTGAAGAAAAGATCAAGCAGTGTGCTGGGATTATTAGAATGGTGAGTGGGTATGGTTTTATTTACCGCGAAGAGATTTTGCGATTTCATGAAGTCAGACAGGCCCGCAGACCTCGAGGCGTCAAGAAAGCTACAGTTAAAGTCGCCACAGATAACAATATTGGGCGTGTAACATGACAGCAGTTCGACCGCGTCAAATAGGTGGTTGAAAATTATGTTATTGTTTGGTCTGTAAGCGGTGCCTATGAGAATATTCGCAGTGTCACACATAACATTAATAAATAAATAGTCAATAGGGCAATCACCCTCAGACTTGCACATGAACTTGGATTTTAAGCCAAGACGAACATAGATTGCTACACCACCACCTACACGAGAAGATCTATCGCACCGGTAAAGCCTGTAGCCATCTAAGTCATAAACCTGGTCACGAATTTTGGGAAAAAGCCAAGTTTCAGTCACACAAACGATATCAATATTCGAACCCACGAACAAGTACCGAAATTCGTAGTGTTGTTGTTTTTTTTTTTTAACAATGCAATGTGCTTATTTGAGTTTTCTTACGTTATTTTAAAGAACAGATTCGTACCTTCTCAGAATTGAGTTAAAACATTATATTGATTTGATAGATTTCATTTTATTCGATCATTTTGTTGGAATTTTTTCAATTCGAAAAACTTTTTCGTAGCACTGTATAAATCCAAGCTCTCGTAGTTTGGATACAAACCAAATAGTTTTGCACATGGTAAAATATATATAAGTCCCATTTCCTTATGCAGTTGGCATGATTGTTTTTTCATTAAATTTAAAGCTAAAAAAATGTCCACTTACCCGCGCCTTAGCTTCTGGCCATAAATTTATTAATATATATGTATTTGACATTCAGGACTTCGCCCATATTGCATAAATAATACATTAACACATCAATTACCATAAAGTAAAGCTAGTAATCCCAGCCCATAAAAGGAATTCAGAAATATAACAAAATATTAAAACCACTATCCGCGCCCCAAAAAAAAAAAACACGAACAAATTCCATAAAAAAATATACACCCCAAAGGGATACTCCCTTTTATTTCCAATTTAAATGGTTCTCTCCTCCCGAATGAGAGAGAATCCAAAAAATAATTTAATTAACTAATTGGATTCGATTGATTTACCCAAGTACATCACGAGAGCATAATGAAGCTCTTCTGGACTACCACAGTTGTGGTGACCATAACGTACTATATGTGACGCTTTAATAAAACGACAACTTTCGCAGCAATTAATTTCGGAAATTGCCTATTCGTCTATTTTTCTACGTCTTACGCATCAAATCCTCTTAATCAATTTTTTTTTCCTTTGCATTTATAGGTCTTGGATTCCGACCAATGCCCCCAGAGGCGAATGTCGAAAGTACCTTGATCTGGTATGAGTCGTCGAAAGAAGACAACTACCGGTATTGGGTTGAAGAAACTGGACGGTTTTTAAAAAGTAAGCATCAATTCTCAATTTATGGGAACGCTCAGGTGACTCTAATGGAGCGTTAATAATAACTATCTTTTAATTATTTGCAGCATACGATGATTTACCGAAACACAATCAAGTCAGTTGTTCGTTCGATAAACCACCACCACCTGGTAGGGTATGTGCCTCTGAACCTAAAGAATATGCACCATGCACTGCGGAAAACAAATTTGGTTACGATGTAGCCAGACCTTGCATATTTTTAAAATTAAATAAGGTAAGTACAGATTCATTTAATCTATTTCTCAAAACGTCTACAAGTAGAAAACAAGTATTCACACTTTTATTTTCAACAAATTGTATCGTTAGTTAGATCGTATCAGTTCACAATGGTTACTGAAAAAGTACTAAATATAGATAGAGGTGTTAAAAAGGAATAAGATGTAAAAAGACTAGGCTGTTGATCCTATTTATAATAAAATATCTGACGAAAACAAACAGTTCGGCTGAAAAGTTCGTATCGTTCCTATGAGAGGGCGCCACTATAATTAAATCCATATCATTTTTAATTAGTACCAACCCAAGGTATATAGAATATTCTCTATATATGTACCTTGGTACCAACCTACAAAAGATACGTGTATAAATTTGACAGCTGTCGGACTATTAGTTTGTGACATATTGCATTTTGAGTGAAGCAACTTTTGTTATATTGAAAAATATGGATAAAAAGGAATTTCGCGTGTTAATGAAAAACTGTTTTTTTATGAAAAGAAAATGCTGCTGATATCAAAAAGTGGCTTGATGAGTGTTATCCGGAATCTGCGCCAGGCGAAGCAACCATTCGTAAGTGGTTTGCCAAATTCCGTACAAGCACCGAAGACGATGAACGCAGTGGATGTCCAAAAGAGGCTGTTACGGACGAAAACATTAAAAAAAATCCACAAAATGATTTCGGATGACCGTAAAGTGAAGTTGATCGAGATAGCTGACACTCTAAAGATATCAAAGGAACGTCTTGGACATATCGTTAATGAATATTTGGGTATGCGAAAGCTCTGTGCAAAGTGGGTGCCGTGCGAGCTCACAATCAACCAAAAACAACAACGAATTGATGATTCTGAGCAGTGTTTGAAGCTGTTCAATCGTTATAAACCCGAATTTTTGCGTCGATATGTGACAATGAATGAAACATTGCTCCAGCACTTCACTCCGGAATCCAATCGGCAGTCAGCCGAGTGGACTGCACGCGATTAACCGAATCCAAAGCGTGGAAAGACAACGGTCAGCTGGCAAAGCTATGGCGTCTGTATTTCGGGATGAGCGTGGAATAGTTTTCATCGACTATCCTGAAAAGAGGAAAACTATCAACAGCAATTATTACACAGCGTTATGGGAGCGTTTGAGCGATGAAATCGCAGAAAAACGGCTCTATTTGAAGAAGAAGAAAGTGCTGTTTCATCAAGACAATGCACCATGTCCCAAATCAATGAAAACGATGGCAAAATTGTATGAATTGGGCTTCGAATTGCTTCCGCGTCCACCGTATTCTCCAGATCTGGCCTCAGCGACTATTGTTCTCAGACCTTAAGGGGAATGCTCGCTGGAAAGAAATTTAGCGCCGATGAAGAGGTAATCGCCGAGACTGAGGCCTATTTTCTGAGATTTTCTGAGATTTTTATTATTATTCTTCAATTCAATAAATACATAAATGAGTACACAATATAAAGTTAAGAGAAAAATTCAAAACATAGTTTAAGAAAAAGAAAAATTTATAAACATCAGTAAAATACATCTATACAAAGACTGAGTTTCAATTTTCTAAAATATTCAAGACTATGGAAATAGAGATACAGATAAATGTTTTTCATTGTGTATTTATTTATCAATAAAATTTAAGAATTTTTAGATACACTCTGTAGTTCAAAGAACTAGTGTCGAGTGTATCATATCAAAAGGCAAGATATAAATAATGTGCGAAAGTTGGTAGTAGGGTGAATATGGTTGAGGAAAAAACAAATAACATTTCAAAGCAAACGTGACATAACTGATGTTTTAGCATATCACTCGAAGTAAGTGATTTATATCATAAAGGTTGTAACTAAAACGCCATTTTTTTATCTCTTTATTGAAAAAACAAAAGTTTCTACTGACTCTTAACGCTACTGGCAATTTATTGAAAAGTCTTGGTGCTACAGAAGTAAAAAAAATTAAAAAATGAGATGTGTTATACGGTGGAATAGCGGCCAAATAAAGATCATTGCTACGAAGACCATCTTAAAAAAAATATTTTTAGAACTTTATAAAAGTAAAGGTGCTTAAGAGGAAGTATTTTTGAGTTCAAAAATAGCGGAAAACTATGCTCCAAACGTCCCTTTTTCCAAATAATTCTAATAATGTGTTTTTGAACAACTATCAGGGGCTGAATCTTATTACTGTGAGTACCTCCCCAGCAAACCAAACCATATTGCAATTTGGATTGAACTAAAGAATAATATACTGTATCTAGGAGCTTACGTGAACAGAACAATCTTAAATGGTACATTATGCTCGTGGTTTTTAACAAATATTTTCTAAGTAAAGCAGTATGCGCACCCCAATTTAATTCACTATCAATATCAATTCCCAAGTACTTAAAAACTGTAGCTCTTTCAATAATAAAGCATTTAGGGGAGCTGCTTACATCGTTGTTATACGTACTGGAACAAGTATTTTTGCTACAAGTATCAGGACTTAGTAGCATGCGTTTGCAATTAAAGCTATGATAGGATAAATCTGGAAATTCAGTAAAATTACTCGACAGGTTAAAAAACATAATTTTGGTCTTGTCGCTTATGACTAGCTTATGCATAATAAACCAGTGTCTGAGCTGTTCTAAGTCATGTCCGATATTAGCAATTAAGTCTAAAGCTGAAAAATTTGAGTAGGAACAAGCAATGTTATCCGCAAACCCTGTCTGGCTTCCTTTAAGGTTTAGCGTGAAAATGGAATTGATATTTTGAAGCAAAGGACAAATCGTACTACAAAAATGGTATCGAAAAGTTGAAAGATCGCTATAATCGGTGTATCGGCCTCGATGGCCACTGTATTGAATAATAAAATCGAATTTTTCAAAAAAAAAGTTTTGTTTCTTTAAAACGATACGAACTTTTCAGACGAACTGTTAAAATATTATAAAACGACTAGTGGTAACCCAACGTAAGTGACCTTTGGAGCACCGAACGATGTCATCTGGAAGCAGGTATTGTATTTGCGAATATTGTTCAAGAAGTGCTTGGAATCGGATGTGTAACCTAAATGTATTTGAACGAATTTAAATTTCGTCTGTGTGATATACATACATATGTACGTATAGACATCATTATGAATCAATTTTCCTGACATTAAAAATAGTAATGACTCTGGTGGCGGATTAAATGCGGGTAACACAATTTTTCTATTCGCACCAGTACATTCCTGGCCATTCACCTTTGTACTTCAGTGCCTGGCAATATCGACTCAATTTGTTCATTGGTCCAAAAACAGCTAATGCATGTTCAGTTCACTAGTTAATTTCCGGATCGTCATCGAATACAATACATTCGAATACAAATGATACATTTGCCACACGTTGGTCATGCACTTTGTCTGTTTCATAGACTCGTGTTACAGTCATTCGAATTCTTAACCATTCAATACGCGCTGCACTTTGTTCGCCAATTTCGTTGGCTCTTAAATAGGCTATTTGGATAGTATTTACTAGGGATGTTACGGAGGTGGTTTTATCGGAGTCAGAGTCGGAGTCGGAAGTCTCATACCGACCTCCGCGAAGTCGGAGTTAAATGAGAAACTCTTATTTTGTAATTTGGCACAATATTTTGCATGTGCCGGCGAAATCCTAGACTTTCTACAAAAGGACAGGAAGGTCGTCTGAGGCGATCATTTCAGAAATTAATTTATCAATTCCTTTAGATTTAGAATATAAAGCATCCCATTTTTGCTTTTTATTTAAGATTTCGTGCAATGATACCCAAAGATTCAAAAGATTTTCATATGATTAATATGCAGTTATTTCAAATTCCACTTTACCGATGTCATGGTGCCACCCTTCCTTGAGTATTTCTTTTTTCACAAACATTATACTTCGGCGCATCCGATCAATATCACTGAATTGGTTCCATATTGTACTTGTTTTAGGCTTAATAGTTAATAGGGTCTGGTTAATAAACGGCAAGTTCTCTGTTTACTTAACCAATAAGCCGATCACTAACTCACGCGTCTCATGCACGCACTCTCAGCTTCAATGCAAATATATTAATCCTACTGATGTAAACAAATAAAAGAGTGAAAAGACAGTCGTATCGTAACATGTCGCAACTCGATCACTCTTTGTCGTTTTTGTTTATCGGTCGTCGCCGATGGTGTTCCGAAAAACCTCCGTTGTGATTATATCGGAACCGGTGCCGGATTCAGAAGTGCAATTTAAACCGGAGGTTCCGACATATCGGATTCGGAGTCGAAGCTCCGTATCATCCCTAGTATTAACACAAAAAATCCTCAATTAACAGACTCACGATCAATAACAATGGTTTTCTTACGAAAATTCCAATTGAGGAATTAAGAAACTATATGTTTCCCAATTTAGCCTCTTAGGCATGAAAATTTAAAAAAATCCTCTCTTAGCCTAGCTAGTTGAGATTTTGGTGTTCAGCGCCATCTATCGGAAGACTTGAAAACTTTTCATTCGCGAACATTTGCCACTTGATAAAAAATATATGTATTGTGTAAGTTTCAGCTCAATCGGATGGTTCGTTTTGAAGTATTTGTGTTTCAGCGCCATCTATCGGAAAACTTGAAAACTTTTGATTTGGGAGCACCTCAAACCTCATAACTAGTACACAGTGCAGTTTAGTTTTTAAGTTTTAAAGGATCAAACGTACAGCTAATATTTATATACAGTGTACTATCTTACGGACACCTCTTATAACCGGAGAGATTTCAAAGAACGGAAATAAATAGACATTTTCTCATATAAAAAATTCTCCCACGGATACCGATACCGGACACGGATACCAATTTTCGTAACCGCAAAAGAATGTCGCTTTCCCTTAAACGGACAAAACACATCTACTTTATTTTGTTTTCCTGTTCTTTACACTTTGCAAAGAAATAAAAATGTAAGCTGTGGAGTATGCCTTTGCGCTGTTATCACGTTCGCGTACACATGATATTCGGTGGGGAACGCTAGAATGACACGAATATCTTTGGCATTTTGGGAAATAGTTTATATTATTTTGTGCGAATTTTGTATAGAGATAAAAATGATTCCGCTGGTCACAGTGATTGAAGTGAACATTTTTCTCTGGTAGGACATATAATGCCGGAATATGGGAGTATACTGTACTAGGTTAAACTACGTTGCATTTTTAAATAGGGTTTTATGTTAAATATATGTGAAATTTTAAGCTTGATTGCTATAGATAGAAATTAGTATTTTTCGGTAATTTGTGTTTATATAAAATGAATTCCTTTATTTTTTTATTTAAATGATGTCAATTTCTTCCCCATAACCAGACAAATTTCTCGGTACCGTCAGTGTCTGGTTATGAGGGATTTCACTGTCTATAGATTCATAATGTTTAACTGACAGCTGTCGATAAAAAACAAAATATACGGCGTCAGCAGTCTTATACAGAACCAAGCCTAGTTTCTCGCAACCATTTGTGTGTACATGTTATTTTTTCCACGAAATGGAAAGGACCTACAGTTTTTTTGCCGAAGCTCCTCACGACAAATGATACTCTTTGACTGATTGTCAGACAGTCGAAAGAGGTGGTACCGTGAAAAAACTTTTAAGTGTTTTGCTGGGATTGAACCCGGGCAGCATGCGTAGTAGTCCAACTCTCAATGCTTTTACTTTTTGTGAGTTCGAGATTCGATCGTTTAATCTACGCTATTCGGCTTCTTATTCTGCTGGCAGTGTTGTTCAATATGCAATAACATCGCGAAATACAATTTTCTTTTGAATCCTTAAATCTGTAAATATTTAGACCTACATAATATTATATATGTATGTCTAGTATTAACCGATGGATGTTTGTTCAAAAACATTTACAGGATTTGTTTCGGATCTGCCAACTCTAGTTGAAAAAAAAATTGCCGTGCTATAGAATACAATAAATTGCTAAAATCTGTAACTTGCCAATTTAATTGGACAATGTAAAGAATAGAACGAGTATATTTTACAAGTCAATTAAACTAATGATTTAACTAGCAAAATATCGAGTAGTAGAGCGGCGGCACATAAAATACAGCAACACAAATAACGAGTAAATAATTCTGTCTAAATTATGATAAGCTTAAAACCCATCTTGATGACGAATACGAGTGGAAATACTATTTTCCAAGAACTTCAATAATTTTGCTTAAATTTTTCCAAATTTTAACCAAAGACAACAATAAATAACAAAAGTAACATCTTCTTCTCTTTTAGATCTACAACTGGATGCCAGAAGTTTACAACGATTCCAAATTTCTGCCAGCCGAAATGCCCGAAGATCTGAAACAGCACATTACCGAAAAACAAAGTTTGAGACCACTTGAAGTGAGTATCCTTCAAAAATTAATTTGAATTCCTTGTTGTTTTGTTTTTAATCAGTTTTTCATTCAATAACTGTTTATTGTCAATTTATTTTTATAGACTAGCGTCGTTTGGGTGTCGTGCGAAGGTGAGAACCCTGCCGATGTTGAACACATCAAATCCAGAGATTATTACCCACGGATGGGCTTCCCTAGCTATTATTTCCCATTCACAAATGTAGACGGATAT
Organism: Brachyopa scutellaris; assembly: GCA_949775065.1. Lineage (NCBI taxonomy): Eukaryota > Metazoa > Arthropoda > Insecta > Diptera > Syrphidae > Brachyopa > Brachyopa scutellaris. The sequence goes on along the minus strand of OX459115.1, from coordinate 84,054,770 downwards.
ATACCACCAATTGTTGCCGTTCAATTCAGCGTTCAAAGTAAGTATACCGTTATAATTGAGTTCTTTTCAAAGTCATATACGATTTGCCATTTATTTGTTTGACAATCACGTTTGAAATACCTTCTATGGACAAAAAAGAAAATCAATTAACACGTCAAAGGGATAAGGGAACTCATCACAGCTACATACGAACACACAGACACGACCTCCATCCAAATCACCTAATAACATATTCAAGACCAATCAGTTGCGTGTACCGCGTGTGTACATACTAAAAATAAGGACAAAAGACTAACCGTCCTCCTCCTGTCAGATGATCAAATATTCAATTCATGATAGAAAAACGAACCAACCATGTATCGTGCTGTCGAAATGATATCACATCCAAATGGAAGCTGAAACCATCTACTCGTGGTGGAGGGAAAATTTAATTACGCATACGCCTACGGTGTCCTTTAGTCATTCTGAATCTATGCATGGATGTGTGTGTGGCTGTCTGCCGATGGGTGTGTTCGCCTTTGAATCGATTTTTATTTCGAACGTGCCTATGAAAAATTGATCGCGAGTGAGTAACGTCGCGTCGTCTTCTTCTTTTGCTACATTCGCAGGGTCGCTTAATCTCTTTCTGTCTTTCCTTTATGTAATTACAATTTGACGTACACATTACTTATACTTCCACATTACGTTCACGTGGTTACGTACTGTCATAGCCAAAGCTCAGAGAAATAATCAATCATTTTCGAACGGATATCGGGAGAGAGAACTGTCAATCATATGCCAGTGTGACAAACTTTGTTTTATTTTTGTGGTGATTGATGTTTAAAGCGTAATGGCAGAGGAAACAGTAGTTGGCCAATGAGTTTCATAAGGACAGAGGTTTTGCAAAAGTGTTTAACAAAAGAAATAAAAGTCCAGTTACATTGTCCTTAATTACAATTGAGTGGTTGATGCAAGTACTTAAAGTACAATAAAATAGAATTAGCGGATGGAAAAAAAATATTACGTGACTTCAAGGGTGAAAATTATTTTTAAGTGAGGAAAATCAGTGATAGTTAGGTGCGAAAAACGTGACCTCAGTAGATGGGAATATGTGCGGACACGTAGTGAATATGCATCAATATTAGTTTTAAGAACTGACAATGATAGAGGAATAGCTAGAACTAAGTATACGGCTTTGGGGGTCTTCTAAAGTCTATGTAGTTTTGGAAATTAGGATTTCCTTAGAAAGGTGTTTTGAAAATTTCCAAGTTACCTACCATAAAAAGATATGTACATAGGTAGGCAGAAAACTTAAAATTCACTTATTTCACAGAACAACACAGAAAATAAATCTTCAAAAACGTTTAAAAAAGGCACATTTGAATTGAAAATATTCAGGCAAAGCTACTGAATTGTAGAAGTTCCAAGAGAATCTATTCAAATATGCATGTTTGGTTAGAGGAATCCTAATCTACACCGCCAGCAGTATCTAACATTTGCTGAGTCTAGCGAAAGTAAAAATCGTTGCTACTAGGCAAACCCCATTAATTTTTAACTAAGCGATGTTTCTTTCCCATTTCAAAGCAAGCAGACAGCATGGAATTTTTGATATTCTGATGCAGCTCGGCTTGATGAAGCAGCCCAAGTTGATGATTGCATCAATGTCAGAGTTGAGTTCGGTTGACATTCGCTGTAGGTTTACTTGACAATCATGACTTGTCGTTAAAAAGTTGGACTGCTATCTTTCGTAAATAAAACGATTTAACTTGCGACATAGATAGATCTTGCAAACAAAAAATCGAAGAGAGCTTAAGAAACAATTGTATTATGGACTAGGGGGTTTAAAATCATCAATTTACATAGTAGATTAGATTTGATTTTATTTGTGTATTTCAGCATTCATTACAAAACAGTTAACATAAAATCAGTTTGCATGGCATTGCCGTCTGCCTGATTGACAATATTTTAACATACTTAAGTAGCTAATTTTATTACTACCAGCAAAAATACTTAATAGCAACATCTATATCCATCTATATAATTAAATCGCTAGCGAAAGATCTTCTGATTCCACCTGAGAGTTTATTTCTGCACCGATTTCAATGATTCTAACACTGATCGAAAGCTTATCAACTAAACTTTGGTCATCAGTATAAATATTTTTGAAAAAGTGTATGTGAGTAAAGTTATTACGAAAAAACATTATTACCCTTACCTAGTCGTAATCCGTAAACGGTAAGCGAGATTTCTCGCACTGGTCCACTAGTTATCATTATTTCTAAACTGAGAGCTGGGAACAGAATGGACCCAGTTTTGCTATGGATGCACTTATATGGTATACGGATGGATCCAAAACAGCTCTGTATCAGTGTGAAATTAAACAGAAATACTTAACACATACATTTATATACCCCAGATAGTAGAACGACCTTGTATGACATTTACGCCTTTAAAATAGTTCTCACAAATAGTCTGAGATTGCCTCAAACTGCTCAAAATACCTAGACCATTATGCGATGTGTCTATTAGCTCCAACATCACTTCCTTATCCCTCATATTGTCGGTATATACCTGGGTGTAGCTCCCGAATTTCAAGTTCGAATGTGTCCGAGGTTTGTTAACCGAATATAGAAACGCTTCTGCTCAGTGACTAAGATAATGAGTGCTTTTGTTATATTATGCAATTTAAAAAAAAAAACTTCATTATGTTATTAGCACTTTTTACCATTTTTCGACCACCTTAATGGTATAGACCAGATTATAGAAATTACTTACAAGTAAGGAAAACTACGAGTCCAGTTCAGTGCAAATAGCGCAAGACGTGTCTCAAGAGTCTTAAATGCTAGTGGATTACACGGAAGAGTGCCACGAAAGAAACTATGCATTTCTAATGTGAATCGTCTAAGGCGCCTGACGTTGGCTAAAAATCACTTAAATATTGCTCAAACGTTTTGGGATAATGTCACCTTTAGCGATGAGAGCAAGTTTGAGATATTTGGTTCAAAACGCAGGAATAATGTCTGGAGATCATCAAAAAGCGAGCTTCTTCCGCAAAACCTCACTAGGACCGTGAAACATTGTGGAGGTTCAGTGATGGTATGGGGTTGCATGTCGGCTGCGGGAACTGGAAATCTTGTTTTCATTGAATTGACAATGCATTGCAAAGACTATCTTGCCATTTTGCAGGCATAGAAACGAGAGGGGAATGAAGATCTGTGGCAAAAAGGAAAAATAGCTTATTTCGTTTTTTTACAGTTTTTCAGGAGAGCAGTTGAAAGGTTTGACGTTAGTTTACAAAAAACTATGCACCTTTTAAGAAAGTTGTTGATATAGAACTAATGATAAGAAAAAGAATATTTTAAGAAAATTACTAATGGTTACGTTAGTTTCAGTAGCTGTTGGAGCATAAGAACATATGTCAAAAGCTTACGGAAAATCTTTACTTATGCTGTTTTCCATATGCATATTTGCGGGAAGATTTCTGATGTTGTTTTTTGCTGGTCTATAACTCAGCAACCGTAAGAGATAAAACTAAGAATATTGCAAATAGAATTGGATATTGGGCATCCGTTGGTATTAAAAACTAAATTTCGATATAAGTCGACTTAAGCTGTTTTTCCTTTTTGCTACAGAAGTAACGAAAGCAGCAATGAAAATTCTCGGATTTTTTCCGGTTGATCTTTGACAATTCTCGTTTGACAACCAAAGCAATGCAGGAAATTTTAATGATGAATTTTAAAGGTGATTTTAGAGCTGAATTTAAGAAAATTTTACATTTGCTAGTAAACACGCAATTATTATCCTCCATAATAAGTAAATTCAGTTTGATTCCATCTGAAATTTGACTATTCCGTTCCTAAATATAATGCGAATTTCAATAAACGTCAGAATCACGTATGCACGTATCATAGGAACCGTGTAGTTACTATCGTATGCACCTGTCAAAAAGACGAAACACGAAACGAAGGAAAAATAGAGTCGTGTAATCAGCGTCTAAGGCTTGCGTTTTTGACGTATGAAGTCTTGGGCAACTACAGTTAAATTAAAAATATTCTCTGTAGTAGAAAACCAGATTAAAATTCGCTAAGAATCTGTTTTTATTAACGCATTTAGTTCTTGCTTTATCATAGTCCTAGTTTTCCTATGTTTTTGTGATCACTTAAAAGTTTGTATGATATAATTAACTAGTTGCCTATTATATCTAGATCTAAGTTACAGCTTACTTTCCGCAATTTCTGGTTAGGATGGTTTTCGTAGTATTGGCCTACTCGTATTTCTCCAAACAAGCCTTTGTTGGAAACGAGATGATTATGGTCAGAGAACGTTTTTGGTATCACATGTCCTGGTTTTACAAGTTCAATCCATTAACCAGAAATTACAGAATAATTAATAAGTATACATAGACATAGTCATCATTCTGGTCATTTTAAAAATAGCCATTTAGAACTAAAAGATTATGTTCGTGAGAAAGAGTCACTCTAAAATTCCAAATGTGGTGCTTTTTTCTTACTTTACTTGTAATCAGTTTTAAGCTGTTTCAGAGGACACTTAGGAAAGCATTTATCGGCGCTGTTTACGGTCTGATAGCTTGGAATGAATGAACTGACATCTGTCAAAAAAATTAAACAAAACATGACCGCAGTTGGCGTCAGTTGTTATTGAATTTTCCAAGGAACAAGTTAGTCATTGAACTGTTTTGATTGCTAATCAATAAAATTTGGTAATAAAAAGAAGGATATTCGATGCACATATTTATGCATGTATGAATCCTACAATAAGTTTATAAAATAAATAAAGATGAGAATAAGCAATTGGTATATGTTCATTGTACATACATATGTATGTATATATGTATATATAAGCTGATGAAGAGTTAACAATTGGACTGTTAAAAAAAAGGACTTCATACTTCTGACAGTTCAATTACCATTCCCACATAAACCACTGACCTTTTGAATTCGCCTCATTCTAATCGTATTCTATCTTTAATTGCCAATCGGCAAATGCCGGACCCATTAATGTCAGACTCTCTTAGAAATCACTTCACAAAGTTCTAATTTAAAATCCCTTCACATTCTTTCCACATCCATTCATACTCTCCTATATATATGCATATAGTATATGTAGGTGAATTGAAATTCCATTCTTTTCTGCAGAATTTTCCGTCTTACATTCAGTTTTCGTTCCTCATTTCTTATGAATCTGCTCCGCTCCCCTTGTGTCCCTTAATGAATTCATAGCATTCATAACCTCAATTCAATATAGTTTGAGCAAATCCAATTTTCGAATGCAATCTCAAGTGATTTTTATTTTTATATTTTTTTCCTTGTCTTTTCAATTTCAAGGAACGAGCAAAAAATAAAAAAAGAATGGTGGAAAGCAAAAGATGAAAAAATCAATCAATGATTGGAAAATATGTGTCTTTTTCCGCTATTGTCCTGTGGGCGTTTGCTTAATTCTTTTGTCTGTGTGTTTATTAAATTTTTTCTTGTTCTTCGTTTCGAGAAAACAAACAAAAGTTGTATGGGGTGTTTATTTTTTTTTGTGTACTTAATAACTTAGAAAAGGGACTAAAACAAGGACTGACACAAAAGTTAACAGAATTGTCGAAAAGTTGTCTATTTATTTAGCCATGCCATATGTATGAGAACTTCAAGATGCAGATGATTCATTATTTTCCAAAGAAGCAAACTGGCGCCCAACGGCGGCCGAAACAAATAAATCTAAGTGCCTACTTCATCTTTCAATAAAACTGAATTATACATCCAAGCACCTATCAACTGCCCATATGGGCTACATATAAAAGTCATATTTATCGAGAGTCCTTAGATATTAACACGTTTTCATACAATGATTTTCCCATGCTCATCTACTTACCCACAAAACTAGCAATCGTCTGACATAACTCAATTCCTTTCGCTATTTTTCTTCACTAGATGAGAGCTCAAGAAGTCTTCCATGATAGCGTTATTATCCTTCAAAGTGAAAATAATGGTATATTCAACTCTCTTATGCGAAAATGGAGAGCAAGGCCATAATAAAGGTTCTGCTTGCCAAATCCTTGCACAAGCCACTCAACAACCAGAAGAATGCAAGTAATTTAAAAACCTCGAAAATGTTAAAAAGGCAGCCAATTTATTTTAGAAAAGAAAGAAAAACTGGTAGTTCCGCCACTTAAGAGTTTTGTAATCACCCTTAAGAGGGCGGGCGAAGCCTGGCATGGCAACAATAATATCTGTTTATTTGCTTAGAAGAAAGAGTACAAACAATTATTCTCTCTATATAAAATGCGCCCTTTGTTCATTCGTTTTTTGTTTATTTAGATAAAAAGGAAACTTTGCGGTTGTGACAGCTGAATATTGAATTTATTAATAACCTTATAAATAAGGAATAGGGGACAAAACCGTTGGGTGGTGATGGCGGCAATATCAAGTAGAAAATGAGGTCATGTCATACGAGTAACTGAAACAATTTATTCATAAAAAAAATCGTTTAATGTAATACGTGTATTGATCGAAGAAAATTGTATATGTATCTGAGCTCTAAGGATAAGTTAATTAGTTGGATACAATGTTTCTCTCTTGAAGCTGTAAAAAAAATATCGTAATTTTAAAAATTGACACAAATTAAGAGGGACCACGCTTTGATGTCCTTCTTTGCATATTTAATTCATTTTTTATGGGACCCATCTCCTTTGCTGATGAAGATGAGCATGGAATAATAATTGAATAGCAAAATAATATGTAGGGTAACAGGAAATTACATTCCCTTATTTATGCATAGATCTAAGACTATCCCCCCTCCACCTCGGCATCACAAACGTAGCAGTAGGAGGACCAGGATAGCAACAGCTGCACTGACCACGTGGAAGTAAACCGTTTTATTACACAGGTTCTTAGCGCAGACGCAGATAAGCAAAATTCACAAGCGAAAGTGGTGCATCCTACTGAGAAATAGCCGAACTAATTTTTGGATCACGAAAATAGATCCAAATGAAAAGCAAGATCTCGTATTGTTATTGTAATGCATACACACCAATGCACAGTGGTCCCACTCTCGAACAAAGGCGGTCATAATTACTTGCGCATTGAAAAATAACCAAAATGATTTCATGTTGGAGTAATTTGGGGGAGCTGATTCCGAATCTGCAATCCGTTTTGCTCTATCAAGTCACGTTTTCGAGACAACCGTACGGTGCGGTGCGGTACGGTACGGTATACAGGGTGGTCCGGTTTGGGATACAGATATTTTGGGATCTGCTTCATTGGTTCATTTTATGAAAAAAATCGCACGGAAGGGGGATCTATCTTGAACACCCACTGAGCTACAAGGTGTTTAAAAAAGTTCCTTCAAAGAAGTAGGTGCCAACTGTTATTCCATTATCACTTTGAGCGTATTTAATTTAGAGCAACCAAAGTAGGCTCGTTTCGTAGATAATTGATCAGTGCCTATCACAGTTAAAAAATATAACCATGCGCACTTTAATTTTCGAGATATTGGTCTACAAACACAGATTTTTTTTAATCTCTTTTTAACCAATTTTTGTGAAAATCACATTTATCTCGGAAAACTCTGCTTATAATTTTTTTTATTAGTATTATATTCGTGCGCCATAATATCGCCTACAAATTCACCATACAAAGTTTTTACCTGGAACTTACAGTTTTCCTGGTATAAAGTTAATTGAAGCACAAGAATCATTCAAAAACGGGCGTTACCTTGTATGCCGTGTCCTTCATCAGACCGGGGTCATATTGGCAAATCAGCTCAGCAAGCAAGTTGATGCGTTCACTTTCGTTACCAAAAACAAAACTACCGTTGGGGTTACACAGTTAATTCTTATCATTCTATTTAATTTGGACATTTGCTGTCACAAAACCATAAATAATGTGTCAAGTTTTTATTATTGATTTTTTGAGTTATGGCCTAGGGCGGGACCACTGTGCAATGATCCAATCTGGATCATGGGTGATAATAAAACGCGGCTATTAGTGCCGGAATATTGGTGCCACTGAGTTCAATTCCACACTAACGTCGTTATTTTCATTAATGTACAGAATAAACAGCAGGGTGCCACATATGTATGTATTTCTTAGGTAAAATTGTCTCTTTCTGTTTTTAAAGCATGTATACACATTTTGTGACAACATTCGTTATATCGAATATCAAATTTTATTTCGTTCACTATAATTATAGAACTATAGAGTCACTAATGACTAAAGCGGCCAACCGCCCCGCATTCTGCGGTACCGTCCCGCATTTGCAGTTGTAAAACCGCATTCTAATAATTGCAAGAATCGTCCCGCAAAAGATTTAATCCCGCATGACCCGCATTAGGAAAATTCGTTCATAGATTTCCAAGTTTAACCAATGCAATACAAAAAAAAGCAAACTAACGACGAGGTAAGGTACACACATATCTGCTTTGTTTCAGTTTTACACTCAACCAGCCGATATGTACAAAACCATTGGCATATATGTAGGTCCGCTTGCGTAGGTACTCTTTGCACTAAATAGGTCTGTTCCCGTACTGTCCAAAACAGCGCAAAACTACGAAAAACTACGAAAATCAGTCAAATCCTGTTTCCGTACGAAGATTTTCGTAGTTTTCGACAGAAGAGAGCGCTAACAAGAGAGCAAGAAATTTCCCCATGCTGCCGATTTTAGCCCAAACAATTTTTTTGGGCAGCTTTGTAAAACTGTCAAATCTGCCAAACGTCATACATTTTTCGTTCTCTCAAAGACAGAATAATTGCGAAAAAGTAAACGAACGCACCAAAAAATGCATGTGATTTGACAGATTTGACAGTTTTCATATATTATCCCAAAAAAATTTCTTGTGATAAAATACTTAGCATGGAGAAATTTCTTACTCTCTCATGAGCATTCTCTTTTACGAAAAACTACGAAATTTTTGCGTACTCGAACGGGTTTTCGTTACTTTTTGTTATTTTTCGTAGATTTTCGTAGTTTTGGGAGCGTACGCGAACGGACCTATTATCGTAGGGACAGCAAATTTAATATGTGCAGTTATGACAACTTTTATGACATCCTGAATCGAAACCCAGATTAGTCCAAAAATGCCACTGATGTGAGAAATATGATTTTAAAAAATAAATTAAGATTTCAGTACGTTACGTTTGTTGCTTTCTTAATTTAAGCTCAACCCCCCTTTCCACAAGAATATCCCGCATTGGTTTTTTATAATGTTGGCCGCCTTACTAATGACTAATGCATTTCAAAATCGATCATTCGTTATATCGGCATTCGTTATACTGAACCACCACTGTATTTCAATTTTGAAAAATTGCTCGACAATTTTTCAAATGCATTCAGTGAATTGAATTTTTATTGTAAAAAGAAAGTAACAAAAAGTCGAATACAACAAAACCCATTAAGTGCATTTTAACGTGTACCTACTCACGGTCATGATTTCCGGACCGATTGCGAAAAGCATTTCCAAAAGGGAGGAAATGAAAAGAAATCAGTTGACATAAAAAAAAACAATGTCATAAAATATAAAAGTTTAAAAAAAATCATTGCAACCGATTTCCATTTCCTCGTCCTTCCATTAAATTCATAAGGAAAAAAGGATATATCTGTATGTGCTTCTTCTGTTAAGATTTTTATGGCAATATTGCATTAAAAATTTAAATGCATACATTTTGACATTTGAAATTGTGAAATGTGACTCGAGATAACAATGAACGATAACTTGTGTCGACTTTTGAGAGTTTGTCGAGATAAAAGAAACAAGGAGAAATGTTCCATTTCATTCCAGCGTGTAAGGCGAAGGAAATTCTGATGAAAGTATTCTGAGAAATGAGACTACGCGTACGAGTACGTATCTCTTCTGATATTTTGTGGAAATGAAAATCGTATCTCGTGTGTTCCTGTAAAAGAATGAAAAAATGAAGTTTCTAACAAAAATTTGTCATCCGTGTGACATGTGAAGGAAGGAATGATTTTATAATTTTTATTTTCTTTTTGAAGTGCCAGCAGGTGTACCTTTAGAAGCAATTTCATTGAAATATAGTTCTCGCATTTTGAGTGACACTGGTACACAATTCGTATTATTTATAGAAATGAATGACATTTACTTCGAGACAGTGAAGTTTTGCAAGCAATTGCTGTAATTTGAGACGTATTTATATCCATCCTGTGGAATTTAGGAAGAGGATCAGGTCTCCAATCCTTTTCTTGGATATCTCTTTAAGGTCCTGTAAGAATAGATTGCCCAGTATGCGTTGTCTGGGTCTCGCTAGAGTTGGACATTAGCACAGAAAGTAAATAAGCGACTCTTTTTCATTTTTACCTTTCCAGCTTCAGCAGAAACTGCTGTGAGGGATCGATAGTTTGGCTGCATGGTCCCCGATTGGCCAGTGTCCTGTAACAACTATTATTAACTCATAAGTCGATTTTGTAAAGTATCTAAGCTAGTAAAAGTACCAAAATTCAATGTTTGATAAGTTTTTATATCTTGAACAATCGTTTGAATGGAGGAAAACTCTGCAAACACGGTTTTAGTCACTCGAAACGCTTTACGGTAGCTCGTTTACACTCAATTCTTGGGTGAGGGTAATTTGTTGTTGGCGAAGAAATTGGCCTACCATTTTCAGTCGGATGTTTTATTGTTGTGAAATTCGAGGCTTCAAACTTTCACGAGAAACTACTTCATAGCAAATTTCACAGTGTGGCTACACACACTGTGTTTTATTTGCTTATAAAGTTTATTTTTCTTAGCTTTTGGGTCAACAGGAACAACAACAAGTTATACAGGAACATATGTATCTTTTCAGAAACTTGTAATTTTTTTTTTTTGTTTTAAATTAAAACGGGGTCACTAAGTTTGTATGTGCTCAGAAGGGTCATTATTCTAAGAAGGTTGAAAAACCCTGATCTAAGTGATATGTCACGTTTGACATTTTATACACAAATGTGCTTTAAGGTCTCACTCACGAATTCGTATACATTCGTAAGATTTGGTAACCCAAAATATTCGTAAAAGAGAGAGCCAAATGACAGTGTCAAAAAATTCCCCTCAACTGAGAGCGTACACATTCCTACACCGTATTTTCTTTGGGTAAGGTTGAACAACTCTGTCAAACCAGCCATCTGAAATTTGTGAAATGTCATAATCTTCATTGTTAGTGGAAACCAAAAACAAATTTACAGGTGTTACCCACAACGTGTTTGGTTACTTTCTTATGAATTTCCACTGGCTGAAAAGATTTTCCACACTTTTCATATTAATTATTATTTGACAGCGGCCTTACACGAAAAGTTACCAAACAGACCTTTTTTTTACTTGGTTGCAAGAGTCCCTCTATCGGAGTTTAATCCATATTATCAAACGGATTTGTTTTTCTTATGCGGGCAAAATGAATAATTAATTATTGATGTGTAGGGAAAAAAACACGGAATGTTTTAAGGCAACAAAATATACAATAGTCCGTAACATGCATCCAACTACAAAACACTTCATTTTCTCACATTATACATAATTATTTATGTACATTATCACAATTTTAGAAAATAATAAATTTACGAACTTAACTGCATACGAAACATCGAGCATTTCTGTACTGTTCGTTCTAATAAAGTGCGTCCAACAGTTTTCGTAGTTGATATAATACCGTTTATCAAACGCAGTACTATTGTGAAAGGTTTCCTTGGATACCTTTGTTTGAACTTTAAACGAGTCCTACGCGATATTGTAATTTGGACACATATACATATGTAATTACAACGTTTTGAGTTCAATTCTTCCTCAGAAACTCGTATATCGAGCGCAATTTTAATCGATTTCAAAAACGATTTTCTATTATCATGGTAGATGGCAGTAGCTATATCTTTCCTTTTTGACAATTTCTGACATATAATGAAAAAACAAATCGATTGTAACGTCATAGACATTTCCAAGAATGATAGCCACTCTCTGTTTGATGTTTTCAATAAATCAACAGCGTTTTCTTTAAAAGACAAATATTGGATATGAATTGAATAGGTTGATTTGTCAGTTCAGTGAAACGCACTTAGAAACTACTTAACAGGCTGTGTGCGATGAAAGTAATTGAGCACCATCACCCTGATGGTTGTTGAGATGAACTGAAGTGCACAAAATCGCTTTAATCGATGTATGATTTGTGCTTTGGGAGTACGGTATAGATTAGGCATAGAAGAAAGCGTTCTGAAAAGGAATCAGAGGCTAAACGTGTTTCATCTCGACTTCCAAAAAAGGATCCTAGCAAAAAAAACAATTTTCTTATCTTTTTTATGTTCTAAATGGATCTAAGGAAGTTTTGAACAAGAAAATGGGCCCTTTTAGCAATGGATTCAATCTGAACGTACGTACGTACATATATAGTATCTTCATAGGACGAATATCTCTAAACAGAAATACTACAGGCAAACATTTCAGTATTTTGACAGAACAATTAAGAAAAACATAGCCAGGCGTCTTTTCACATATTTTTGCAGAAGCTGTAGAGACGAAGTCAACACGGAGTACCTAGAGCTTCTAATTTGTCATTGCCGTGCTTTTTCAGAACGACGACTTCCCTGTATGACCAGTTAGCGAAGATGCCCAATCGAACTGTAGGTATCTAGTTTAATTAGAATGAACTGAGGTACAAGCAACCCCTTTAGTCTGTCATGTTTTGACGAAATGTATCCAACTAGCTCTCAAATCATTGCTTTTTATTTGTGCTCTCGAATATTAAGAAAGACCTTTTAGTTTGAATTAGGGTGAACCCACACCAAATAAAGCATAGAAAAGCAAAGCAAAAAAGCCTGGTAGTAACCCACACCAAAAAAAGCAAGTCAAAAAACACATTTTTGTTTAGCTTCATTTGGTATGGGCTATTGATAGGCATGATTTATTAGTTTTCTCCTAATGAAGAGCAAAAAATACAAAAGAACTGTGTCAATCGTTCAAATTTGAACAGTTTTGGTCCACTTAACTTCAATACTTTAATTACCTACCGTTTATCGAGAGCAAGAAGATTGGTGAAGTGTGCATTTGGTTCGATTACAAAAAGATTTAGGGTTTTGGAAAAAGTTATGTTGGTATCTCCAGACAAAGTGGATATTATAACAATGACAGCCTGCGTTCTTCACACTTTTATAGGAACGAAAAATATAAAATATACGGATATTCACAGCAAATTACATGAACTTTCCATTACAACATGTCAAGCTGATGGTAGTAATAGTAGTTTCAAACCGTCCAACAAGCATTGCAATTGATATACGAAGAGAATTTATGAAGTATTTCATTTCAACAGACGGATCATTTCCATGCCAATATAAATATTGCTGGTGTTATGTAATGTACCTTATGTACTATGGAGTATGTATATGTACATACGTACATAATAAAAATGTTAAATACAATGTATTATAATAAAAAACGTACCTACTTGCAGTGTGCATTTCCTCAGCCATTTCTGACCACAATTTGTCAATAATTCGTTTGTCGCTATGTTCTTTTAATTTAAAATTATTATATATCGCTGCCCGAATTTCAATCAAAAATAATAGTTTTTCACCGTCACATATCTTGATTCGATACTGCACTACACTCGGGTCTACAGAAATTGAATGAATAGAGCACTAATTCCGATAAGTCATCGCTCGCATGTTTCATTCAATTTTGTTTATTTTATCTGTTTGACTGAGTTGATGTGGGCGCTCTCATTTGATTTCATGTATTTTTCGCCTTTTTATGCCTAAACTGTCTTCTCATGCCTGTGCCTTACTTGACTAACTTGACTAACTTGACTGTTTTGCTTATTTCAATGTGGGTAGCCCCATAAATACACGTGCGATTTATGCTTTAGACAGTCAAGAAAAATCGTCTGCGTTAGTCTGCTTTATTCAATGTGGGCACTCGCATTGAAATGTGTGTATTTCATGCCTTAAAAAAAATAAAAAAAATGCTTTTTTTGTCTATCACAGTTTTGTTCTATTCAGTGTGGGTTCACACTTAGATTCGCATTTAAATTGAATAGAAAACAATAAGTGAATCTCCCAACTGTCTTCATTTTAGATACATATTGACCGAATAATATCTCACTAGAAGAAAGTCAACGAAAACTTAACGAAACCTTGCCCGATATACTTGCATCACGTACTTTTGTGCAAAGAAAAACAAATTAAGACAGTCAAATCTCTAAAATCGAGAGACGATTCTCTCATTTCAAAGAACAATAGCGAGCGATTTGGCAAAGAAAAATAAAATACGTCAAAGTTTTAAGTATTTTGCAGGAGACACCAATCGAAAATAATCGGTTTTGTTGTTCTTTTAATATCAATTCACCATTTTTTAAACGCAAATTATGTTCTTAAGGCTAGTATGGTGCTCGCGCTAAACTAAATTTTTCATACAAAATTTGTCGTTGCTGAACGCAAAGATAAAATTCCGCTGGGAAATTTATCCTAGTGTACGGTGCCCATGCTAAAATGTTCGCTAAATAGGTAGTTGCATAGGATATGACACCACAAAATTTTAGCCAGCCATTTAATATCCGGGACATTTACTAAGCGGGCGAATTTTGACGTTTTAAATTCGAATAGAAATTTAAAATAAAAATAAAATATTCGGTTTGAATTTTTCGCAGCCCTTTGTGAAAAGAGGTAAATAAGTGCATGTATACTGCTTCTGTTTGTTTATTCAAGCACGAGTATGAAAATGAAAAGACAATGTCTAGGAAGTCAAAGAAAAAATTAAAATAATCAGGAGCACAGAAAAAAAGGTTTATGACAAGGGTGGATTTATCAATTTCTACAACCATTTATCAATTTATACAACCGCTCTATAAAAAAAAAATGTATCTGGCATTTATCTTCGGTTTCCATGTGAATTTTTGGAGACCGGTGGATATTTAGTTTAGCGCGAGCACCGTACTAGCCTTTAGAGAACATTTAACAATAAATATTGTTCTTTAGCCATACTTCCCACTTTCAGTCATCCGATCATGCTGAAATTCCGCACACGTATATATGACAAGAGAATCAGCGTTGCCGATGTGGCACGATCGTGCCTTTTTGACACGGTAATTTCCTTTAGGCACGCAGGCACGAAAAAAATAATTTTGGCACGTTTTTCTTATTTCCATTATTTGACTGGAACTTCAACTCATAATGATATTAATTTGAAATTGTAAGCACAGTTTAACTTATCATCAATAGAAGGACGCGTTCGTTCAAAATTATGCCATGAATGCACTTAATCCTGAAGAATAATTCAAAAGAAGATTATAAGTCTGTCCAGAACAGTCTCTGGACAGAAAAGAACAGAAAAGTACAGCGTTTTCGTGTTCAATGAAAAAATTTTCTGTACGAGACTGATCTGCTTTGTGTAAAACATATTTGTCAGAAATGTCAAAATCACCTTTGATTGCATATTTAATTTTTTTTACATGAAGTGAAGTGTTTCGATGAGATTTAAGGTTACCAACTTGAAGAAATCGAAATTCAATCGGAAAAAGGTTTGTTTATTTTTAAATGTAATAAATAATTTGGAAATTATTAAGTTCGATAATCGACAGTGAAGTTGTCATATTTGACAAAAAAACATATGGCTGTAACTTTTTGTTCTATTTTGATCTGCTGTTTTTGACAAATCTGTGCTGTTCTGCCTATTTTCTCATTGAACAAGGATTATGTAATGTTTTTTTTGATTAGGCACGCTATCGCTTAAAATGACAGCGGTTGAGGCACGATATTTTTTTCTTGAGCGGCAACGCTGATAGAGAATATAGAATATTTTATAACATTATAAATTTAAAATGGCGGACGGTTTTTAGCTTTTTATTAACTTATGCTAGGTTTCCAATTGTCGATTTGAAATTGACAAACGACGTATTTCAACGTCAATTAGACAATTGGCAAGTGGAAATAATGAAAAACTGCTTATTAATCATTATTTCCAATTGCCAATTTTCTAATTGACGTAAAAGTACGTCGTTTGTCAATTTCAAATCGACAATCGGAGTCACAGCTTTAAGGGGTAAATCTGGTCATAATTTTTACACCCACTTCCAGATACTAGATTATTGTGAAATTTTGCATGTCCGGTAACAATACAATATATTAAGTTTATTTGATGGCATTGTAAATTTAATATGGCGGACGCCCCAAGATGGTGGATAACCGCTCTCTTCAAGACCTCCTTAATATGGGTATCAAACGAAAGGGTTTGACAAGTAGAATACGATTAGCTCAGTGAAGTCATTCTAAATTCAATATGGTGGACGCTCTAAGATGTAGGATTACTTTTTTCTTCACAACCCCCATGACACCAAGCTTTAATTAATAGTCACATGTTGGTGACTCGGGAATAAAAATGTTTACTTTTTAGTTCTTTAAAGTTTGTTTAAAAAAAAAAATGCATCTATATGAAGTATATATTTTTTTTTCTAAATTTAACCAGAATACGTAAATTTCTGTAAATTCCTAAATATCGTTGGTTGGTTGGTTTCTGAAGGTGAGGATTGCTCCTCTTCACGTAGGCCACAAGTCGGGCCCGTTGTGCTCCCCTCTGTAACTGTGCTGAGGAAAACGGGTTGGGGTGTGTGTTAGTAATCCTATAATGTTATCCTAAACATCGTTACTTCCACAAGTACGACTAAAGTTTGAACTGTCAAACAAGAGGCCTGTGTTTTAAAACTCAGACCGAAAATCATTTCCATACATATGTACGTACGTGTCATATCTCTGCGAGCGACAATCTGCAAATTTCGACACAAAAAGTATCCTAGCATCGCATACACAAATCAAAAGTTCAAACAAAAAAAAAAATAAATATATCCAATCTGGGTGTGCTAAAACTCTCACTCAAAATCCCATCACAACCATGCTCAGAATTACTGACATTGACTTTTAATTACATTAAAACGGCTAAAAGTAAAGAAAAGAAGAAGAAAAAAATCCCTTAACCAAACAAAGCATCGACAACAGTCTTTCCTCGTGATATACCCAAGCCCCAACACTTATCCTAATGAATTCATCCATTTCAGAAAGAGATATACACACAAGTATGTCCATATCCACACACAAACTTTTCACTCCAATTGAAATGGAATTTACCAGAAAAAGAAAGAGAAAAGGTCAAAAAAAAAACAACAACTCGACGAATAATATAAAAGGCTTCCAAATCACCTGCAATAAAAGAACATTCTCATCATTTTATTGCCAAAACATGCGAACATTCCGTCCTGCCATCATTTCCACCAAAAAACGAACGAAAATTTCTCCCCAACTGGAAGCCGACGAAATGATTAAGAAAAGAAGAATCAAGATTGAAGAAAGGGCGAACAAAAAATGGAAATAAAAATCGTTTTTCCTTTTTTTTTTTTTTTTTAAATTCTTCATGTCTGCCAGGAGTTTGTTATACACATATGTGCATGGATACATATGTATGTTTGTATGGATATCCGCCCGGTGTTCACATTTGGCATTTGAAATGGAAATCGTTATTTCTTTTCGTCACCCACTCCCCCTTTGGATGTAGTTAGGAGGTGGGTGGGTATGGAGGATATTGGAGGCCAGGCCAGCACATTTTTATTAAGGCATCAAAGCTACCGTGTATGTATATGCGTACATACAAATGTATAAGTGTCACATATTATTTTGATCCTGTATAACAGATAACAACAAAATCATCGGACCAAATGCCCATTAAAGTGGGATAGTTTGTAGCGGTACTGGGAGAAAATCCCTGTTATATAGAGCCACATTCTCGTATCCACTGTAGGTACATAAAATGAGGAATGAATAGCTTTTAACGGTACTCGTAGTTTATTGAAATATTCGCAAGTGATTATGGATAACGAAAAAGGATAAATTCGCGTTTTGATTCTCTCGATAGTTTATCTCGTACGTTTGAAAAAAAAACCGAAGAATAAACTTCTTCCTTTCACCCGTACACGTACACCAGAAGGTGTAACTGGAGCCCGTTTTAAGTGCTATACGTACTCCCACCCTCTGGGCTGTCACGAAAATGAGCAATAAAATACACGATACACATAAAATACCCCATTATGCAATCAACAACAGCAACAGCATCGAGAACAACACAAATGCCATGACTAAGACGAAAACGAGGGCAAAAATTAGTCATCCACTATCTGCCGAAGTAGAATTGCTTGTTAAGGACATTCCCTCTACCACAAGCTAGCAGTTATTTTTTCTAGTTGTTTTGGTTTTCCTTGTATGTTTAAGGGGGAGGACGGGCTTATTTTTGGCAAAAGGTCAAATAAATTTCAGGATGTCTATTTATGGGTGGTGTGTGCCTTTTCTTTTTCTTTTCTGCTTTTCTCATTTTCATTACGTACACTTTTACTTGCGGTTTCGTTTTTGGTATGTGTCAATATTCTCAGGGTTGTTCGGTTTTCATTGTTGTTGTTGTTACCAGAATGTGTCTATAGGTGTGGTGGACATGCGAAGGGTAAAATGAGGAAATTAGGTTTCTTTATTTTAGTTAATTCCACTTAAGATGGGGAAAGAATTAGTTCATTAAATGTTGCGGTAGGTGGGGTATCTCTGTTTTATGTGGAGAGAAAATCAGTAAAGATATAATGGATACATTATGTATGTGTATTAAATTAAAAGAAAATCTGGTTGTTTTTTGAAATTTTTGCAAAAATTTTAAGTCCCCTAAACTTATTACTCCCAGGGGCCTGTGCCACAATACTACAAGTACTTGTAGTACAAGTGAATTTATACAAGTATAGAATATTTGTGTAACACGTAGCATAAGATCAACTGGCACTTCTACAAGTGTAATTGAAAATGTACTTGTAGGGAAATTTAGGGATTTCGCTGTTTCTGTTACTGGAAGCTACAAGTGTAGAAAAAATTTAAACTTCATTGATTGAATAGTTGATAAATTCTTACAGGCGATTTTAGACTTGTAAAAAAGTAATCATTCTTTCATAAATTTAAAAGGAAAAGTTGTGTCTAGCGCGTGTTTAATAAATTAATAATTAACTAAACAACTAAAATGTACTTTTTTGATCCAGAGTCCGAAAGTGATAGTGACGTTGAAAATAGACTAAACATTTATAAAGAGAGGATAAACATTGAAGTTGAGGACCACTCGTTTTGCGAAAACTTTCGAGTATCACAAACGGTTATAGAGTATCTTGTTGGGCAACTTTCGCATAAGTTACGGTCGCCAACTAATAGAAGCAAAGCGTTGAGTGATTGCTTTGCACTGGTTTGGATCGGGATCGCAGTACCGTACTATATGTCATATGCATGGTGTCAGCAAAACGACAGTATTAGGTTGCATTCACGATGTTACTTCTGCGATAAATGAGGTTAAATTCAAGAGACAAGTGCATTGGTCAGAAGATGTAGCCTCTATTATTCAAGTTTTTTTTATAAAAAAGGTGATATGCCAGAGGTTTGTGGTGCTATTGATGGCATCCTTATCAACATTGATAATAATAATATTTGGCTTCAGCAGTCCTAGGTAGAACCAAGCCTAGCTTCCTGCAACCACTTGTGTGTGCGCGTTATATTTTTGCACGAATGGAAGGGACCTACAGTTTTCTGTCGTCTCCAAACGGCGAGTTGGGAAGCTTTACATGACAAATGATACTCTTGACTGCTTGTCAGGCATTCGGAAGAGGTGGGCACTGTGAAAAACTTTTTAGGTGTTTGCGGCGGGATTCGAACCCAAGACCGCTGGCTCAGTAGGCCGACGCACTAACCACTTGCGCTACGGTGCCCACCCATCAACATTGATGTAAACACTCCTTGAACTGTATGGCGGTCTGTGGACCCGACCTGCGATTTTTATACATCAGCGCTAACTGGCCAGGCAGTGTTCATGATGCACGAGTACTGCGCAATACTTCGTTATATGATAAAATGGAAGGCGGGTGGCGGCCTTTTTCAAATGCGGTTATCTTAGAAGATAGCGGATATTCGTAGCATATCTATTGTTCGGTACAACGTACAACAGATCCCATAAACGAACACGACATTTTGTTGAGGGTTCATTTGGAGTCTTAAAAGAAAAATTCCCGTCTTTGAATTATTTAAGAGTACAACCTTTATTTCCTGCAAATATTTCTAAGTGTTGTGCCACTTTATGCAATCTTTCTCAGAACCAAATTAATGAAGTTAATATATCTGAAAGGCTGTCTGCCGAGAGTGCTCAAAGAGAAGAAAATTCCGTAACTGCAAATATTTTCCCAGCATCATCCCGAGAAGCTCAACAATGACAACATGAACTTTTGGATATTTTTAACCAATAATAACAATTCTTTCATACTTATAATTAAAAGAATTAATTAAACTTCCTTAATTAAATTAAATTAATATAATTTACCTTGTAAATTGTCGAGGGAAATTTCTGTTTTCTACACTTGTATGGAATTCTTCTGAAATAATCTACACTTGTAGGACTAGTTTACTTGTACAGGGACTTGTAGACTTGTAAACTTGTAGCATTGTTGCACAGGCCCCAGATTAGAAGTCGACGGAGCAATGAATATTCATGTCTAGGAGCTCTTAGATCCTCATCCTGTTGGTAACTGACTTTTTTCATTTAGCTTCCTGCATTCTTTTAAACTTATTTTGCAAATAAATTGCACTTCTACATAGATCCCGATGAAGATTTCTTTAAATCCTTTTTGAAAATTCGAAATTTAAAAAATAAAGGATTTTATATAAAAAAAAATATTTTCAACTCCATCATATTTTAATAACACAATTTTCTTTATTTCTTGTATTATAGCCGGTGTTCTAATCAACATTGAATGTAAAGCCTGGGCACGCAACATTCATCATGATCGTTCCGAGAGGAGAGGATCCGTCCATTTCGAATTGATGGTTGATTAAGAAATGGCAGTCTAATGTTTTTAAACTGTTTTTAAACAAACATAAATACAAATTTCAACAACAGAAAAAAAAACAAAAACACACACATTACCAGAAAAAAAGATTTAAAATAATAACCCCCCATTTATTTAACAAAAAAAAAGCAAAAAACTAAAAAGATCCCATTTTAATTTTAGAGTTAAATAATTAAAATAACTGAAAAGAGAATAAAACAAATAAGTACTATACTGCAGCAAAAAATATGGAAAACAAAATTATATGCCCGATAATAAATAATAACAAAGAATAAATAAAAATAATAAAAATCGAAAATCAGCGCAGCGAAGAAAAAAAACAATTTTATCTAAAAAAAAAAAAAAAACAAACACTGTACTTAATTAAAAACGGATAGACAAAATATGAAAGCAAAACAGCATCTTGCAGCAAGCGTAGTGAACTTGCAATTTAATTATTAATTTCTAACCCTATAAGTTTAATCCATAGAGACATACACACAACAAATACAAGCGGATAAAACTAAAACAAAACAAATTATAGTGAAATTGTACTCACCATTCTCAAAACAAAACAAAAATAAAAAAGATATAAGTAAGAAAAAATATTTAAATATTAAAAAATAAAAATAATAATAATACATGTTTTCTTTTTCTTGTTAATTTGTTCCTTTTCCCAAAGCCCCATCCCCCCTGTACCCAATCCCAAATGTTAAAAAGAACCAGAAATATATTAATTGTTCCTGCACACCGCTTCCACCACAAGAAATGCAAAATAAAACCACCACCACCACCAACAAAAACAAAATATATATATATAGGTATAAATAAACTAATTATTAAATTAAAAAAGAAAAGAAAAACAACTAATAAACCCCAACACTCTCTCTCATTTATCCCATCCCCGCCTCCTCTTTTCCATCCACTTAGAATGTAACAAAAAAGAAAGATGAATAAATTACACTTTAATTTTAAGCAGTTAGCTTTTAAGAATAAACAAAAAAAACAGAATAATATTTAAAACTTGTAAAATTAAGTTTAAGTAAATATATAAATGAAAATTTAGAAAAATAAAATAAATTAAAAACAAAAAAACAACAACATATACATAAAACTCATATAAATTACAGTAAACTGAAGAAAAAAACAACAAATTACACCGAATAAGTGTTTTAAACAAATAAAAAGAGAAGTTTTTAATTTTCCATAAAAAAAAAAACTAAATCAACAAGATACTGCTTGGGTTTAATATTGATAAAAAATAATAAAACAAAAACTTTACCAACCGAAAACTGCTTTCATAAATTTTTTAAGTAAAAATATATAAAATTATATATGTATATTTTCTCATTTCAATTTTTGTCATTTGAAAATCCCATTTTATTTTTGTATTATAAAATAATATAATGTAATAATGCCCGCAAAAAATCGCAAAATGTTTCTTTTTTTAAAAAAAAAAATTTAATAAATATTAATTTCTAGAACATAAACATTTAACGCAGCATGTTCTATAGGAAAATTAAAGAAAAAAACAATTCTTCGTACATTAAAAAAAAAAAAAACTAAATATAGTACTAAATATAGTTATTAAATTTAAAAGAAAATAATTAAAAAAAGGTCTGTAGAGCAGGTTATTTATTAAATAATTATAAAAAAAAAACAATTTTAATCAACTTTTAGATAAAACAATGAAAAATGAAAAAAATAATATTTAAGAGGCAGATTAAGAAAACAAATTCATTTTCTCATACGTTGTTAAAATCTTCTTTTTTTTTGTCCCTAATTTTATCGTTAAAAATGTTTGGATTCTTATTTCAAGAGAAAAAAATCGCGTACTTAAAAAGAAAATCACTCGAATATGTTTGTCCTTAACCGAGTTGTTTATAAATTAAAAGAAAAAAAAAAACATCAACCAACATAAGTGGCTAAAAAAAAAAAAATACTTTATAAAAACAAAACATTCTTATACAAGAAAAAAATGTAGCTTTTTTGTTTAGGTTAAAAAAGTAAAGAAAAACAAAATAAATAAAAATTTAATTTATGTTAACATTTTTTTGTTAGCTTTTAGTGTTCATAGATTTAACAATAAAAAAAAACAAATTTAACTTTTAAAAATAAAAATTTACCATAAAAAACCAACAAAACAAAAAACGTAAATTCTTTAAATAAAAAAAAAACTTAAAAAATAAAAAACACGGGGAATATAACCAAAAACGAAAGCAAGCAACAAACCATCCCTGTTGGACGAATAAATACAAAATATATGTATAAAAAAAAAACATATGTACTATATGAATATGTACGTTTGCGTATGTTGCTCATTCGATGTGGGGAGAATGATTTCTTGTGTGATATAAGTGTGTGCATGCCATGTCATGCGCACCCTGTACAAATCATTCTCGAATACTTTTTTTGTTTAAGCCATCATATTTCTGACTTTTCTTCTTTTTAGAACACTCTTTGGTATTTTTTTCTTCTGTGGGATGTACTGGTTTTGTGTCTTCTTTGCTTGCATGGAGATTGCGTATGTTATCTACACGCTATACCTAGTCTAGTCATAAATACGGATACAAAGAAAAACTTGTGCAAAATAAAAACGCGCTGATTTTTTTAAAAACAAATTTATACTTTTTATTTGTCAGATCACTAGCTACAAGTTATGGAAGACTTTATTCGAAATGGCCGCCATTTGCCTTGAAGCACGTCCTGAGACGTACTGGCCAGTCATCAATCGCATTACGCACCTCATTCATTGGAAACTTGTCGACAGCGCGGACAAGGGCTCGCTTCAAAGAGTCAATATTTCGGTGATGAGTAGAGCAGGCCATTCCCTCTAAAACGGACCACAACTTGTAGTCCGGACTACCAGCTGGCCAATCATCCGGTGATATGAAATCGGGTACATTTTTTTTAGCCACTCTTGAGTGGTTTTCGTGGGCTGGAGCAGAATCTTGTTGGAACGTCCAATTCTTGTTTGCGAACATTGTACGGCTTAGAGGCTTAATGACGTCTTCCAAAACAGTAGTTTGGTAAACTTTCGCCGAAGTCTTGACTCCTTTTTCACAAAAATGAAGGTTGGTTATGCCATCGTAGCTCACTCCCCACCATACCATTACTGAAGCGGGGTGGTGGCCTCTTTCAACCGTTGGAACAAGTTCCGAAGCTTGTTTTGATGTCCGAGCATACACTCGATCATTTTGCTTATTAAAAGTTTCTTCGACGGTAAAGATTTTCTCGTCGGTAAACAGGATGTTTCTGTGACCATTTTCAGCGTACCGTGTTAAGAGAGCTTTTGATTTTTGCTTGCGTTTTTGCTTCAATGCGACTGTTAGCAGGTGTCCAGTGTGTCTTTTGTAAGCACTTAGTCTCAAGTCTTCTTTTATGATGCGAGACATGAATTTTTGCGAAATGTTCATTTCCCGCGACAAGATTTTCTACTTTCTCTGTGGTTTGCGTTTGATTCGAGCCTGCACGGCTTTGATGGCTCTCGGAGTCCTCACAGTGCTTGGACGACCGGATCTTTGATGGTCATGTACTCCACAAGTATCCTCGAATAATTTAATTGTCTGGTATACAAAACAGCAAGTGATTCCAAGCAGGTTCGAAAAATATCACCTCTTGCCATATTACACTTGTGTAAGCCGATCACAACGACACGATTTTCGATGTCACCCCATTCCATGATTGTAAACGACTAAAAACAAAAATCTTTTCCGCAACATAGAAGCATAAAACCAACGGGTTAAATAACGGTTAACATGAAAAGAGTGCAACTAATATTTTTTTTAAAATAAGTTGCAAGAAAAATTGTATCAGTATTTATGACTTGACTAGGTAGATTGCAACGTACGGTGGTAGAAAATGCATCCCAAAAGAGGACTTTTAATCTTTTGAACTGCGAAAGACTGTTGGTTTTAGATACGCGTGGAATTTTCTTATAATTCACTGATGTTGACAGAGCTATGTTACCTTGGTTTAAACAACAGTGCCAATATTCTGGTAAACATATTCTAATCAGTTTCTTTCGAGAAAGGATTTAATGTACGAGTACGAGAATGTAGGTAGGTAGGGCCGAAAATAAGGCACGCATATTTTGGTCAAGTAGACAGATGAATAGATAAAATCTATAAAATGGTGAAAGTGCCTTCAGTACCTTGTGTTAACAAATCAATATACGTATGACTTTAAATCTTGCATCTGCCTTGTGAAATGCTTTCACTGAATAGAAAAGGAAGTACATTGGCCTTTAGTTCATTTTAGTCAAACAGAAAGTATCTAGAATATTAGTCAGGTTTAAAATACGCGCTTTCTCCAAGGGCTAGGTAGGTGAAATACCTTATTATTAAATAATGCATGTAAGAGACACTTATGAAAGGCATCCAACGACTACTCTCCTACAGAAGAATCGTACTAGGCCAGTAGACATTTTATTTCAGGGTCTTGGATACACCACTAGAGAAAGCTGAATATCTGATTTGACTAACCCATTAAAAAAAACAATGCCTCAACAAAGACAAGGTTCTATCATCTGTGGCAAAAAAAAAAATACTTTAAGTGAGCATCTCTATTCGGAGATTCTTATGGAACTACTTTTCGAAAGATTTAATTAAAAGACACGGGGTTCTTGGAAAAAAACACCTCCCAATGCCACATACTTTATCTTGGATTCGAATAGTGTCGAAATGTCTTTTCTACTAGAAATGCAATCACTTCCATACAGTACAGCAAACCTTTAAGAAACTTTTGACATTTTCTTATTATAAATCTGCCTAAACTGCCAAATAACAAAAACAATGCAATTCTCGCACAATAAATATTGTAAGGCGTGTTGTATGTGTTTGCCTTCGAAATGGATCAAAACGAACCGGGAAAACAATTATTCCATAATCTGGGAATATTGTCAAAAGGAAGACATGCATCCAGCACCCAACAGGGAAGTCCCTCAGTTCTCATGTTCAACAGGGATTAAAAAGCCCACCCTTCACTCTATAATAGAATCCATCCCACGCATGACCTTGACCCCATTTCATTCTGACATATTCTACTATACAAATTCCTGTTCTTGCGCAATGACCAAAACAAAAATCTTCTTCTACTGACACACCCAAACACACATACACACACACAACCAATACAATCATGGCGCACTTCCCACATTTCTATATTTTTTCTTCTTTTTGCTTTAAATTTAGAGGTATATATATTGTTTTATAGACATTTTGTAAAAAAAAAAATTATGTAAGCTTTATTTTAAAATTAAAATATGAAACAAAAAAGAACATCGTTAAAATTAAATTAAAAATTAACAAAAAAAAAAAAACCCAACAACAAGGAGAATAAAAACAATAACAAAAAATATATACTAAATGTATCATTGTTAAATTTATATACATAAGTACATATATGTATGTATATGGTTTTTAAGGAGTCTTTAATAACATATAAAACAAAAGAAAGAACAAATAATAAAGATCGCTATGCTGATAAATTATGTAATTATATAAATATATACATATATATATAAAAAAATGGTAAATGGATTCTGTGTTTTTGCATTATAAAATTGAAAACAAAACAAAAAACTAAGAATGGATAAATAAGCAAGAACATTTAATAATACATAATACACATGCCTATTAGTGTTGTTAAGTACTAGCGATTTATTAATTGAAAAACAAAATATATATAAAATATTTTCTAATTTTAAATGAATCAAATGAATGAATAAATACGAATAATGCTGTGCTTGATGGAAGAAGTAAATAAATTAATTTAAAAACAAAAACAAAAATGGGGAGTGCATGTATATTTAGTTTTTTATTCAAGTTTCCGTTTCTTATTTTCCTTTCAACCGAATTTTAAATTTAATAAATCATCATCGAAACGGAAGTGTGTTTTGAATGGATTACAACCAAATGGCGAATGGATACTTTATTGTTTTTTTTTACTTTCCGTACAATTTTTATTTTACTCTTAATTTATTTTTCTTAAATAAAAATACTTAAAATAAAACATATTAAAATAAATGTTTAATGAAAAAAATATAATATGTATATTCCATTCACTGCCCAGAATTAAGAAAAAAGAAATTAAATAAATAAAAGAAAATTTAAAACAAATACATAACACAAGACATAAAAGCTATTTTCGCGAGTTTGTAATATATTTAACAAATCAAATGAAGAAGCAAAAAAATTAAGAAAACAAAAAACAAACAAAGAAGAAGAAAATATTGACATCAAACCATTACAGAAGTACTCGAGAGACTTTTCTATTTTAGAAAGTTCACCTAAAAGAAAATACAAAGTATAACTTCATTCTATCAGACAACATTTCTATTCCTCACTTAGTTTGATAAACAAATTAAAGGGCAAGCAACTTTCTAAAACAAGAAATTAGTTTTATTTCTTTCTGATTAATGATATATAGAAAGATGTTGCATATTAAACTAACGAAAATGTTCTTTTATTTATTTTTTTAATACATGAGCAAGAAAAAAAAATGTAAATTAAACTTTAAATAATAATCTCCATTAAACAAAATATATAAATAATGCAAACCTTTTAATTTGTTAGTTAGTTTAAACTCGTAAATTTCCTTTCGTATTTAAAAAGCAAAACAAATAAATTATACATATATAAATAAAGTATACATATGCATATGTGTACAACATGTTAAGTTTAAAAGAGGGGAAATAAAATAATAGTAGTTTAAAAATTCTATCAAATATTAAATAATTATATAAGCGAAAGAGCAAAAAGCCAAAACCGCTGTAGAAACCAAACAAAAAAATATAATGACAAACATTCGGAAAAAGGTTTTAAATTTTGATTTTTTTTTTTTCTTTCGAATTTAAATTAAATAACGAAAAATCACTGCAGCTTTTTGCATTTTAAATTAATAAAAAACAAATAATTTTTCCCTTCAGTTAAATTTAAGTCAAACGAAATTAAAAACAAAAAAAACACCTTTGAAAAGAAAAATAGGAAAATTATTCCAAAGAGAATAAAATAACAACAAAACAAAACTTTTAAAAGTGCTTAAATTATAAATAAAAATCAGCAAGTAAAAACAATAAGGACCCACTACAAGATCACTTGCTAAGAACAACCAAAAAAATATATACAATATAAATAAAACAATGAAAAAACAAAACATAGACGAGAAATAAGAACAAACAAGCAACAGAAAAACAATTTCTTTATTTTTCCTATGCCACCATCAATTCAATTCTATGTTAGAGATTGTTTAATAAAAACAAAGTAAATGAGGAAAAATTATTGAGAAATAAAAATTAACAAAAATTTAACAAAACTCGGTGTTTTATTGCCCATTGGCCGGTAGTCGGCCAACGGGTGTTTTTTTTTTCTTTGTAGAGTTTTTCAGTTTCCAAGTAATTGAGAGTTGCATGAGGATCAATCTATGTAATGCCTAATACCTTACCATCACATGAATAGGTAAAGTTTTTTTTTTTATAAAAACTGCTAAACCCTTCTTACAGGCAATATATCACTCTATTGGTGTTTGTCGCCTGTCAGTTCAAAGCCAAAATTGACCGCGGTAGCACGCAATTGATTTTTTTCCCAAACATAAATTAATCTTCTAAATGTATGTTCGAAGTTAACTCGGGAACTTATAAACAGATTTCGATGAAACCTTCGCTTAAATATTTGTTTAGTTCCTCTGCTGTCGATAGGCTGTATATTATCACGCTTTATTCCTTTAATTAAACTGAAATATTCGATTTTGTGTTTGTATGTTTGAGATTAAAACACTTCGATGCACTTTGCGTGAGAACGCCTGCTTTCAGCATTTTTTTACCAAAGATTTCAAGGTAGGTATATATAATTTTCCTAAGTTACCTTGAAGCTGAGAAATAGACATAAACAATAGCCGTGTTTTTTTTTGAAACGTAGCTACCCGGTAATTGCTAGCAAAGTCAAATTTCACACGTAAAGCAAATATAACAACCAGCTGGCTACAACTCTTTGATGTTATCCCCAACCAAAAGCAACTGGCTATGAATTTTGCGATATCTCACGGCAAGGTGGGGCTGAAAGCGATTTGTTCTGTTCTCTTGACATTTGACAGACTCCCGTGTATGAAAATTATATAATTTCAATCGCGCGTTAAATGATGTTTCACAAATATAAGCCGTGCTTTTTTTAAAGTGAGTACATACTCACGTTTGGAAACACAAAAAAAACGGGAATACTCACTTCTATACTCACTTTTTGTACAGCTGTTTTGTCATTTTCAAATTGTCACATTTCTATAAATTCTTGACATATGCATGTCAAATTAAATTGTTCATCTATGTTTACCAACGTTTTGATGGTCAATAGTTTGAAAACATAGATGCATATGTATTTAATTAATATATTAATATCAAATATTTAATATGAGTTTCAGATATTTACATTTTTGACTTTTGTTTCATATTTTTTGCTTGATATCTTCATAAGCACACACTTTTTTTTGTTTTTTGTTTTATAATTCACTCACTATAAATTGGTTAAAGGGATTTATGATTAAAACAGCTACATGTTATAAAAAATATATAAGAGTGTGGGTCTACTTATATTCAACACTCACGGAGCTATGCACATGGGGATTAAAAAAGTTCATTCAGAGAAGTAGGTAGGTACCAATAATAATTATTCAATTTTAAATTCTGGTGTATTTAACCCAGAGCAACCAAAGTGGGTCCGTGCGATAGATAGTTGATCAATGTTTATTACAATTTCCCATGGCTGTTACTATTCCAGCTTTCATTTTCGAGTTATTGGTCTTCAAACAGCTTTTCAATTCAATACAGCACGAAAAAATATTTATATAAATATTATCAAATGCTATCAATCTGAATGCAAGCATTCAATTGAAGTAACAAGTGATATTGCATTCATTGATTGCATTCAATTGAATGGTACAAAAAAAGAATGCAATCTTTTGTATGCTTAATGAATGGTGTTTGCATTCATTTTTTGAATTTTCAAATTGAAGTCAATGAATGCAATCAAAAAATGAATTCATAAAAGAATGCATTTCAAAATGATTGCTATGTTTTACAACTACTCTGCTGTATACCAATGCGGACGACAATTCAATGAAGTACGAGACCGCAAAGACGGTGTTAAAACTGAGTAGGACAAAATCCTACGAAAATTAATCAAACAAAACTATATAAGTCCCTTTCACCAAGAATGTTCGAAGTTGTAAGTACTAAGGGAGGAAGTACTTAAACCTAAAAAAAAAATAACACCCCGAATCCGGGTAATTAGAGACAAATTGCAAATTCCAAGCGATGGTCAAGCCCCCAAACACGTAATAAGGATGGTGACCACTTGGGGCACGAGGCACCCTGATTACAATTAGTTTAGGTTAAGTAGCTTATACTACGTTTACACCAAACGAAACCCCGAGATTTCGGCAAATTCATCCAAATCTCCGAGGTTTCGCCATACATTTGCGAAATCTTCTTGAAATCTTTTTGAGTTCATCCGTCCGTGAGAGGTTGTCAAAGCGAACAAGTCTACAGCGTGAACTTCGGTTTATTTTGGTGTTCATTAATAGATGTCAAAATATTAAATGCCAAAATGATTGTGGCCAATTGACAGGACACAGGTAAGTTTGCAAGAGAATATTTATTTTATATAATTTGGTTATCTTTTCAGGCAATGGGCAACGAAAAAGTACAAAAAAAAAAAACATTTTGGTCGCCAACTGAGGAATGTTAACAAACAATTGTCTGCCTAGAGATGGGCAATTGCGAATAAAAACAATCGAATAATTCGATTGTTCTCCGCTCTCTGTCTCTGTTATATTTTT
Organism: Brachyopa scutellaris; assembly: GCA_949775065.1. Classification (NCBI taxonomy): domain Eukaryota; kingdom Metazoa; phylum Arthropoda; class Insecta; order Diptera; family Syrphidae; genus Brachyopa; species Brachyopa scutellaris. The sequence goes on along the minus strand of OX459115.1, from coordinate 84,024,114 downwards.
CATATTTTACCCGTTTCTCTGAATGAGTCAAATAAAAGAAAATCGGATTTATTTTTAGTTTCAATAAAATTTTGACAGGCGGTACGCGGTCAACGTAGCTTGCTGCGGTACAAAATTGTAAACCACCTCAGTGTGTGCACCTATATTTACGGCAATAGGATTTCATACCATTATACCGCTACCGCGTAACGCTCCGATGTGTGACTGGAATCGACAGGAGTCGATTGTTCTAGCGCGATTGTTCTGGGCGATAGTTCGATTGTAAATGAGGTTAATAAGGTTAAATTGAAATTGAAGAAAATCTTTTTATTTTAAATATCAAATTGCATGCGTTCAGATTTCAGATCCAAATTCAAAAGTCACACTGGTACCACGATGAATAAATTGAGACATACATTTCTACAATCGACTAATTAGTATACTCGCCTAGTAAAATAAATTTTCTGAAATACGATTTGATAGTTATTCGATTGTTTTCGGCTAGTACCGAATTGTCTTTTTATTCGATTATGAAACTAATTCTCAATCGCCCATCCCTAGTTTTGCCAGCCATTTCAAAATTGACAGCTGAAACCTCTTCAACTCGGTGTAAACGGGTTACTAATGTTTCGGTGAATGTTCATCGAAATCTCGAGGTTTCGGCTCGGTGTAAACGTACTATAAGCTAGATTAAGTCATCTTAGTTAGTTTCTAAATTAGATCTAAGCATTTTTGTCTTATATGTAAGTTTAAAAAAAGATATTTGTAGCACATATAATTAATTATAAAGTATTAAACATACTAATAAAGATTCCAGTACTATTACAAAATTGAATTTGGCAGCACTTTCTTTCCGTTTTCTACACTGCCATCTATCCGTGACATATCAGCTGATATCATTTAAAAGCAGCTGTACAATAAAATCAAACACCCAACGCCTAAATTGCGACAAGCGGCGAAAGAGAAACCAGTAATACCATTAATAAGTTAAAATGAGGCAACACTACTATACTTCCGATATCTATTCAAGTTGGCTTTGCTTATAATTTTATCAATTTCATTCTGCCTATTCACACACAGCTGATTCATCACCATTTCATTTGGAAAATTGTCGTTTTAGCAGCCACCATTCGTAGTTTAATTAACGTAGAGTACGTGTGTCGTGTGTTGTATTTTACTTGTGCGCAGAACCAAAGATTAAAGGAAAATAACCCCAAAAGAGAATACAAATTCCGCAACAAAGGTGAAAATCAGCACACAAATAGACAAATTTTCTTTACCATTTCGCTGAATTTTGTTACAATTTAACAAGGGCATCTGTGTTTTTATTCCAGGATTTTTTTGAGGTGTACAAAAGTTTTGTTATAAGGAAATTCATCAAATTTAGGACAGTCAACTTGCTGCTGATTGAATTGCAAAAATGTTTCGTAATAAATTGATTGTATTTTGCCTGCTTGTCGCTGGGGGCTCTCTCATTTGTGGTAAGTATTAATTACTTAGAAAAAAAAACTTTTTTAAAATCCTATATGTGGTTTATGAAGTTCTCGTTCTAAATAATATGCGTGGCTCGAGTTTGGCCTAAGATAGATTGAAATCAAGACCATCTTCCATGGCCAATGTCACTGTGTTTACATTTTACGCATTTGAAAAACAAAATCTAAAAATACCCACAATACAATGTATTTAATTTTTCATGTTTTAAACAAAGAAAGAGTTCAATAGACAAAATCATAAAAAAAATAAAAATAATAAATGCCTGCGATAAGCGCTTTCCAGCTAAAGTAAATGACGCACATAAGCCTGTCTAATCACTATTTTGTGCTGGCATATTGTACATATTTTCCGCTAGGAAAACCGGCATCTAGTTCGTTAATACGTTACACATATCCGGCATGCATTTTGAGATGTTTTTGTGATGAATAATAATATTAGGGGACATAAAATTGTAATAATTGCTGCAAAGCAACAAAATTCACCATCCTTACTATATTTGGCTTTCCCTGAGTGCCCTTGCCCTATGATTGTTGGTGGTTGAAATTTTACGAGGTTCAATGTTTTTCTCTAACAATGTACCCGTACTATGACATCGTCATTTCTGATTGTCCTATAACCAGTACTGGTGGTTGCCTTAATTAAATTATACCTTTTATATTGTTACAACACAGTCGAGGAAAGTACTTTTTAGCCACGTTTTTCCGAATCGTTCCTTGTCAGCATTTATTATACCAAAATCATATCACTAACAACGATTAGGATACCACATTCGCCCATATCAGCGGCAGCTATAGACATTGAACAATAAAACGAGATAGGTATTTAGATAGACACAAATGTTATCTTTGTAAACAGTAAAACTAGCGGCGTAGTAGACAGAGGGAGAAAAGTATGGAAGAGCACTTGGATTCTTTTTGAATAATTAAAAATATATATTTTTTTTGTTTTCTTTTGTACTCATGACTTATACTGCATTATGGCTTAAGGAGGATTATACCTACTTCAAGCCATTGTATTTTATTATAGGTTCATATTATATGTCATTAGATCTTAGTGCCTGCGCACGATACGAACACCATATGAACTCGGTTAAATATGCAAAGTCATTGTTTTCATTAGTAACTCTGCTCTCGCAACATGAATCATATTTGGCACACATTTTGGAATATGAGTTGTCATCAATCACAACTTATCCTGAAGTATGTTGTTTATGTAAAACCAGGTTTAGTTATTGTAACAGAAACTTTATCATGTCTGCCAACTCTAAAATTGTATTAAGATTTTAGGATAAGATTTATAATCTGTTTACTTTTTGTTACTGTTAAACACTAAAATTTGTTGGACTGAGAAACAAACAAAGGCACAACGCAGATTATCGCTTATTTTATAGTCAGGTGTGAACACCTGTTGAGCGTGGAAGTGAAATTGTAAACAGAACTTGGCAGTTGGTTCAGCAGTTCCATCGATCTAATGCGAGGGTGTAATAAAGTTATTGTAAAAAAGTAGCTTCAGAATGGCTTGCTTTAATTTCAGTTCATAAGGTTCTCTCCTCTGTACGAAATCCTCATACGTGTACAGACCATGTTCTCAGTAACAAATATTCTCAGTTTAATCAATAAGAATTCTTCGGTGAACAAAAACTCAGCGTTCAAAAAAACAAAAAAGACTGGACCCATATTAACGCCTACAATTGTGCATATTTCTCAAACAGAAACGCTTCAAGACAGCGATAGTAGATTCGTTTGCATTTATAGGCCATATTTGATTACTTGACTTCATTTTTCAAATTAGAAGCTTCGAAAATTCCATTTCTAAAACGTGGTATATGTACAACTTTTTTTTATCTTTTGGTTTAAAAGTGGAGGACCTCCGAAAATGTTTTACGGTTTTTTTTCACATTGAATTAAAACGCCCGAAAGTTGTAAAGTGTTAACGATCGGGCTCAATAAACAAAGTTTTCCGTTTTTACAATTGTTTACAAACGATAAGGCGGGAGATACTTATTACAACTAATTATGTATCGACTGAATTTGTATGCTGGATATATTGGTGGTTGTATTGGTGTGATTTAGATTTAGAGGGTCCTTTGAAGCAAGTGCAATTTCACCCTAAGGCTAAAGAAGCCAATTGTCAATTACCATCTGAGTACATGACATGTACATTGTAAGATGAACTAGCAAAACCATTTATATCTAGTAATGAATCTGTAAGGCACCGTAGCGCAAGTGGTTAGTGAGTCGGACTACTGAGCCAGCGGTCTTGGGTTCGAATCCCGCCGCAAACACCTAAAAGTTTTTCACAATGCCCACCTCTTTCGAATGTCTGACAAGCATCAAAGAGTATCATTTGTCACGATTGAGCTTCTCAACTCGCCGTTCGGAGTCGGCAAAAAACTGTAGGTCCCTTCCATTCGTACAAAAATATAACACGCACACACAAATGGTTGCGAGAAGCAGGCCCAGGTTCACCTCGAGCTGTAGCGCCAACTAAGTAAGAATCTGTAAGAGGAATCATGGACAAGTCATCCAAACAATCAAGGAACCGCACACCCAGGCAGGATAGGCGCCGTTTCTGTAGAGCTGGATAGTGGCATAGGAGGTGTACTACAGGTTCTATTTCGTGATCCATACAACTTCATATATGTACATACATGCATATATGTACGTCATCTACCAGCCATGTTTCCTATCATAAGCGTCTGGGTTTCGTCTCTCTTCTAAGTGAAAGCAGCGAAATTAATCTTGTTTAGGTTGACTACGGGCCATAAGATACGATTTATGACATAATCAATGGTGATTTACCAACGTTCCTTGAAAGATCTGGTGATGACGTTATCAATTAGATTTTTAGCTGTATTGAAGCAACTGGTAGGGTCTGTCTGTTAGCTAATGTTATATTCGTGGGTATCCGAGCATATCTGGCAGTTTGAATAAGAACAAATGGGTTACAAAATAAAATGCATTCATAATAAACACACGTCATTTTTGTGTAATACAATAATTTCACTGTAAATATGTATTAATATTTAGAGCTCATTTGTTTTAGTTCCAACTTTTTTTTTTTGCAAACGACAGCACATAAATTCTGAATCGTTGATTTAACCATACATTGTACTCTCCATACAAACTGTTTCGTAAAGCGACTTTGGATTGGATATAATGACAGCTTAGGCTGTTACACGATTTTGCACAAATCGTATAGGCATAAGGCATAGCATCGCGCGTTGGGAAGGGTGCGAGCTCTTAAAATTACAAAAAAAATCGACTGAAAAATATGTTTTAGCAGTCTATGCAAAATTTCGATTTCTTGAATAATGAGCGTTGCCTTTTGCACTGTAGCACTGAAGTGAGAACAAAAATGAAACCATTGTACACAATCCTGCCCTTTTATATGCTTAAGGTGTTTCTTTCTTTTTCTGTTAGTTCGTCTTACTCCTAAAACTCTTCTCAGCTATTTCATTTTCATGGCCAGTATCTGTTTTTCTTGCCGTTCAGAAAGGGTCCAGTTTTTTTTCCTGCGTGCAGTATTACATCTAATTAAATATGGATATTTTTGTTTTTCGCTTTATGTAGTATAGTCTATTATCGTACTGGATCCTTGCTTTTAGTTCACCTTCCGAAATAACACTGTTGTTGGTGATGCTTCGCTCTTACAGTTATTACTTTTGAGACTATGGTCGGAACCTTAACTATTTTAATCATATTCGGCGCTGTGTTTAGTTTTTCAATGGTGATAGTCATCCCGATCTTGATTTGCGAGTCGCATACGACCATACTCGTATTTTGTAATAGTAAATACATTTCAAAATACAAGTATGGTCGTATGCGACTCACAAATACGACTTTCAGAATTGGGGTGAGTACTTTCTTGGTATCGATGTCTTCCCTGTATGTTCACAATATTCTCTAATTCAAAGCACTTCCATCTATTTACGATTTCTTTTTCTTCTCAAAGTCCCATTGAATCTTTGTAATTTGCAGTCTTTTTCACCTATGTTAGTCATTTAATCAGCCTGTGGAAAATTGTTGAGTTTTTATTGCTGTTTTGTGTCCATTAGTTTTCCAGTTTTCCCAGGATTTTTGTTTAGCTTCCAGTGCTCTTATCATTACTTATTTGTCTGTGTTTTGTAGACTTCATATTTTGTGTTACTTTCTTATCTTGTATAGCTTTTTCTTCGTCTTAATTTCCCTTTCATTCTCTTTTAATAAGTGCTTGTTTTATTTAGTCCGCATTATAATTTTTTTTTATAAACTACTAAAGGTTACTTATTAAAACTACATTAATACGTCACTACTCGTATTGTTCATTAAATATTGGTACACTAAATGCATTTGGAGTCCAAGTTACTACAGAAAAGAGTTTTACACCGATGTCCGAAGATATCTGCTCACTACCTTGGTTTGTTCTCGAACCATATTAACCAAGTTCGTCAACTATCTCAAACAGAAAGCTATTGTCTTGTTTAGGGTTTTAACAAGTAAGTTAACGACTCACTTCAGAGTCCATTGTGCCCAATTTGATCACACATTGGGAATTTTAAGTTGTTCTACAGCTATTTAAACCACCTACATATATTACATACATACATACGTATACATATACCTACATTGGTATAGATGTATGAATCTCAAGCCCAATGTTTTGCAGGTCCTACAGTCATGAAAATAATTTGCTATAATAAGCTACACCTCTGTTGCCTGATAATGCATGACTGTCACATAGCAGATGGGAGATTAATTTTATGTACATATCTCCTATTCCTTGTTACAGGAAGAGGGTTTCTCCTTATCAGAGTTGATTGTAACGCTTTTATGGCGGTGTGACTATCACCATTTGCATTATTTTGCAAAAATATATCTCCCCTTTAATCATATCCACAGTTTGTTTGTTTATAAATGCTTCGACTTGGAAGATGCTTCAGCTAGCCTATAATATGGTAGAACTAGATTCACAGTGGACAAATGAGGATTCTAATAGATAATTCTTAGATACATGCGGAGAATTAGAAGATATCGTCAGTTTTCGTGTATAACCACGAAGCATTCAATCGATTTAGAATTGCGTATAAGTTCATTGTTTTAACAATTATTCCAACAAATGGCGCATCCCCGATCGCCATTGGCTGCGTAGTTGTGTTTCAGTGCTTTCAAGTAAACAAATTCGTGGCGAATATACGATCAGTAATCCAAAAGTTGTCTGAAAAGTCTGAGAATCTATTTGATAGTACCATTGACGAGCTGGACTAGTGCCAAAAAATACATACCCTGTGTGGACATTTTTGACACTTTGTCCGCCTTAAAATGTAATTTCTTGAAATATCAATTACTTGTTTAAATGATTGACATTCATTAAAAACAAGATCATTGTTTACGAACAGTTTCCCTTATTTTATTGAGGTTTTAAGTCAATGTTACTACGCAAACAGATACATTTTTATCTCTGAGAAAAGTTTTTTTTTTTTTCTTTTCTTTTATCTTAATACAAGTACGATATGCAATTTCATGACCTCATGCAGCAGCGTGAATCCCCTCACTCGTATTTTTTTTGTTTCTTTTCTCTTGGAAATCTCAGGAATTGTAGTTTATTTTAAAATAACCCAACAGTTGTGTATACGTATTTACTAAGCGCTGGCTTATGCGATAAGCGAATGGGCTACGATAAGCGAATGGAACTTATTTTTGTTTCACAGCGAAACAAAATTTGACTAAGTCTTCGTGTCACTCAGTGTAACAACACTGAATTTGATTTAATTTTATCTACAAACAAAACATTAAAACCTCACGTTTATTGGTGACTCATTGAATTTGAGCACGATCACTGTAACCCCTTTGCTTCTGCTGATTCTGCGCCATTATCACAGTGGCCGGACAAGCAACAAAGAGAACCCATCGCTAAATAAATAATTAACTCGAATTCCAATTGTCAAGTTGAACGAGAGTGTGCTTTGCTGTTTATGTGCTTATTCGCTAGAAATTAAATTGATACCACTAAAGTGGGGACAACAATGATGACCGTTTGCCACTATTCAGCGATAAGAATGCATTTGGTAAGCGATATACGCCTCCAGATTCTGCAAAATGTGTTTGTTTTTGGGGATAAAGAACACACGAGTAATCTTATTGATTTGCAATGAGTTGCCACTCGTTTAACAATAAATCCTGACCTAAAACACACATTGCGTATTATATTACACAATTCGAGGATAGCATTTGATTTCAATCATCTGTGCTTTTGCTATCTATCAGAAATGCCGTCCCTTCTCTGCGTAGTCGATATCTCATGCAGCGGAAGCTCAAGTGAATATTTCCTGGGTAAGAATATTCTTATTCTCAAATTTGACCTTTAAAAGATGTTTAATTTTTCGAGAAAGGAATCATATACTCTATCTAATTAATTTGAAACCAAACCAGTTGAACCTGATTAAAAATCCAATCACATTTTGTTGTTTGCTAAAATAATCTCTTTGTTTGGTTATTAAAGACAACAAATGCTGGTGAAATAGATTCGATTCAAGTTGAATGTACTGCAGTGTTTGTTAGTAAAGAGATAGTTTTCTTCATTCAGTCTGTATATAGTACATACATATGTACCTACTTCTTATGTCTTCAAAATATATATATGTAATATGCGGTCTGTGCTGAAATAAAAGTCCCTTACTAATCAAAAACATCAGCCAATGTATCAATCGACACTGAAGAAAAACGTAAACATGTGATATTGGAACTGGTTTTCCGCATACAAAGCTGTTTGTGGTTTTATTTTATGGTGAAATTTTGTTGCAAACAAAACAAACTATTTATCATTTATTAGTGACACTGCTGTGGCTAAAATATTCAAAAGAATATTGAATTATTAAAACGCATTTGAATGTCGTCTGTTCTAGATCATTTCCTTGTTCACAAGAAGGAAATTTCCATTTAATACTACTTTGGAAGAAACCCAACCATGTCATCGCATCGTAAATGGCGATGGATACATATTAAGTGCGATACGATGGTTTTGCCAATTTTTTAATTAGGACATTTGACTGTAAATTGAAGCACTTAATGCAATTACCAGATAATTCCACTTTTTCCCAAAATAAGTTTTTTTTAATGCAGAACTATACAAAAAAAATCTGCATCGTTCAGTGTAATAAAAATACATATACGTTGACTCTAAGGTACAGAAACTCAATTTTAGATTTACTGTAAAACGGAGCAAGAACAAGACAACCCCTGATGTCGTTTGGTTTTTGCTCCGCACGTGAAAGGTTTTTCGTAGACAGAATAGCAGCAAATGAGCTTTTGAGATCATAGCATGCTTATAGCTTCTTGAATACATTGCTGGTACGCTAAATTATTATAGAAGGATATATTCGCCGTGCGTTTTTGGCCGTGCGATCGCTCTTTTAGCGTGATTGAAAAACAGAAACGACGAGTAGAACACCTTTATCTACCAAAATATTGGCAACATTTAGTGGCAAAATATTCCAAAAAGTTTAACATGATATCGGTGAGCAATCAGGATATATTAGATTACAAAACACGTTTGGCTCCATATTAAAATAAAAAAAAATATGATCAACAAAGACAGAACAAATGGACCATTTCAAAGTAGCGAAGATTTATTTATAAGAAGAAGCGAATATTGTAAGCATATCAGCTTCTATTACCACAGGCCATTAACGACATATGAGAACGACAAACGACAGAAAAGCAAACATGCAAGGTGACCATTTTAAACAAACAATATTGTTTCCAAACATTCTTTCCCTCAGCCCTTGAAATACGATCCGGTGGCGTATATCGAAAGCCTACTTCAATACGTCTCATCAGGCGGTGACGAACTCGACTAGCATTTACTGGAAGAAAACACACAGAAATGCTACTTCCATACGTCTCAGGCGGTGACGTACTGAAGTAGGGTTTCCATTACTATAACAGGCATAAAGTAGTGGTTATCGTAGTTCAATTCGTCAACATCTTATTGTCGATGTAAGCGTTTATGTTCTCTATCATACAATGCATTTTGAATAACAAACGCGGTATTTCTTATAAACTTAGAAGGAAGTTATTCCCAAAGGCAAAAGAAAGAAGGTGTGTTCAAGCTGAAAATTCGGACTACGAAGATGAAAATGAAGAGCTCTGAGGATGAGGTTTTGTGTTGCCTTTCCAAAATAAATTCATAACTTGCAAATACATATTTAGTTTTCCTATTTTTTATGCAGTTTTTTTTTAGTTTTCTCAACATTTAAAAAAGTAGAATTATCTGGTTATTACACTGGATTCTTAAATTTTTTTCGGGATTTACAAAAAATGTTTAAGGGTTCAACTTAAACCCAATATTTTTAATTACTCTTCAAGCGTTATGGCGCACTCAAAACCTCTCGATGTAGTTCAAGAAATGTGTCTTGGAATAAAACACGTTACTATTTTAGGAGGCTCATTTTCTTATCTTTTCATACGAGTCATCTTAATTAGAGATACTCCTACGATTAGCCCTCTCTACGCCATTGATTTCTGCCTTATAATAAATCTGCATAGGAGCATCAAGGACATCAGGAACTTCTGGTTCAGTGCTGCATCGATGCTTTACAATAGCAAGCTTCTCACAAAGTCTGTGGATGCCTGGTCTCCATGCATTTAGGGTAATGAAATGGCGAATCAGTTGACGACAACGACCGGAACTGAACCGGAACTACCTCATTAATAAATAGAAGTAGGAACTTCGATTATCTTTTTACAAAAATATCCCAAACTAACCCAAGCCAAGCGTCTAGCGAAACCATATAGCCAACATAGGGAATTACTTAATTTCAGTAAAGAAGATATTAAAAAACGTTTGGTCCTCTTTTGAGACTAAGTGCAGGCTATGTATAGTGAAGGATGCGACATTTGCGGAAATTTGCTATAATCATGTCTGGCTTCTATCTGAGTTAGTGTGCAAACAGAGTGGAGCGAAGAGTGAGCAAGAGCAAAGTGCAAAGCAATGAGATCAAACACGTCCACTTAAAGGGTAGCACACAGAGTGCAGCGTCGTTCGAAGGTCGAGCAAAAGGCGTCAACAAGAGAGCAAAGCGGCGATTTCAAACATGTTTGATTTCTCTGTTCTTATCGCTTTAATTTTTCGTGTGGTCGTAGAGTGATTGCATTGTAATCTTGGATGGAAAAAAAATGTTTGTAATTACATATTTATAAAACATAGTTCCAGAATGTAGTTCACGCGACAATGCTTGTCATCGATGGCCCCAAGGCAAAGTGGAAAATTCCATTTCTCAGAAAAATCTCGGGAGATTTCCTTAAACATTGCTTCTGTAGGTAGTGACATATGAATATGATGGAATACAGTGAACTCTCTCGTAACCGGACAATGACGGTACCGAGAAATTTGTCCAGTTATGAGAGGTGTCCGGTTATGGGAGAAAAAAATAAATTGACGTTCTTTAAAAAATAAACACAATAGATATGTGACATTCATTTGATTTTATGAAGGAATTCATTTTTATGTCATAAACACAAATTACCAAAAAATACTAATTTCTGTCCATGACAATAAAGCGTAAAATGACACATACATTACATACATACACTTAACATACAAACCTATTTAAAAATGCAATGGGATTTATAAATGCACATACTCGTAGTTGTTGGATAAAACGTTCGCGGACAAAACAGCATATGCCGTCAATGGTTGAGGACAAGAAGGGAACCCAGACAAGAAATACAGTTAACTTCCATATTCCGGCATTATTTGTCCTACCAGAAACAAATTTTCACTTCACTACTGTAACCAGCGGAATCATTTTTATCTTTATACAAAATTCGCACAAAATAATATATAAAATCTCTCAAAACGCCGGAGATATGCGTGTGTCATTCCAGCGTTCCCCACCGAAAATCATGTGTCCGCGAACGTGATAATAACGCGAAGGCATACTCCACAGTTTACATTTTTATTTCGTTTCTTTGCAAAGTGTAAAGAAGAGGGAAAAAATCAAAAAAAAAATATGTTAAAAGTTTGCATAAGTAGATATGTTTTGTCCATTTAAGAGAGAGCGACATTCTATTGCGGTTACGAAAATTTGTGTCCGTGGTCGGTTATGAGTGAGTCCGGTTATGGAGGAGTTTTTTATATGAAAAATCGTGTATTTATTTCCGTTCCTTGAAATCTGTCCGGTTATAAGAGGTGCCCGGTTATCAGAGGAGAGAGTACACTTTATTTCCTATATTGAGTCTCCTGTACGAACCAACCGACTGCACTTGCTTCCATTCGAAAGACAAAACCAACACTTTTGAAAGATGCCCCAGTAGCAAGATATGTATCTGCAGTAAAAAAAAAAAAATTAAAGTTCAGCACTTAGTTTCTTCCGAGATACCTTCCGCAAAGAACTACAGAAGAAGCCACGTCCTCGCTCTGGAGACGATGGGTCTCAGACTCCCTGCAAATCACGTTAAAAATATTTTGATAGCATTTTTTTCCTACAAGGTCAATTTACCCCCCGATAATCCTGGAGAAATTTGCCTGAGATGACTACCGATTTAGTTGACAGTGATGTGAAACTCCTGCTCTTTGTCTTTTCGTACAAACCATGCCCTGCAAAACCGACCAAAGTGTAATCCAAAGGATTAAGATTTGGACTTGTTGACTGCCAGTGATCAATGGTTATGAAGCGGGGAACATTTGTTCCTCATGTTCGAGGTAGTTTTCTTCTTCATAGGGTACTCCCCACCAAACCATGACAAACGCACGATGATACCCTTTTTTGTACTCTTGGCACAAGCTCCCTAGCTTCTTTAGATGTCTGTGCATAAACTCTGTCATTTTGTTTATTAAATGTTTCTTCTACGGTAAAAAAATGTTTTCATCCGTAAACAGTTAGACTGTATTCAGCACCGGCGTAATCAGGTAACCGCAATCCTGTTTTCCTTATCTCTCCACTCCATGGTAAAAACTTACAGAATCTCAATTTAAATTTGTGTATAAACAAACCGCAAGTGACGCGAGCCAACACAAGAGTTCGGGTAATATGTACTAGAGGCTGTAGGCAGCGTTAGTAGTTGTAACAGTATTTATGAAAGTACATATGTACATACTATGTATTGTATACATGAACATGGCGCCCCAATAGCACAGAACCAAGAAACTGTAGCTATCATTTGCTTTGGTAGGGTGACTGACATTCTGTTGATGATTCATATCTTGCAAACTGTTGAAGTGCAGAGCAGCATTTAATTGCAAGTCGCATTATTCATTGCAGACATTGTCAGTGAATTCTATTATACATTTCACAGTCATCATCGTTTGTCTTGAAAGTGTTACAGATAAATATTCTTTGCAGTTTCTTATCTGGAGAACATTTAAGTCACCGCATACCATATGTCATCTTTTCGATTTTGATTAACAGATGGGTAGAGTCACAGTCAGTATGTGGTTGCCCTATCGGTAAAGTATTTAGCATTTTATCATATTACACTATTAAAGTCTTTCTACTTACATATGTAGCAAGACAAAAAGGTACCTTTCAAAAATGTTTCCCTAAGTTGCTGAGTTTTCTAAAGTTTTACTCTATTCTTTAAATCATTCCAAACTTCTTACTTACAGCTCAATCAATATCACAACCTTTGGTCATTGTTGATGGAAAAAAAATTCCGCAACTTCCTGTTGTTGTAACCAAAGATCTGGTACCAGAAACAGTATCCGAAATTACAAGTGTTAAACCCGTACCCATAATTTCCACTACGACGACCACCACAACTACAACAACCACTACGCCCGCGCCAACGACAACGGCGAAAACAACAACCACACCAGCGCCAACGACAACAGCAAAAACAACAACAACGACACCACAAACAACCACTGTGGCACCAACTCCAGCTCCAATTCCAGAACCACCAATTGGCAAATGGAATTCATCGTGCATTTTGCTCCAAATGGCTGCCCAATTGAATTTCACTTATGAAACTGCTGGTAAGCAATCAACATTCAATGATGATGACCTTCTATATACTAATAATGGATTTTAATTTTTAGATGGTAAGACTGCGAACGCCACCTACAACATTCCTAGCACAGCTTTTGTTCACGATGCAAGCTGCGAATTGAACACAACTCAGCAAATCGTTTTAAACTGGGGACCCATTACTGCTGTTCACTCGCTTACCATTCAATTTGAACGCAACAACAGCAACGTTAATGTCTATATGATTATGTTCGATCTTCCAATCGATAACACTGAATTTCCCAATGCTAAGGGTACGCTCAACATACATTCCATCAATATAAAATTAATTTTATTTGTTTCTTCCATAGCAAATCAAACTATTCAACTCATCTACCGTGGTCGTGGTGACATCTTCGAAGCTCCCTACCACATGTCCTACCACTGCACTCGGACACAAAGTGTCAATCTAACCGAAACTATTCAAGATAAGACTGTCGTAGGTGTTCTACGACTCTCGGACGTTCAGCTGGAAGCCTTCCGTGATACTAATACCACTCAGTTCTCGACTGCACGTGACTGTGACAGCTCTGAGACAGCCGACATTGTTCCAATTGCTGTTGGAATAGCTCTTGCCGCTCTCATTTTGATCGTATTGATCTCGTACTTGTGTGCTCGTCGTCGTTCCACTGCCCGTGGTTACATGAGTTTTTAAAAACCAACAGTAAAAATAGAGATAGAGAGAAAGAGCGAGCGAGTGATGTTAAATCAGATATATAAAAAAATTCCGATCATATTCAATTATAAAAGACTAAACAAGCAAAAAAAATAATATTTTAAACTAAAGTGATGTGTAAATAGATAAACGGACGATTGATTTGGTTTGTTTATTTTTTTTTATATCAGTGCTGAAGAGAGGACACCATCGCTTTTTAAATTTGGAATTCCCTCATTTACAAAACTTTTATCACATCCTATTCACAATCATATATCATCACCTTTCGTATGGCACTTCACGTAGAAGTGTATCTACATACTATATTTCGATTGGTATTACGTACTGTTTAATTTTATTTTTATTCTCCCCAAACACATTTTATAAGAGTAGTAAGTTTTGTTTGTTTTTATTTGTGGAACACATGTTGGTGTAGTTAGGAAACTAGAAATATTTTTTGTATAAATGTATTGAAAAAATAAAAATATTAAAAATATCTAAACTAGAAATTGGTGAAAGGATACATAACACTGACGAAGAGGCGGCCGAAGATAATTCTAATCACCCAGACATGAAATTCAAGTGATCTTTAGGTATATACATAATATGTTATTAAAAAAAGGATGAAACTAATGTTAATGTAAAAAAGAAAAAAATTTAAATTCCATTGGATCTTATTTTTTTTCTTTCGATACAATTTTTGAAAAATAAATTATAATTAAACTAAAACAGTGCTGGGTACTCATTTAAATTTTATGAATCAGGACCTTTTGATTACTGCATTTACACTGCGCCTACCAGCGCTTTGCGAAAGTCTGTTTTGCCAATTTATTTTTAATCGACCAATAAGAAACAAAATAAAATTGCTCGAAGTCTGTCTGGTAGAACGTAACCTGCATTATGTGAGTCATTTAATTATCTACTCCGCGACGACTTCGGCAACAATACACTCGTGGAAAAAAACCCTCGCATTCGAAATAATTTGTATTCTTTCCGACGGAAGCCAATTTATGTATGGTGAAATTATTTAGCCCTATCGTGGAATCCGCCGGCAGAAAGATTCACTGTAATTTGAGCATCGGCAATGTGAATGAGTTTCACGGCATCGTGGAAAACGTACGAATCTGATCTCCATATAAAATATGACATTTCTCATCCGCAGCTCAAACGTTGCGGATCTCATACTGTTGATTTGTTTTACTTGATAAAGCCTAGTACGCTGCTGATGCGAAACGAAAAATCTCATACAAAAGTGACACGACTAAATCGAAAACGGAAAATTTCGTCGTGATTTCCGTTTTGCAGGGGCCCAACTATTGTAACTCGATTCTACAATAAAAATGTTCGAATGCGCAAAATGCGTACTCTATAATTCCATAGCAAGCCGTAGTATTTGAAAATCGAACGAATCTCGAACTTCATAATTGTTTTCGGAAATTTGGTACTAGATTATTCTAAAGTAAATGTCAAAATCGTTCGAATTCGCAAATAATCGTTCTAATGCAAATGTGTTTGCGAGCAAGCTGTTGGACTGTGAAATTTTTAAAAACGTAGGCGACAATTTTTTTCATATTTTATTATACATTGCATAGAACTATTAAAATACATTTTGTGCGTAGGTAATCAATTAAATGAGCGAACATGAAGACGTCTCAATTTAAGATTCTTGTGGAATATATACAAAGGATACTTGAGAACCCCGGAGGCTAGACGAAAATCCACACAGCAAATATAAAAAGGCATCTGTTGAAAGTTGGACATATTTTTTATTACACTAAAATTAAGTAATTTTATTACAAATGTTTTGATTATTAAATGTAGGTACATATTCGAAACAAACACTTTTTCACACATCTCCATTGGATATATCTCGAATTCGTCTGCTCAATTTGACTACTGCGATCCTGGTTTTCTTCGTTTAAAACCCAAAATACGACACGCACCATGTTAATATACGAAAACTATTATTATTTTCTTGTTTCACAAATCACAATAAATAATAAATTACTTTAGTTTTCGTTTATCTGTCAAACACAAGGCGAGACTCGTTTGAAATTCGGAAATTTTGTGGGGAAAAGTTGGCATTGCTAACGTTCGATTCTAATATCATACGTAAACGTAGTACGGTTTGAAAGTAGAATAGGAAATAACTTTCGAATAGAATCGAAAGTAGAATCGAGTTACATAGTTGGGCCCCAGTATGCTGTCTCGCTGCTGATGGTAATTGTCCAGAAGTCCTTGATATTAGTTTGCCTTTGGTTCCCTCCAAGCTTTTTTAGACCACCTTCTCTCTTAATAAAAGCGTTTTTGAGTAGCCGATATTGTTTTCAACAAACCACTGTACGCACTTTATTGAAGCAATTCACTGCTTCTGAATGTTTAATTTTTTCATCAGTGCGCCACTAGAAATATTTCGCGAAATGAAAGGCGTAAAAAAAAAACGTAAAAAACCCAACAAATTAAAACAGTTAATTTTCCTTTAAAATTACATTTATGTATGTATATGTTAGCATAACTGATTAATTAATAATCTATAAATATTATAAAACTGTAGAGGTTTTTTGTTGGTTACCTAATGGCGGGAAAACCGCTGGACAGATTTCAATTTTTCAATTACAAACATCACAACAATTATTACAAACAATTACAACAATTATTCAAAACATCGCCCACAATTTTCCTTCAGCGGAGACCACCGCCAGCAGTCGTGCAGCAGTTGGTATCGTTGCAATAGTGTGTGTGTGAGTATATGTGCGCGCTCTTACATGATCATATGCTTTGTAGTAGGCTTTGTAGGCTCTTACACTCAACCAATCTTAACAAATGAGGTGTCAAAAGAAAGAGAATTTTCTAGAGCAGTGAATTGCAAAGACAAATACTTTGATGTCTCTACGCTCCCACTGAAATTGCATATTTGTATGCATAAGAAAACCCTTAGAATGCGAAGCAAGGCGAGCATGGGTTCAACTCGTAATTAATAAGTAGCAGAAGTAAGGATACATACAAAAAATGACAATATCCGACAAAAGTAAACTTGCGCCTGCAGAAATTTGCAAGGCATTCGTTATATCGAGCGTAAAATATTTAAACCATTCGTTATATAGAACCATTAATGGGAAAAAAGATTTCATTTGTTATATTGGAAATTCGTTATACCGAGCATTCGTTATACTGGACGTCCACTGTATATATTTTCGGTTTCGTGTTTGTTTGGTTTCTTTTTTTTTTTTTTGTGCGGGATAATTTTCTAGCGTCGAGCATGGTTCGTGCACAAGAGACTGCCAATATCATTCTTCCGCGATGTAGCCAGAATTGAAGCGGGCTTGCGTAGGCATTTTTTCCGCGCAAATACGACCCAAGAAAGGACTCGTAAACATGATTGTCGGCCATGGGAATGTGATTCGCTATTTCGTTTGCAGAGCGTTGCAGTATCCTCCAGAATCATGTCATAATATTATTTTGTTGCCAAGGTAATTTTCGTAATGTTTACCCAGGGGCCAACCAATTTTTTTTTTGTATTTTGCTGTTATCTTCGGTTTTAAGTTCATTTTACGTATCTAGGCGTGTCTCTGTTGATTTAGATTTTAGAAGGTCCTTGGAAGGATTTCCTCCTGGCTATCATATATGATAGGTAGATACTTGTCCGAGGCTGTTTCAATGTTTTACACTAACATTTTTTCCTCTAAAGTATTACTTAGTGTAAATTGAATTTTGATTATTGATTATTGAAGATGGCGTAATCTTGACACGTGTAGCTGCGCCAGAGAGACTTGGCCACAGCTAAACCAACGTTAAACTTGCAGCCTGCTAGAAATTAGCTGAGCACATATCGGCATAATAGTTAACGTATTGACAGATCATTGCGCAATAGGCAAACATGCCAGCAGGTTGGAATAATAACAAAATAGATCAACTGCATACAGCTACGTCATCAGCAGACAGTAAATAATTGCTAAATTCTTTCAACACTCCCAAATTCATCAATATTTGAATTAATATCAAAATCTTTGAAGTCCAAAATATTCAATGGATATAAAGTTCTAATAAGTAGCAGGACAATGCAAGAACGCCTCATTATATCAGGTACCTGGGGAGGCTGTTGTACCACAGACAGGCTCAACTTTAAAGAGCACCTTGATGTAAGCAAGTGAGAGAGCTTGGAGCTTGGAACGAGCTGGAAGGTACGATAACTACAATTGATGCTATACAAGCCGAATGGCAAAGCAGGTGGACCACGACCATGTGGCACCGAGAGGACTAACAACATTTATTCTGATTCTGAAACTTATTGCATTCTATCAGCATAAGCGGTTTGTTGGAGAAAGATCGAATCATGGCTTGTAAATCGCCATTGATAAAAGCTGTTTTTATGTTATATTGCATATTTTTGCTTGCCGCAACAGCTAAAATTGAATATGATCAAAACCATGCTGTTACGAAAACCCTTTACCACCTAACCCGGCTTTGTGCCTTTCGGGTTCATTGGTGTCTGCATGCTTATATAATTTAAAACACCCAACGATTTCCATGACTCTCTTTCCAGGTGGAAGATTGACCAGTTTCCAGGTATAGTTTCTATTGAGCGGCATATTTCTTCTTCCATAGCCGCTTGCCATTTTATCTTGTCTCTGGATTCAAGAACCTCATCATCTTCTTAATATTTATATGAAAATCTCATGTCACAGTGTTTGTAGTCGAACTCCTCCGAAACGGCTCGACCGATTTTTATGAAATTTTTTGTGTATATTTGGTATGCATGAGAGTTCTTTGTTAAGTATATTTCTAGGTGGCGCTGGAGTCGAGTTATTAACAACTTCTATATTTATGGAACAAAAATGCTCATATTCAAAATATATGTTGGTTCAGTGCCAAAAGAGAAAATTGTAACATTTAGACCCGCGACGTGGCGCTGGAGACAAGTTATTAGATCTACATTTATATACCATAAAAATGAATGTATGTAATGTATGTATGATTGCCTTTTATAGACTCGGAAACTACCCAACCGATTTTGTTGAAATTTTTAGCGTACGATTTTCTTAATATAAAAAACAACATAGCATCAGTGCGGTTACTCAACAACCGGTGGTTTCAGGACCTGTCATACAAAATTTAAGTTCAGGTGAAATGTGAATCATTTTGGTCAATTAATATAGACAGACAGACAGACAGACAGATAGATTGATAGATAGATAGACAGACAGACAGACAGACAGGCAGGCAGATAGACAGATAGATAGACAGACAGACAGACAGATAGACAGACAGATAGACAGACAGACAGACAGACAGATAGATAGACAGACATGCAGACAGATGGACAGACAGACAGATAGACAGGCAGACAGACAGACAGACAGATACACAGAAAAACAGGGCATGATAGATAGATAGATAGATAGATAGATAGATAGATAGATAGAGAGATAGATAGATAGATAGATAGATAGATAGATAGATAGATAGGTAGATAGATAGATAGATAGACATACAGACAGACAGACAGATAGAGAAAAAAAATGGAAATCGAAATTGAAAATAGAGCAGCAGTGATTGCTTCCTTCTATGTACTTCCTTCCTATCATACCCGAATAACGATGTGCGCGGGAAAATTTTTAAAAGATAGGTGGAGCGAAGCGCACCAGTTCGTTTGATACCTCAAAACTCATAAACTAACCATCCGATTGAGCTGAAACTTACAATATATACTTTTAATGATGTATGAATTTCAAGTTTTCCGATAGATGACGCTGGAACTCAACATTTTTTAAACTCACCGTATGATTAAGCTGAAACTTACACAATATATTTGTAATGAAGTGAGAATTGTTTGTAAATCAAAAGTTTCCAAGTTTTCCGATAGATGGCGCTGAAAACCAAAATCTCACAATTATTACTCTCAGTGGACGGTGACAGCTAACAGCTAACATTTGATTTATGTGCACTTCTCGCTTCATAGCAAATATATTGTGTTGTGTAAGTTTCAGCTCAATCGGATGGTAAGTTTTTGAGTTTTTAGCACCTAAACGAACAGGTTATTTTTATTATATGAACTAATGATTATTGGGCCAGTGCCTATAACCGAAAAGTTAAAAATTAATTATGATTTTTAAAAGTTAATCTCGGTCGAAAAAGTTGGATATTATTGATTGGACAGTTTCTCAAATCCAAGAATCATTACCATTTTTGATGTCAAGAAAATTCATTCAAAATTATATTTCCTTACAAATGTAAATACATATGTATACCTACATCAAATAGAGGAAATTTAAATTCGTTATAGATTTAAGTTACACATCCGATTCCAAGGACTTCTTCAATAACATTCGTAAATCCAATCCTGCTTCCAGATGACATCGTTCGGTGCACCAAGAGTCACTCGAAAAAATATTTTTTTTACATAAACACTGTCCTCAATGGGTGTAGCGAAGCACACCGGGTGACCACTAGTAATTATATAAAGCTCCTGCTTCTAAAATAGAAATCAATGAATTTCCTTTTTTCTTCCGTGCATTATTTATCAACCGCTAACTAAGGTGTTATTCAGGACTAGGTTCCACTTGACTTACCTCCTCAGTGCTTAACTTTTCAACATGCATCTTGTCAGACGAGTGTTTCTTTGGCTATGATTTGTAGTGGGTACAATAGAGATTAAGATCGCAGTGTAACACTGGCGCTGCCAATGAAGTTCGAAAATTTAATATTTAAGAACATAAATCTTTTAATTTAAATTCAAACTTCAATATTTCGACCCATAAAATGGTGTACCGCTTTGCCTACCAACAAATTATAATTTAAAATGATTAAGATGAGAAAAGGTAGTAGAAAAAAAACGACCCCGACCCATTTCACTCCATTTCTATTCTATTACCTGCTCGCCTACTCCCAAACCAACTATATTTCCTCTTATCCCATGTTAAACACATTAAATCCATTGTAATCCTACCCAGGTAAATGTTAATGAAGTCCTTTCGTCCTCTCGATGCTAAGCCACAAAAATGCTGCCACACAATCCCCACCCATCCCTCTGAAGAGCTTACACATTCTGCTCAGAACAGAAGGCCGCTCTTCCCACTGCGTAAACACATTCCATAATTAAAACAAACAGAAAATCACACTCTAACTTGGTCCTCGAAAGAAAAATCACTGTGGTGACGATGGTGGGTGGTGTAGGGGCTGATATCCTTACAAGCAGAATGTGGTAGATAACACTTGATAAGAAGTTATGTTCTCCATCTCACCGTGTGCTGGTCTTGAGAATTTAGGACAATGGATGGATGAAGTGTGCTCACTACAGGCGGGCGGTCTACAACGGTGTTGTTTACCTTTTTTTCTGCGTGATAAGAGATAATTATTCCACCACCAGATGTATGTATGTACGGGTAGAGCAGCGAATGAAATAATTAAAGGATGTGTATACAAGCGATGGGGGAAGAAGTGGCTCAATCTTCAGTTATACGTAATCCTCTCAAGCGTTCTTGGAAGATTGGTTGGTTGTGGTGGATGGGATGGGAATCCTCCCCCTTTTCTTTTACCGTAAACAAAGAAACTACGTTGGAGGATTAACAGATCTTTGTGGTGCAGAAACTACATTCACCATCGCCGCAGGTGGTCTCTGACAATTTTACATCTTAGTTTAGTCCTTTATTCGCCTCAAACTGTTTCTCTATTTGTAATATTATAATTTTAAACGAAGCAAGGAGAGAAAGTGGTATTCCCTTTGCCAAGGATAAAAATCCATCACGTTCGACCTCAATAAATTTTCTATTTTCAAATGGGGAAATTTATTACATCCTGTTATCAATTTTCATGCTGAATACTCTATTGTGGAAGAAAAACTGCACCAGGTACCATTCGAGCATATCAAGGACACACGTAACGGATTCCCTATAAGCACCCCATATGGAGTGCAAAGAAAAACTTAAGTTGTTGCAATAAATTTGGAACATGTCACTTGGATTCGTGGGTTTTTTTTTTTGCAGGCGAGTTCAACGCTTAAGGAACGGGAAAATGTTTTTATTAACGTTTCAATGGACGCAGAAAAGAATCAATGGTGCACTTCGATATGGGTGTGGAAGATGTCCTATCTTGTGCTTTGCGAGGACTTTTTGAGGATTTGTAACGACTTTTTTGGTAACATGTACTTGGAGTCAACAGATATGAAGCTTTTTAATGTTTAGATAGGTAGATAGGTAGAAGTGGTGGGTTCGATGGAAGAAAACCCAAATATCGCGTAAAGCGCCGTTTTGATACCACAACCTCAGGTGACCCTTTTATTCGGATGTAATGTTGAGATATTTGTATCCACCCTGTGGAGTTTAGGAAGAGGATCAGTTCTCCAATCCTTTGCCCGGATATCTCTTTAAGGTCGACGAAGAATTGTTTGCCCAGTATCATGCGTTGCCTGGCTCTCTAGAGCTGGACATTTGCACAGGAAGTGAATAAGCGACAGTCGTTTCACGTTTTCTGTCGATTTCCCACTTCTAAAGTCAAATTGAAGATTACTGAAGAACTCATTTCTATTTACTCTTACTTTTAACTTACTACTTTCAAATACCTTAGAAAACACAGATAGGAGAGAGATAGGTATGTAGCTATTTAAATCCCCAGTAGGTGTTTTCCTTTGTTGTGTAATGGGATAACTATAGCTATAGCGAATCCGGAAACACACCCTTTCTTAAATTTATGTTAAAAATGTAACATAAGATATAAAATCGATATAGACTTCGAAAAAGCTTTCCAAGTAAAAATATTTCACATTACCCACCTCTTCAGAATGCCTGACAAGCATTCAAGAGTATCATTTGTCATGTCAAGCTTCCCAACTCGCCGTTCGGAGACGGCGGAAAACTGTAGGTCCCTTCCATTCGTGCAAAACAATGGAAGGACACAAATGGTTGCGGGAAGATAGGCTTGGTTCTACCTAGGCTGCTGAAGCCAAATATATAGTAAAATAATCGTATAAGTTAAGTCTAGTTAATTTGACATCATTTTTGTGATTTTAGGGCATCGTTTCCAAAAACCACTTTAGAACTAAAATGTATCAAAAATTCTTTTCTATTCTGGTTAGTATGAGCCTCTGTGGCAATAATAAGAAAAAAAAATGATTGCTAACCCTTAAAACAAAAAACATGTACGGAAAGGGTTAAGAAACAATTTAAATGTAAAACCAGTAAACAACCTACTTTTCTCTAAAGGTTTACTGTTGAAAATTTAAGTACATTTGACCGACGCGACGACCAAAATTAATATCTTTTGTAAGTCGGTATTATTTACTGATGGCAACTTCGTTAACAAAAAAAATTAGCAACTATAAAATTGATATTTACCTAATTGATGTTAAAGTAATACATGTCAAATGCCACAAAAAAAGTAATACATACTGTAGTATATATATGTGTAGTTTATACATATGTCCATACATATATACATTAATATACTTTAGAAAAAATTAATTTAAAAAAAATATTTTCGTATCACTTCGATTTACTGTGAAACACTGCGATTTTTTGAGCTGATCACTACAATTTGGAAAAAATTAAGTGGGAACGCTGATACTCTTAAAGATGTCGTAAAAATAACGGTAATCCACCATCTTAGGGCGTCCACCATATTAGATTTACAACGTCATAAAATATACTATATTGTATTGTGATCGGACTCATACACGTATGTAAAATTTCAGGATGATCGGATATCAGGAAGTGGGTGTAAAATCGATTCCCAGATTTGACCACCACAGTAAGTGAAGTTAATACTCGTTTAAAGCTTGTAAAAATGAAATATTTTTGATAATAAATATAACTTGAGATGTCCTGAGACGTCGATTTCGTGGATTTAAGCGACATAATTATTTTGTGAATTTCAAAAGCAGATAAATAAAAGAAAAACAGAAACTACTCGGATTAAAAACATCCTGCCGATGCCGAATGGCGTGGCACAGTGGGGCAGCTTATATATCACAGCCGGAAAAAACATCAAAAATGAAATGAAAGAGAAGAATATACAAGGTTATTTTTCCGTTAGTATATGTATATTGCAATGCATCAGTTGCAAGAACCGTCATACACTTTACATTAGGGTGTGTCATGTTTTTCAACTTCAGAATTTTCATGTCTAATAGTTCTCGAAAGTTGCATTGACGATTAAAATTAATTACTACATCTATAGTGTTCATTTTGGAAAGTGCTTTTGGCGCCCTCAATGACCTTGAAGTTTCGAAGAAATTGAAGAAATAGGTGATTGGCGACGCGTGTCTAAACAAGTGGTTCAATTGGCTTGTGTTTGCATAACTATAATTTCTATTAAAATCAAGTAACAACTTTACTTTAAAATGGATTCGATAGCTTCAAGTATGTATTTATTTTGCGTTTTTCATTTTATATATAAACTATAAAATCCATTTTTTATGAATTTCTGAAAACATGCATACAAATTTCAATGAAATTTAAAGTACTTTCATACTCATAAAGTAAAACTTAGTTTCCACGCGTCTCCACACTGACATTTTTGTATGCTAATATACTCGTAACTTGACTTAGTGTAAAGATTTCCAAAAAAAACCGGTGCTCATATGTGCTCCTTTTTTTTGTATTCTGCTAAGTAGATTCTCACCTATTTCTAAATGTCCATTATTTCTGCGTAGGTTCGCATTAAAAAAAATTGTTTTTAACTAGATGGAATCAGAACTTCTAACCTTATGTCGTTTTCCATTGGTTTTACTCGGAGATTCACTCATTCTGAATTTCAATGGAACAAGAAACCTGCTTCCACTCAGATGTGAAGTTTCGTCTATGTGTTGGTGAATGTTCTTTTTGGTTACACACAAATTTTTTATATTTATATTTATATTTTATTTTCTGAAAACTGTTTTGAAACTGCAAATTATTTTTTTATAACACTATCAGATCTGTGTCATGGTGTGCTTAATACAAGCAACAGCGAACAGCCATAAGCAGAAATTTGCCAGGGCAAAATATGCATCAACAGGCTCATCATTTAGTGCTGGTGTTAGTGGTTAGGCTACGCTACATTTCAACACTACCACTAGCAATAAATAAACAAATATAAGAACAAATATACATAATTAGAGTTTATGTTCGAGGAACTACATTACGCAAGACATTTTTAAGTGTAATTTTGTTAAGATTAAAGTCAAGAATGTTTACATTTAAGTTATAGATTTTACTCATGCGGCTAATAGGCTCATGCATCCCGTAATTTGTTCTGTGATGAGGAACATGCAGTAACTCTATACTACGCAGGTGATGCGATCCCCCACGAAAGTTAAATCCTAAACAGGATAATAAGTCAGGTGCATCAATCAGACCTGAGATCAGTTGATGCATAAAAATTATATCATTATTGACCCTTCTTTGAGCCAAAGGCTGCATTTGCAACAGTTTTATCCGATGCAAATATGGGGGGAGGTTAAAAGGATCGTCCCAGGGAAGACCTTTCAATGCGAATCGAATGAAGCGTCGCTGGACAGCTTCAATACGAGTATTGAGATTTTTCTGATAAGGTGTCCATACTTGCGAAGCATATTCGAGGTGAGGACGGACAAGACTGTTAAATAGTGAGAGGGTGACATAAGGATTTTTAAATTCTTTACACCATCTTTTAACGAAACCTAATATTGAATTTGATTTATTCACAATGTGGTTTATATGCTCTTTAAAATCAAGATTAGGGCTAAAGTAAACACCCAGGTCCTTAAAACTGTAGACCCGACTGAGAGAGTGATTCGATATCAAGTAGTTGAATATAGTCGGTACCAGTTTCCTAGAGAAAGTCATGGACTGACACTTGAGTGGGTTAAGGACTAAACCATTTTTAGAGCACCAGGTACTGAAACTATCAATATCTGATTGCAGAAGTCTACAATCATTTATGGTTGTAATTGCTTTACTGATCTTCATATCGTCGGCAAATATAAGAATGTTGCTATGTTTTATGATTGATGGAACATCATTGATAGCAAGAATAAATAAAAGTGGACCTAGGTGGCTCCCTTGAGGGACGCCGGATCCTGTTAAGAAGGAGTCTGAAAGACAACCTCTAAATTTAACCTGATATGACCTCTGCTTGAGGTAAGAGCCAACCCACGAAATAAATATTGGGGGAAAACCTAACGCCTCGAGTTTGTATTTAGATAATCATATCATGAGAAAGCTGATCGAAAGCTTTGGAGAAGTCAGTGTACACACAGTCCACCTCATGACCACTTTCTAAGGCATTGGAACAGTTATGGGAGAATGTTAATAGGTTTGTGACAGTAGACCTGTTTCTAACGAATCCATGTTGTTCTGTACAAATAACACCCCGACAAAGAAAAGTAAGGCTTTCACACACAACTTGCTCAAATAATTTTGGTATGCATGACAACTTTGAAATCGGTCTGTAGTTCGTAATAATATTTCTATCGCCTTTCTTAAAGACGGGCGTAATAAACGATTGCTTCCAGAAGCTAAGGAAATGGCCAGTTGATATGGAGATCTCAAAAAGAGACTTCAACGGCAGAGCAAGGACATCACTGCATTTTTTCAGGACTATTGGAGGTACGCCGTCAGGACCTGAAGAGTAATCATCTTTCAGAAATGAAATAAATTTCGAAATAGTCTGCAAGTCTAAGGCAATGTTGGTAAAGCCAACTTGAGGAACATCTTTGAGATGCTCAAAGTAATCATCATCAATACTAAGCGGCACATCGTTAAAAGATTTACGAAAATTATCCGCGAAAGAGTTGCAAATATCAACAGGGTCATTAAAAACGCTGTTATTATAAGAAAACTCTGCTGGATATCCGTCAGACCTTTTCTTGGAATTAACCAAGCTCCAAAATTGTTTCGGGTTATTCCTAAGTGAGGTTTCCATTGTGCTTATATAGTCATTGTATAAGCTGCTTGAAAGCAGTTTGAATTCATCGAAAAAGGCAATGTAAATATTAAAGTCCTTTGGGCTGAGACTTTTAATATAATTTTTCCATGCTCTATTTCTTTTATTTCGTAGAGTTTTCAGATCTTTAGTGTACCAAGGATGGTTCGATATTGCATTTTTCGATAATTTTGTTGGTATACAACTACTTATACAGTCATTTAGGATACTATAAAAGCATTTTACTGCATCCTCAATATTAGGTGAAATATTAATGTTTTGTAAATTGGAGCACCTTATTCTTTCAGACAGTTGCTGATAATTAGCTCGTCGAAAGTCAAAGATATACGAGCCATCATTAGGGTCACTATTATCATATATATGACAGCTCAAGTCAAAAAATACATCCAAGGGTGGATGATGTCTATCTATGTTAGTTATGCTTGAACAAGATTCTTGAACAACAGTACTAACAGGGTCAGAGGAAAATACCAAATCGAGAGTTCGATTATTGTAGTTTTTAATACAGCTGATTTGCTGTAAGTCAAAAGTCGTAATGGAGTCCAGTTTAATAAGCTCCTGCTGAGCGGAATTAAACGATGCTGTGAGATAGGATCCATCATTCAATGGAACCCAGATCGTTTGTGGCAAGTTGAAGTCACCGAGCAATAAAATGTTATTTTCCGAGCAGGATAAGTCATGAATGTGTTCTAAGATAAGCGACAGCTCAGAATACAATGATGTATCACTATTAGGAGGAATGTATGAATTAATGATAAAGACAGTTTTGTCCTCAATACAAATTTTAATACAAATAGTATTGAATATTTAAACGTCGTCGTATGAAAAAAAAAAACACGAATTGACACTGACGTTTTCTTTTGACATTTGATTAAATTGTATGCCTTAGTGCTTCTTGAGTGGATTCTGAATTGAAATTGAGAAGCGCAATTCTCTTCTCAGAATCGTCAGAAGAGCAATTTATGTGCCAAAGGAATGATTTCAGGAGAATTCGGTTTGATTCTGGACGCTTCCGGATGTCCAATGGAAAAGGTGATTAGACGAACAATTTTTATTATTAAAAACTCGCCTTGAGGATCACCCCAACATTAATATTAAAAAAAAAAAAAACTTTATGAAGTCAAATGTCGACTTTCTATGTACATATATTATGTAGTTGGTTTTTATATAAAACAAATATTTTCAGCAAAGCTAGCGCATCACATGAATTAATTCCAATTTCGAAGGTACTGTGCTTGTCGTCGTGAAAAAGCAAGTTATCCACTTGGAAAGCATTGGGCATTTTTAAAAATGCTCATTAAAAGTATTAGCTGATTGGGTTCGAGATAACTGTTGTTTTTCATTAAGCGAAGATTAAACGAGCGACTGAGAATTAAATAAAAAACGAAAATAATAAATAATATATTTTACTTAACATACATACTATGGTTATGAATTGAACTGCTCACGATGATGGTTGGATAATGAAAGAGAATCAATCCAGTGCAAAATAGGTGAAGACTCTTGACTTAGCGGACTCTATGTACATGAAAATTAACAGTTAATATATCTCTAAGTTTAAACTGATATAAATGATCACATAATGTAATGGTTAATGAGAATAGGATCAATTGTAGTTGTTTGACATAATTAGAAAACAGAACAAATTGGATTAAGTTAATAATTTACAGATAATGAATAAGAATATGATTAGAATATATGTTTAAAGAATAAATTAACTTTCAAGTACTGAACAACTGTGTTACCTTTCTCAATTTTTAGATCAACAACCGGCGCATTTCCATTCAAAATTTCATTCACAAGTCATTGTCCATTCCTATTTTATATTCCATAGGTTGTCGGCCAGCCTACGCTTGTTAGTCATTTGGGTATTTCGGTTGTCAGTTCACTTCATAGGTAATTGAATAGTTTTAAGGCGTTATATTATTAGGGTGTTTTGTAACCTATGCACGTTTTTCTTTTTTATTTTATTTAAAAAGTGGCAAAAACGAACATACAGAGCAGTGTAAACAGTAAAAATAAGAATAGAATCTACAGAGAAAACTAACAAAAATGTCGCATATTTGGCTAAAAAGTACTTGTGTGAATAATTTGAGAACATGTGTAAATTTTTGAACACATACCATTTTTTCTTTAGGAACACATATAAGTTAACAGGCAATGACCCTTCACACTACACTTTTCCCACACACAGCACTTTTCCTCCACAAAGCACTTCCACTGAACACAGCACTTCCACCACACACAGCATTTCCACCTCACACAGCATTTCCTGCTAAGCACATTAACCTTAAGCACATCCATATAACTGTCAGCACTTTTCATTCATTCACCCCATGCACCCAATAATATAGTTTGTAAGCGTAATTTGTAAAAATCAAAAACAATAATAAACCAGTGTAAGAATAACAATCGAAAAGATAAGTCGTGTTTTTATTCAACATTAACTGGCGCCCAAATCGTGGAAACTCGCGTTTTGCAAAGTTTACTCCAAAAGTTTTTATGAAAAAACAAGAGAGTTGGTGATAATTAAAAATCCTTGTAAAGGATACCATCAGCAACAAAGCATCGAACGAGTGGCCACCCATCCGGAGCAACAACATTTCCTCATCGCGGGAACACCCTTACAAATCCTTATCAGAAAAAAGGATGAATATTATTTTACTGTAAGTCTAAGTGATCATAAAACAATACTAGAATTAGAATTCCTGTGACATAATAACTTAAATTAAGTGTTATAATAATAAAATAGAATTCGTTAATGTTTCGCAATTAGTTGGTAACTTACAAGTAAATTTTATAAGCCTTAAGCAAATATTGTACAAAAAATTATTACAAAAAGTGTAATTCTTCTCGTCATACAATAATAAAATCAATACAAAAATAAGAAATAAACATGACACCTCCATTACCAGATACAGTACCATCTAGTACCCTTGCAACGGCTATTGAAGTCGCAGTAGAGTCTGCTTGCGAAAACGTTCTCAAACAAATGACAAAAGTGTCCGCTGGGAGTATTCTTAAACATAATGAATTAATGGCACAAATAGAAACATTGTCTGAAAGATTAAAGAATTTAGAACCCTCAGATGAAACAGTTGTAACTTATAAGCCTATCTCTGTTACATCCGTCACGAATTGTCCGATTTCATTAGATTTAGTAAAATCGCTCCCTGAATTTTCAGGCGAACAAACGCGCTATCTTTCCTGGAGACAAGCAGCCCATACCGCAATTGAACTATTTAAGCCATATGTTGGTACTGAAAGGCACTACCAGGCAGTAGCAATTATTAGAAATAAAATAACCGGACCTGCCGATCTAATCATTTCTTCTTTTAATACTGTTCTAAACTTTGATGCACTTATAGCCAGACTAGATCACACCTATTGCGACAAAAGACAATTACATGTGTTAGAAAATCAGATGAGTATTCTATGCCAAAGAAGAATGTCAATATCCGATTACTACGATCAAATAGAGAAGAATTTGACATTAATAATTAGTAAAATTACCATGGAATATTCAGGAAATGATGGGTTAATTTTTTCACTAGCAGCAAAATATCGAACAGACGCATTACGCATTTTTATCTCAGGCCTTAACAAGCCGATATGCAATATTCTTTTCTCCGCTGGTTGTGAAGATTTACCCTCTGCTCTAGCGAAAGCTCAAGAGCTTGAAGCAAATCAACATAGGTATGAATTTGCAAGAGCTTTTGACAATCGTTTTGACCCCATTCCACCCCGTAGCAACCCACAGTATAGAAGAGTAGCTCAAAAGACACCTATTACAATCCAATATAAAGCTAATAATCAAGCTGACGATGACCACATGAGTGTCGATCCCTCTTCATCGAAATTTCGTTTCAATTCGAGACGCTTTCCCCATATACAAAACCAAAGTACATTGAACACGCGAAAAGAAGTCAGCAATAGGGTTGTGCAGAGACCTCAACCTATGCAATTCGATAATTTGAATAGACCCCCAAAGCGCCTACGCGAATCAGATAGGTCATCCTTACCGAAAATTCAGCGCATAAATTTTATGCAAGCACAAAACAGGGACAACGATTCTAAAATCGACAACAAATACAACTATAAAAATGAATCTTGCTCCGAATACGATGATGAAATCAATTTTTTAGGGTAACTTCGGCTCTACCTTTCGTTGAAAAGAAACTTAACAATTCAACCATGTTAAGAATCTTAATTGACACTGGTACAGCCAAAAATTATATTAAAGATTTGCCTAATTTGAAAATGGTGACTTCAAATAATAACCCCTTTACAGTCAAAACCCTAAACGGTGAAAATAAGATCTGGCATAAATGCAAAATGCATTTTTGCGGAAAAATTACTGAATTCTTCATTCTCCCCCAACTTAAAACATTCGATGCAATAGTCGGATATGACTTCCTCTCCCAAATCAAAGCTAAAATTGATACTACTCGTTCCTTACTGATATACGAAGACGGACAGTTAGAAATAAAATTCTTCAGATGCCAGGAAGTAAATAATATAGAAATCTATATGGAAACAGTCCCCGAGAGCATTAAAGCTGAATTTCAAAAATTAATTCAAGAATATTCACAAGTTTTCGCGCAACCTGATGAAAAATTACCATACAACACAAACATAAAAGCAACCATAAGAACATTAGATTCAGAACCAATATATTCAAAACCAAGACCATACAACATGGCGGCTGCTCCGTTTGTAAATGAGGAAATTAAAAGAATGTTAGACGATGGAATAATACGCCCATCACATTCCCCGTACAATACCCCAATATAGTGGTAGGGAAAAAAGGAACAAATGAAGACGGGACTCCCAAATCTAGGTTAGTATTTGATTACAGGAAATTAAATGAACGCACTATCCCTGACCGGTATCCAATTCCCGAAAGTTCCGTTATTTTATCAAACTTAGGACAAGCTAAATATTATACAACAATCGATTTGAAATCCGGCTTTCACCAGATTCTCTTAGAAGAAAAAGACCGGGAAAAAACGGCGTTCTCCATTAATAATGGAAAGTTCGAATTTTGCAGACTACCATTCGGCTTGAAAAATGCCCCTAGTATATTTCAGCGAACGATCGATAACATACTAAGAAGCGATATAGGAAAGCGTTGTCACGTCTACATCGACGATGTAATCATTTTTTCACAAACGGAAGAAGCCCATTTGGAGGACATAAGAATAATATTTTCTAAACTCTTCCACGCCAATATGCGCATATCTCCGGAGAAATGCAAATTCTTCAAAAAAGAGGTAGAATTTTTAAGATTCCGCGTATCCGGAGAAGGAATAAAAACCTGTCCCAATAAAGTCAAGGACATTATTAGCTACGAAGTGCCAAAATCACTTCGCGCCTTAAGATCTTTTCTAGGACTTTCCGGCTATTATCGCCGATTCATAAAAGACTACGCTCAGATAACTAAACCACTAACACAATACCTCAGAGGAGAAAACGGCCACATAGGAACGAACAAGTCTAAAAACATCAGAGTTCAACTGAATTCAGAAGCTATATGTTCTTTTAATAGAATAAAGAACATTTTAGCATCAGAAGATGTCCTACTGTTCTATCCTGATTTTCGTAAGCCCCTCGATTTGACCACAGATGCTTCATCGCAAGCAATAGGTGCAGTACTTTCTCAGGGCGGTAGACCCATCACAATGATTTCTCGAATATTGAGTAGAACCGAAGAGAACTATGCTACAAATGAACGTGAAATGTTAGCGATAGTTTGGGCATTAAAAACTCTAAGAAACTACTTATATGGCGCGCCTAATATCAATATATTTACGGATCACCAACCTCTAACATTTGCGATATCCGAAAAAAATCCTAACACCAAGTTGAAAAGATGGAGAGCATTCATTGAGGAATATTCTCCAACTTTTCACTACAAACCTGGTAAGGAAAATAAAGTAGCAGACGCGCTATCCCGTCAACACATTAATATGCTCTCTACTTCAGGACAAACTGCTCACAGTGAAGAATCTTTAACAAAAGTAATACCCTCAGTAAAAAATCCCATCAATTGCTTCAAAAATCAAATCTTTATTAGTCAAGGTTGCGATAAAACCAAAAAAGTAAAAATTCTCTTCCGAAAACAGGTCAGACATACTATAACATTTAGATCGACGGCAGAACTTATTGAAATAATGCGTGATGTACTTAATACAGATTCAATTAATGGAATCTACTGTAGTCTTGAAACCTTAGGAAAAGTACAGAATGACCTTATGAACGCCTTCCCCAAAGTAAAAATGAAATTTACAGAAAAGCTTGTTCAAGACGTATTTAACATAAATGACCAAGAAGAAATTATCGTTAACGAACATAACAGAGCACATAGGGGACCACAAGAAAACTATAAACAAATTATCTCCGAATATTATTTCCCAAATCTTAAGAAACTATGTAAAACACACGCCTCTAAATGCAAAATATGTCAGGAAAATAAATACCAACGTAGACCAATTCAACACCCAATCGGTACAACACCAATTCCCACGTATGTAGGAGAAATTCTGCACTTAGATATTTACAACACAGGGAAAGAATATTTCATTACCTGTATCGACAAATTTTCTAAATTTGCCATTATTAAACGCATCCCTTCTAGAAACTCTGTTGACATAAAAAATCCATTAACTGAAATTATCTCTCAATTTCGGAATCCAAAGATAGTGGTTATAGACAATGAAGGTGCTTTTACATCTAATTCAACCCAGGCGTTATTAAAGAATGAATTCAACATTTCAACGCATTCAGTACCAGCACTCCACAGTCAAAGCAATGGGCAAGTGGAAAGATTTCATTCAACTCTTGCTGAAATTGCTGGATGTACAAAAGAAACCATCACGAATGTTGTTGAACTGATGCTTCTATCAACCCATAAATACAATAACACAATTCACTCAGTTACAGGTTATAAGCCTTCAGACATTTTTCACGATATTTCTAAAGAAATGAAAAATGAAATCATTTCCAAACTCAAAACTAAACAGACTAAAGATCTGAAATACCATAACAATAGGACCATATCTAAAGAATTCGAGCCAGGTGACAAAGTATTCCTCAAAACCAATAAAAGACTAGGAAATAAATTTTCTAAGTTATATAATCAAAAAACAGTCCAGGCAGATTTAGGAACAGCTGTAGTAATCGACGGAAGGCAGGCGCATAAAAATAATCTGAGATGAACTTTCTTATTTGCAGACTAAGTCTTATCCCTTTGGTACAACCAAAAATTACGGACTATTCGACCGCGGAATTCATCCCCATACCAACGGGCGATGTAGCAATCTTCGAATACTATTTTTACTTGAAACATTCGACCAACTTTTCTGCGCTCGACGATATCATTGCTGACAACACTGATCTTATGCATATTCTCCAGGACGAAAAAGACAGAGAAATATTACAGCACGATGTTAACGAGATAGAACGGTTACTACGAATACTAAAAACTCCTATGAAACTTCGCAGATCAATCGATTTCATTGGATCCGCCATCAAATTTGTTGCAGGAGTACCAGATCACCAAGATTTCGAAATTCTAAAAATGCAAGAAAACGAATTAGTCAGAGAAAATAACAGGCAAATAGAAATTAACAAGGAAATGCAAAACAAAATAGATGAAATTACAAGCAGCATAAATAAAATAAATGATATTTACAATATGAACGATAAGCAAAAAGCAGTAGAGTATCAGGTCTTAACAATGCTGATGACGAGAAGAAATAGAATTATAATCGATAATTTAAATAATAATTTGTATGCTTTAGTTCTAGCGAAACATAATATCGTTAACCCTTTAATGTTAAACTTAAAAGAGATTGATTTGATTAATTCAAAAGAAAACACTGCAACTTCCATAAACAAATTATTAATTATTGCCGATGTGAAAGTGTATTATTTAAATGAAACACTTGTTTACCTTATTAAGATTCCTACACTTAAAAAAATTTGTAAGCTCTTTGAAATTGCCCCCGTAGCACATAATAATAAGATATTAGACTTAAGAAATAATTAAACTGCAAATTGTAACGAAAATTATTTTCCCCTAAATAATTGCAAAAAAGCTATTTCCTACACATACTGTAAAACTAACAACGAAGATTCTTGCCTCCTCCAACTTTTAAACAACCACACAACTAACTGCCCAACAACATCAGCTGATCATCTGGATAAAATTCAGCTCCTAAAGGATGGACTAATTATTGCACGTGACGAAAAGCTAACTATAGAGGAAAAAGGTCAGCGTCTATCAGTAAATGGCACCTTTCTGATAACCTTCCAGGAATCAATTACCATCAATGGAAAGCATTTCGAAGCTGCTAACCCGATCGAGATCATCCATCTGCCTGCACCCAGAAAAACGATAGTGAACGAGACCGAATTTCGGCAGAAAGTGTCTTTACCGTACTTGCATAAACTACACATCCGCAATAACGAACGCATAGAAGAACTTAAAGTAACGCTGGAAAATAACAAGTGGACCTGGTATGGCGTAAGCGGAGTATTCATCTTGGTTATCTTGGCATTACTATATATAAAAATAAAGCCAAAAGAAGTAAAAATAAAAATTAACCAACCAGAAGAAGAAACAGCGACTATCGACAAAGAGGCAATACGAATGCAGATCAATAAAATAATGAACAGAGACGTCCAAATTTAAGGAAGGGAGGAGTTAACAGGCAATGACCCTTCACACTACACTTTTCCCACACACAGCACTTTTCCTCCACAAAGCACTTCCACTGAACACAGCACTTCCACCACACACAGCATTTCCACCTCACACAGCATTTCCTGCTAAGCACATTAACCTTAAGCACATCCATATAACTGTCAGCACTTTTCATTCATTCACCCCATGCACCCAATAATATAGTTTGTAAGCGTAATTTGTAAAAATCAAAAACAATAATAAACCAGTGTAAGAATAACAATCGAAAAGATAAGTCGTGTTTTTATTCAACATTAACTTATACAGCACAGATTCCATTAACGAGCGTGTGTAGTTTTCATTCCAAAACTGAAAGAGACATACATATTGTACTCGTATATGTTTCTTTTCTTTCGTTTCGTTCTGTGAAGTCGGAACTATGGATCAGCGTCACCCCCCGTACTACAATTGTACTTTTTGAGTACAAATTTTGGAACTGAGTACCGTACTACTTTTCTGATAAGATGTACTACTATTTTATTATGATTTTTTTATTCCGACTATTTGTGTATGTTCTTCGAACGTATGGTTTTTTTCCCCCTTAAAGTAGGTACATAACCACATCCCTGTCATATGCCATATGTGAAATGAATTTCACCACATCCCGCTCCCATCTTATTATACACTCAAATAAGTTTCGGTTTCAGTTTCAGTCGCCACTTTTTTTTACAATTTTCCATCAACCATAAATATGTAAATACATAAAACAATGAAGGCAATAAAGGATATATTTTTTTAGAAAATAGAAAAGGATGTTTATAAATCTGCTGCGGTTAAAAGTATTTTAATCTTTGTACTACTATAAGTACTATTTGAGTACAATTTTGGATTCGAATGAGTACTTTCTTTAATCGAAATGGGGGCAACGCTGCTATGGATATGATTAGCTGCAGTTTACACATTACACCGCGTCTCCACGAGACATATTTCTGCCAAAAGTACGTCTTGACTAGAAACAGGGTTTTTTCTTGTTTACCTTCGCTGGGCAAACCATGCCAAGACATTTCAATCTACAAGCTGACGTCGACAAAGAAACAATGCGCAGTTCTCGCCTTAAAAGCAGTGAAATACTCTACGGAAATACCATTGAATGAAAATCTACCTACCCAACCAGCATCTTCACTCTACGGAAATATCGAAAAATGAAAATCTACCTACCAAACCAACTCAGCGCGACATGTTCACTCTACCGAAAAACCCACCGAATGAAAATCTACCTGTCAGAGAAAAATCTGGATTTCAGTTTGCCGAGAAGGCAAAACTATAATGCTGACATCGCAGACATGTTTTTAGTTTGGACATCAAATTAGGGGTCTCCACGAGACATTTGCATGTCAAGTCGAAGAACATGTCTTGGAAAATGTCTCGTGGAGACGGGGTATTACGGAAATATATGAAATGTATCCGACGGAGGACATAGTTCCAGGAACTATATATGTAGGTCCGGAACGACCCAACTCTAGCACAGCAGTATAGCTTCGGATATATTATGACAATGACCACCCTAGCGACAACTTATCCCATTTAATAACCACTTTGTAACTTGAACCCATATGGCATACCTACGCCATAAATTAGTCACATTAAAATATGTACATACATACTTCAAACGAACATATCCCATGCGCACCAGCGGTAATTAGAACCCAAAGTAAAAACTACCTTTGCCTGCATTGCAAAACAGCATACAATAGAGTGCGACATATGTACATATGCTTCGTTTTCAATATGTTCGTTGGAAGAAGGTATAAGCGTAAACAAACCGTTCGTTGAGTGACGGCGGTCATCCACTTGAAATATGCCGAATGGGCAATTTATAGTTCACGCGCATAGGGTTCAATTTTTGAAGTGCAGGGATTTCAGCTAGTACAGCATTTTTGTGAACTAGTATATAAGGATTGATATTTTACCAATATGGTCACTTCTAATTTTGAAACCACACGTAGAGCATTCGTTTTAATATAGCAACTCGCTAGAAACTCTTGTTCCTCGCTTTAAAAACCGCCGCTCTAAAGAAGCAGATTGTTGTCGTACGGCGCAATAGCTAATACCTAAGTCTCGCAGATATTACATAGCGATCCTGCCAGGAGAGCAGAAGATAACAATAGCACGACAAGACGACTAAGCACAAGCAAAAGAATGGAGAAAAATCCAGCAAACAACGCTATACATCTTTTATCTCAGGAGAGGAAAAACCTAATCATGGCCGCACAGTTAATAACAAAAGCCATTAACCTGGTTCGGGAATCGATTCTAGAAAGATCAGAGCCTCTGTCCAGCACACTAACTGATCCACCAGCCGGACCTCGCCCCATATCGATGGTCGAACACCAAAAGCAAAGCCTTAAGACAGAAGACGTTCCCGAAATTTCATCCACACCGAAAGCTAACATAAGGGGAGGCAGATTAGTGCAGCAAAAGAAGAAGCTGTTTGAACTCTACCAACTAGCCTACCAACCCAACCAGGCCATCGAAATCCGAAAAAATTGCCTCCATCAAATCAAGGAATTAAAACGAGAAATGCGCTCAAGGCAGAAATTAAAACGGAAGGAGAATGCAAGGAAAGGAAAAGGATTACCAAAAACTATTAGCTACTACAGCCCGACGGAAAACACTGACAGTAAGCAGGAGCGCTGGATTCCAGCTCATAGCCGCACCCAACCATTATTCAACCAAATCAACCAGTCGAATTAATATATATGTATGTACCTCGGCCTACAGCACTACCCGAGAAGACTTATCGCCGACGACGACAGGATGAAACATCTTGAGCAGCCCGCCAAGGTATGGGGATATCAAAACAAAAATTGCATTTAATTTGATTTAATTTTGAAATAGTTAAATTATGTTTTTTTAAAAAAAAAAAACAAGAATATTCTTTAGTGTAATTTTAAAAATAAATATATATAAGTAATTACATAATGTATTTATGTGAATATGATGTTATTTATTTTAAGGCTTCTTTTCTTTACGTGGCGCTACTGTTCTGGGCCAACCAGGAGGCCTGCTTCTCGCGGAATTTTTTTTTTGCCGATTCTGAAAGCGGCGAGTTGAGAAGCTTATCGTGATAAATGATAATCTTGATTGTTGAATGCTTGTCTTGTCATTTCTGTCAGGCATTCGGGAGAGGTAGCACCGTGAAAAAAACTTTTTAGGTGTTTGGGATTGAGCCCGGGCAGCATTGCGTAGTAGTCCAACGTACTAACCACTACCCCACGATGCCATTATTTCCCAGTAGGGGATCGCTGGTGATTTTAGCAGACCTTGCCAAATCACCCCTTACTTCATCAATGAAAATCTCAAAAAATTGGGAGGCCGTCCCAAAATCATGCCTAGGAAGCGTTGTTGGTAATGGCTCTTGTTTTAAAATTCCCACCACTTTTAAATTTGAGCATCAATTGTATTACCACTTCGCTTCTAATAGAATGACCGTTTCAGGCCTGCGCTTGGGCATTGCCAAGGAAGCGAGTTAGTAATGGAATCTATTTTAAAATTCCCACCTTTTTTAAAACTTGAGCATTAATTGTATTACTGCTTCGCTTCTAAGGGAACCGTTTTCATATGTAAATACTATGTCTGAAATATACAAACACAACATATAAACATTTGGATTTATTTATTTGATTTTGTTTTGGAACTAAGGCTTCCCTGGAAGCAATATACAATAGGAAGGCCTGCTTTTACTCATAACTGGTAACTGATGAAATGGAAGGGCTATAGGAAGGCCTGCTTTTACTCATAACTGGTAACTGATGAAATCAGTGCTTCTATGGAAGGGCTATAGGAAGGCCTGCTGGAACAACTTCTTGGTAACCCCTGAAAGAAGGCCTGCAAAGGAATCGATATGGGAAGTACTTCCTCCCTATGACATCGCAATGGTAAAATCATGGCTGAAGTATAAGCAAAAGTCATCGATGCTTAGCTTAGGGAGGCCTGAAAGAATCACTGTGGTAATGCCCAAATTCCCTACTGGGTTATTATAAGTTATCTATATCTATACTATATCTATCTATATCTATTCTACATATATATGTATATTATGTACGTATGTTGAAATTTACGCGAGAACATGCCAACGATTCAAAAATGCACGTTGTTAAAATCGAAAGTGGTGGAATGTATGTTTTGGATGCAACTGAAGGCACGGGAAAACATTTTTGATTTCATTGCTTTTAGCAGCTTTATGATGCAAAATAAGATAGCATCGGCACTCGCTTCTTCTGGAATTGCTGCCAGTTTATTGGATGGCGGTCGAATAGCTCAGTGCACTAAAACTGCAATTGAACCTGCAGTTGCCCGAAAACACTACATGCAATATCCATGTCATATCTGGAATGGCAAACGTTTTGCAACAACACAAACTAATCGTATGTGATGAGTGTATACTATGTGTATGACCCTGATGCCCAAGAAATCATTGAACGCATTTAATTAAATAATACGGAAGTAATAAGAAATTGAAATTCTAATTCAATATGTTAAAATTTTTGATGTGTAAACATCTAAGCGCGCGTTAGCAAAATTTCTACTGGAGTAATTCCGCGATTTCGCGGACGGAATACCGAACGGTTACGAAATTTGTAACTCAAATTTCATAGCAACGCGATGAAATATTGACATAGTGATTGCTTATGTTCCTGGTCAACAACATATACAAACTTTTTGTCCCGAAAAATGGCATGGTTTTCAGAAAATAGTGCAAATACTGCATATTGGGAGGGAAAATTATAGTTATACAGCCCTAACTCAATAATGGCTTATTGGATTGAAAAACAAACAAATAGGTGTATTATTGTTTCTGTCTAAGGAAGTGGCATTCAACTCATTTTTACTTTAATTTGTATAAAATACAGAATGTCACCATACATTTCTTATAATTGCATACATAAGCATACTTTAATTATCTATTTGTTACAATATATGAAGCACAAATATATCGGTTAAATCATGTCCTTTAAGAGGGCATAAAAAAAATCGCGAACGCCAACCAAGGGGTTTGCCTAACCGTCCGACTTATACAAGTAAAAGACCGTAGTCAAAACAATATGCTTTATTTCTTTAAGTTAAATCTTAACAACTCCAATTCCCTCTTAAGACTAATTCTTAAATCTAATCCATGCCCTTAGGAAGGCATCGTTCCCATCGTCCAATGTTCTAAGTCATCAATTCTATCTCGGCGCGTGTATCCGGTGCGGTGCAATTGGATCCCAGTGCACCGGCACTGTGAGAACATGCTTGCACCTGAACAAACTGACTCAGCGAATCCCGTATGATTCGCCGGCATGCACTTAGTGCGTGACCCAAGTGCATTGTGTTAACTCCTCCCCCTTTAAAGATCTACGTCCCGTAGATCTAACGTGACGTCAGATGGCCAGGCTCGTGTCGTCGTGGGCTCTTGAACCCGGTGGAGCCCTTCGTCACACGCAGGATCGGTTCTTGTGCCAAGTGCATTTATGGATGGAAGATTTAGGTCCAGGTTAACTTTTCGCCATATGATCCATGCTATAACCAGTACTAGTATGATGATTGATGCGTCCGCAACAGACGAGATCGTAACGTGGTTGGTAAGATTCCTCTGCCGTTGTTATACCTATGCCGTGCACATGTTCCAGGTCGATTTTTTGCACCCGACTTGTGATGTTCGTGAGGACGGGTGGGAGTACCTGGACATGGGAATACGTGGAGCTTGAAAATGTTCTGTTTCCTACTTGAATCATTTCGTTGTCCAGTTGAATCACATAGGTACCATTGAGAGTCCGCGTGATGCTTTTGGAGACCAGTTGACCTTCAAAATTCGTTACGAACACCATGTCTTCCTTGATGAGCTCTACCACTTCCTTTGTGTTTGAACGGAAGGCACATGTCGTATGTCCTCCCTTCAAGAGTCTGGCCACGCAGCTGTCTTCCGCTAGTTTTTCCAACGACTTTTCGTCCCAGATTGCTAGGTTATTAATGGAGAGACATTTTCCAATAATGCCGAACGTCTCATGCTGGTTGATTAGCATTCTATCGAATTCCATGTCGATCTGTAGACTATTGGTGATTGATGCTCTTGTAAGAAGCAAATTGAATTCCTCATTTTTTACCTTTGGCATTGAGAGGACGTAGAGTAATAGTGAACCGTTCGTGTAGATGGATGGTGACCCGTATTCTACGGCTTCAATCTCGCTAGCATATGGTAGTGTTTCCATTGCGCTAACAATTCTCCCGATTTCTTCCTTATCTAGGAGATTCGTATTTATTAGTTCACTCTTTGCTATTTGACAGGCACGTATCATTTCGTTGACCTCATCTCTTACTATCAGGATCTCGTTGAGAATGTCTTGCTCGAATCTTCCGACACTTGATGACTGGACCTCATTCTTAAATTGGTCTATCATCCAATTAACCTTCTTTGTTGTTTCTCCCATAGCACCGAAAAGTTGACTGTTGATTTTGTACTGATGGTTGTTGTTTTCGATGATTTCCTGCTCGCTCGCAAGGATTTTGTCCCAATCCGCTGTGTCGGGGTTTCCTGCGACCCACTTCCAGGCCGATCCTATCCAATCGATGGACCTTGCGCGCCGACTTTTTCTTCCCTTGAGCAGGGTCAGCTTTTCACCGATCTCCTTCAGAGAGAACTCAATTGTGGTTCTTTTTTCCCGGCTCTTAAGGCTCTCTGGGTTTATCGATGTGTTTAGCCTATTCAGCAAGCTGTCGAATTGTTTTAGGTCAATCACGTGCACTAGTTTGAAGTGCCCGTCAATGATCCAACCCTTGCCTTCTTTTATCGTGACGACGGGTGATTGATAGTTAAAAATTTGGTAGCCATTGACGGTGGCTAGGAAGACAAATATTAGCACTATATTTGGCATCACTATGTGTTTATTAAGAGAATTTTCCTTCTTATAAGTTTGGTTTTCGCTGAAGAAAAAAAAAAGAACGTTAGCGAATGTACTCGGGTACAATGTGGGTACGGTTCTTTTGGAAGGATCGTGTTATCCGTTTTGGGTACAAACGTTAACGATTGTAAGTACCATACTAAGGCACGATTTGCTTCACACGAATCCTTTTGATTCCTGCGTGATCTCCATTCGTGTTCTCATGGGAACGATGGAAGCTTTTTTCGAGAGTCTATGTGTAATCACTGTGTTCTCATGGGAACAGTGATTTGCGTTCAACAGAACGTGTAGACCTCGTACCCTGGTTAGAGGGTAAAAGCGATCACAGGAAAAAAAAGGATATCGTCTACGGAACCGTCCCTGCTCGGGCGCCAGTTAAATCATGTCCTTTAAGAGGGCATAAAAAAAATCGCGAACGTCAACCAAGGGGTTGGCCTAACCGTCCGACTTACACAAGTAAAACA
This sequence comes from Brachyopa scutellaris, assembly GCA_949775065.1. Lineage (NCBI taxonomy): Eukaryota > Metazoa > Arthropoda > Insecta > Diptera > Syrphidae > Brachyopa > Brachyopa scutellaris. The sequence goes on along the minus strand of OX459115.1, from coordinate 83,981,012 downwards.
CTGTAGTCAAAACAATATGCTTTATTTCTTTAAGTTAAATCTTAACAACTCCAATTCCCGCTAATTCTTAAATCTAATCCATGCCCGTAGGAAGGCATCGTTCCCATCGTCCAATGTTCTAAGTCATCAATTCTATCTCGGCGCGTGTATCCGGTGCGGTGCAATTGGATCCCAGTGCACCGGCACTGTGAGAACATGTTTGTACCTTAACAAACTGACTCAGCGAATCCCGTATGATTCGCCGGCATGCACTTAGTGCGTGACCCAAGTGCATTGTGTTAACTTATCTAATTAAGAGAAATTATAAAACTAATAAATAATAATAATAATAATAAAAAAAAAAAAAATAAAAAATAATAATAATAATAATATTTGCACAACTATGCACACAGTTATTATTGTCATGCATTGGATGAAGAACTATTAATAAAAATTTGTCTTTTTACCAAAAATATAAACACAGTGAACGCTCGATATAGTAAACAATCCAATATAGTGAACACACAATATTTTATACAGGCTATTCTAAATAGTGAACAAGTTTGTTGTTGTTGTTGTTTTTAGTGCAAAAAGAAAGTGCGTGTTGCTTATTTTGTAATCGCAAAGAAAAATTGTATTTATATTCTATTTTCGATGAATTGTACGTAAAAACATACAAATTTTGATAAAATTTGCTTCAAGGAGTCCACGCTCGTTACAATGAACAATCTCGCTTCAGTGAACAGGCCTGGTTTTTATTAGTTCACTATATCGAGCGTCTACTGTATGCCTTTAATTGAATTTCGCCGAGTGTTTAATGACTTATTGCCCAATATCTGAAGACGTTTACCAACTTAATATACCACATCAAGTTTAATCTAGACTAGAGCTGAAAAATACTTTAAGCTTCTGGCCTAACTAGCTCGCATGCCATGAAAAGGCATTTAAACTTCTTACCCAGAAATACCGCTACGTATTCCTATTTCCAGTCAGCGTATGCAAATTCCTTAAAAAGCTTAGTCTTTCATGTCAGCTAATTTGGTCTTCCCAAGGCAAGCGAAAAAGAAAAAAAGAAAGCAAAACAAAATTGCATAATGCTTTCTCATTAAGTTCTAAAGAAAAGGATAAAATAGAAAATTCCCTCTTTACACGGTCTAACAGTGCAAACGGAGTTAGGCTATTTAACAAGAAAAGTTTTACCCCCCACAATTGCGCACTTTTTTTCCTTTTCCTCCCCGCTTCCTGATAAAGTTGTACTTTTGTTGTTGTTGTTATTTTTACCCCGAAAAAAAGTTAAATCGCGTCATGTACTAAATGTACATGGTTTCCATTTCATACGGACACTTCTTCGCCTTCTCCATCAGAAAAAAGGAGGCAGAAAGAATCTAAAAGTTTTATTTTAATATTCCTAGGTTTTTGACATGAATTACACTCTACACTCAGCAAAAGTTTTCCAAAAAAACAGGAAAACATAAAATTGAGGAAAGGACTAAACTTCTGCAAAAAATAAAAACAAAACACCCGCTAAAAAGGATTCCAAAAGTGGGAAAGAAACAGCGAAAGTGTTTAATCATTTACTCGGGCGTAAATTTGATTTTTCCTTCGGCTTTGAAATTGTTAATTTATTTAAATTTTTTTCTTTGTGATTAAAGCCAGTGCCAGTCGTCGATTGATGTAAGACAAAATGTTAATTATAACAAGTGTCTGTGTAGAAAGGATTTGTTGTTGATGAGGGATCGGGAAATTAATGCTGGCGATTTAGATTGCAATTAGTGAAGAAGGGCTCATTTTTGTGAGACAGCGACAGGACTTCTCTTATAGGTTAAATAATGCAAAATGGGATTAAATTGTCATTTTAAATTTAAGAAGATTTATCTAATAAAGGAAATTAAGTGGCTTACGCTTATTTATGGTTTAAAAATGGTCGCAAGAGATTAACTTGTCTAAAGGCATTTGGGACTTCTTTTAAAGTCATTTTGAGAACATTCCTTTAATAGTCTCAACTTTTGTTTAACTTTAATTTAAGACTACATAAATATCAGTAGATAAGAAAAAGTAGAGTTTTTAGTTTAAACCAATAATATGTTATATTAAATTAAATACAGCGAATTCTCAATATCATGAATATCACGGAAATAGCTTACATTAACCCATTTCAACCTATTGGGTATTTAAATATCCCAGAAAATGGTAACACTTAAAAAAATCTGGCGTGGGCCCGGTGAGAGATATCGCTGTAAAATTTGTTTTATAGCACAGAGGAAGGGTGCACCTACAAGAAAAAAATAGAACAATGTAATTTTTCGCGGCCAATTTATAGATTTTTACAGGTAAGATTCGCGGTTTTACTTTTTACCGAAAATGCCGGAGAAAAGTGCTGCCAAATTTAGGGAATTGGGAAAATCGAAAATCGCACACCCTTAGCAGATACCTGCAGACGTCCTTTATGCAATGGAGTAAAATCAACACCGATATGTCAACAGATATGTCATAAAACATAGCAACATTCTAATATTTGCCGACGATATGAAGATCAGTAGAGAATTACAACCATAAATGATTGTAGACTTCTGCAATCAGATATTGATAGTTTCAGTACCTGGTGCTCTAAAAATGGTTTAGTCCTTAACCCACTCAAGTGTCAGTCCATGACTTTCTCTAGGAAACTGGTACCGACTATATTCAACTACTTGATATCGAATCACTCTCTCAGTCGGGTCTACAGTTTTAAGGACCTGGGTGTTTACTTTAGCCCTAATCTTGATTTTAAAGAGCATATAAACCACATTGTGAATAAATCAAATTCAATATTAGGTTTCGTTAAAAGATGGTGTAAAGAATTTAAAAATCCTTATGTCACCCTCTCACTATTTAACAGTCTTGTCCGTCCTCACCTCGAATATGCTTCGCAAGTATGGACACCTTATCAGAAAAATCTCAATACTCGTATTGAAGCTGTCCAGCGACGCTTCATTCGATTCGCATTGAAGGGTCTTCCCTGGGACGATCCTTTTAACCTCCCCCCATATTTGCATCGGATAAAACTGTTGCAAATGCAGCCTTTGGCTCAAAGAAGGGTCAATAATGATATAATTTTTATGCATCAGCTGATCTCAGGTCTGATTGATGCACCTGACTTATTATCCTGTTTGGGATTAAACTTTCGTGGGGGATCGCATCACCTGCGTAGTATAGAGTTACTGCATGTTCCTCATCACAGAACAAATTACGGGATGCATGAGCCTATTAGCCGCATGAGTAAAATCTATAACTTAAATGTAAACATTCTTGACTTTAATCTTAACAAAATTACACTTAAAAATGTCTTGCGTAATGTAGTTCCTCGAACATAAACTCTAATTATGTATATTTGTTCTTATATTTGTTTATTTATTGCTAGTGGTAGTGTTGAAATGTAGCGTAGCCTAACCACTAACACCAGCACTAAATGATGAGCCTGTTGATGCATATTTTGCCCTGGCGAATTTCTGCTTATGGCTGTTGCTTGTATTAAGCACACCATGACACAGATCTGATAGTGTTTTAAGACCTAGCTGTCACACCTGGTCTAATGACAATGGGTATTTAAATACCCGACAGCCGTAGGTGTGTACTATTAACAAATTTTTTGCTATATTGAAAAGTTTCATTTGGAGTGAATCAAAGGCTCATTTAAATTGGATTTTATTTTATTTAATTGAGAAATTATGCTGTTTCCTGATTATTAAGATTTAACAATCTCCTTCTGATCTGGGGCAACACCCTTATGGTAATCCAGAAAGGAAGGAGCAGGATGCACGTTCGTCGGGCACTTCAAACAACCGTATTCAGCCTTGCCACCATATGATCGTATGATCGTAACGCATTGCCAATTGAGCACCGGAAACCATCAATCTACCCGGATGATGATAATTGGACTTGGACGATTCATCGCGCAACAATTGAGCTTCTTCTTCTTCTTCTTTCCATTTAAAGGACGAGGTAGTGATCAGAATTATATGGATCACAGCCCTCCCACTTCACTGCATTCCTACTGGTCCGCCTGTGGGGTTCGCCGGTTCGACCTCAAAAAATATCTGCATGCCTCTCGATTTTGAATCACTTCGTCATTGAGGCCAATCAAATGCTGGTGTTTCTGCATTTGTGTGATCCAGGAGTTTTTAGGCCTGCCTCTTTACGCGATTGTAAGGGAACGTTGATTGCCATTGGCTTTTTGACGGGGTTCATAGAACCCCTCCTTTGAACATGACAATACCAACTGAGCCGGTGGTGCTCCAGTTTTTTCGAGATGGAATCTTTGACGTGAAGGCTTCCTCGGATTTTGGAACTTCTTATTCGATTAAGTTTTGTTACTCCTGCTGTCATTCGAAGCATCTTCATCTCAGCTGCTGTCAATTTGCACTCATACTTTTTGTACAGTGTCCAGCAATGTGAACCGTGTGTGAGCGCCGGATGCACAACTGCGGTGTAGAGCGTTCCTTTCAGCTTAGGGGACATTTTTTGGTCACAGAAGATGACAAAGTTTTCCTGCCACTTCATACACCCTACGCTTACACGATGATTGATGTTGCCATCAACAGTTGCTTCGCTGTTGATCATTGATACTAGATATTTGAACTCTTCTCACCTGAGAGCCACCACTCTATTCAAGTAAATGCCTGGAATGGATTGGCTTGGGTCAGAGAATGGGCAGTACAGATACTCTGTCTTTTTTTGGCTAATACAATACCCATTCCCTTCCAAAACATCTACCCAAACATGAAGTGCTCGTTGTAGGGAAGTCTGATCATCACTTATGATGGATCCATCGTCAGCAAAGAATAACTGATGCACTTTAGGGCCCGTCACTTTTCCCTCAAGCAGATAATCTAGGACCGCAATAAAGAGCGCAACAATTGAGCATTGTCGTCTAATTCCTCATTGTCAGTAATAGCATCGACGGCATAAGGTGGCGTTATGATAATGTTAGCGGCGTCTGCGTGTTGGCCAAAGTTCTCTTTCCCATCAATATTTCCATCAGACAAATATTATCAACAATCAGCCTTATTGTGAGTTTCACCCGAACAGCATTCCGCCCGAAATCATAATTTGGACAATTTCTTTATAAAAAAAGAGCTGCTTTGATGTTTTAACTTAATTTTTTTAATTCCATTTTTATTTATTTATGTATCTTCTAACAAACAGTATCGAAAAAATAGTACATTTTGAAAACAATAACAAAAAACAACAAGAAAAACAAAAACTAAACAAAAATTAGTCTGTCAAGAAAGTGTTTTTACAATTCCTTTTTCGGGTTGTAGAATGAATTAACCGTTACGGTTTTGATGTTTTTGCACGAACGTCTTCATTTCTGTCGCAAATCAACCAAAATAGCATTCCATTGTCATTTGGTCGTCAAATACAACAGTTGTGGTTAATTTATTCGTAATTCAAGATGCCTGGCAATAGAACATCATTTGAAGTGGCTCTTTATAATCACCGCATCGGAAAAAGTGTCCAAGAGTTATCCCAGACGTTTTCTTTGACCAGACAAACAATCTACAACATTTCAAATCGTGCAAAAATTGAAAATAGAATGGAGTTAAAATCATCGAGCAGCCGTCCGTGCAAGATATCGGAGCGAACAGAACGCGTTTTGCTGCGGAAAGTAGTTAAAAAAATTCTCAGATTTCGACGAGGAGGCTTGCGGGTGAACTAGAAGAAGGGCTTGGTGTTGCGGTTTGCCACGAAACAATAAGGCAAGTCATGAAAAAAAACAAGTACCAATCAAGAGTTGCTCGCAAAAAGCCATTGCTTTCAGCACTACATATTGAAAAGCGATTATCTTCCGCTACGACACACATTGCCAATCCTGATAACTACTGTGATGACGTCATATTTTGCGATGAAACTAAAATTATGTTGTACTACAACGATGGACCCAATAAAGTGTGGCGGCAGCCGTTAAAAGCATTGGAAAATCGTCAAATTATTCATTATTCCAACAGTCAAATTCGGTAAGTAATAAGTCATGGTGTGGGGGTGTATTTCTAGTTAAGGAGTTGGAGATTTGGCCTTCATAGAGAAAACCATCGATGCGCAACAATATCTAGATATTTTAAGGAGTCATTTGTTGAATAGCGAAAATAAATTTGGGTTCAAGGGTGACAATAAACCGCAATTCAAATTTTACCAAAATAATGATTCTAAACATAAGACGCATATGGTGAGGATGTGGCTTCTTTTTAATTGCAGCAAAGTATTTAATACGCTTGCCCAGAGTCCAGACTTAATATTTGTGGGGCTATTTGAAAAAAAAAGTTACCAGAAGACACCCAAAAAGCCGATCAGAGCTGAAAACTGCAATACAAGAGGAATGGAATAAAATTCCAGGCGATTATGATGTGCAGAATTTAATTTGTTCACTGAAAAGAAGACTATAGGCCGTGATAAACTCTAATGGTGGCCATACAAAATATTAATTACCTTATTTTGTTTCTTGACCTTCACTTAAAAAAAAAAAAATATGTAAAAACACTTTCTTGACAGACTAATTTTTGTTTAGTTTTTGTTTTTCTTGTTGTTTTTTGTTATTGTTTTCAAAATGTACTATTTTTTCGATACTGTTTGTTAGAAGATACATAAATAAAATAAACGGAATTAAAAAAATTAAGTTAAAACATCAAAGAAGCTCTTTTTTATAAAGAAACTGTCCAAATTACCATTTTTTTCCTTTGTCAAAACACTTTCTTGACAAACTGTATAGTTGATTTAATATCATTTTAGAAAAATATCACTTAAGCCACCAAGTTACAAACACCAGAACAGTGTAGCTGAGCGAGCAACACAAATAGAAAGAGAATTTAGAGAATTTTCTGTTCTGTTTCTCTTCTGTTCCTGTTTCTGTTGTTTGTCAAATGGGCGTGCTTCAGCAACTTTGAATATTTTTGGGCCGCATTGATACTTGTCTTGGGCCGCGGGTTGGACAGCCATGGTTTAAAGGATATCAATACAGATTCGTACATACAAAGTTTCAAGGTAGTTCCAAAATATTCGCTTTATTTCGTAGATTTGTTCTTATCAGTCGGACATTTTTATAATTATTTTCACTCCTCACTAACCTCATCCTCGCGTTTTGGAAAATTGCAATTGATGTAAACATTGCACTTGAACTAATTTGCTTTAAAGAAAATATGCCAATCTTCAAAACACCACTTTTTCTTAATATATTAACCAATTTGAAGTCGACTGTACCAAAATCCTTATGGAAAATGACATAAATGTATGAAAACGACACCTTAATAGCTGTCACCTAAAATCAACGCAAAAAAAAAACGATTGTCGATTTGATAATCACTTTACACAGAGCAAAAGTGTCGATTTTGATTATGAACTATCAACTATCGCATTAGCCGATTCCACCGCTGGCTCAGTCGTCCTGTGCATGATTTTGGCACTGAACAAATTCGGATGAGATTCAGTTAGGCGCATATTCATTCTTTGTTATGATCTTATGATGGATCCAAATTTATATTTGCCAGTAGCAAAATTATTCTCTAACTCTTCGTCAATAGAATATGAATACAGACTCGTTTTAAATCATCCTTACATCCCAAAATACCTACACCGCCATTCACTTGAAACTTAAATTCCCTTCAACAATTTATGCTAAAATTAATGAGCACACTTGAGGCTACCGAAATTGATACGAAAAATTACTGCTTTCCCCCGCATTTAAAACCGACGCTTTCACGCAAATCCCCTTCCTTCTTCGTTACGAACCCATTAATAACGGCATTCACCTGTTGTAAATCCCTCTCCATAGTTCATCATCATCATCTGAATGGCGCCCGCACAAAGGAACCCATCAAAATCGTCCTTGTTCACCCTCTCTGCATACAAGGAGCACTGTAAGCGGGTGGGGGCTAATGAGTGATTTATACGATTAAAGCACCTTTAACAGGCCCGCAACAACCAAGGATGACGACGACAGCAACGATGGGATGAATCTAGAACACGAGGTCATGGCCTAGTCACCCTCCTTTAGCTAGATTTTCATTTTAAGTAATAAATTAAAAAAAAAAAATGCGGAAATTCTTCCATTTTTCGAAGTTTATTGGTTCCAATGGGCGTAATATTTCATATTTCCTGCGAAACGATGGAACTAACAGCTTTGCTATTACTTTCGTAATGAGTTATGGGCTTCGGGAGTGGAGTTAACTTTCATTCAAGTCGCCTCTTGTGTGTCTAAGCATGGATAAAGCATAAAGGAGCGAATGTTGGCTATTAAATGGGAATTGAATTTTATGACCATTTTGGGGATCGCGCCGAAAGGATATTTCCATGGAATCGATTCGATGCTGTTACAGGGGAAAGAAAGGATAATTTTTCAATAAATTTAATTTAATGAAGTTGTGTTGAGGTGAATTAAGGTGGTTAAATGATGGCGTTTTTGATGTTGTTTGCCTTTTTTTTTATTATTATTATTTCGGTGATGGTTTAATAGGTTTTATTGAGTGACAAGGGTTACTAGGTGAGCTGAAAAGGTTAAATGGTAAACGAGTGGTAATAAAAATACCATACTTTTAAAAATACACATAGGGCATAGTACTTTGTTTGTAAATCGTGTACTTACAACCACTCCGATACGTGATGGGTGTTTTATAGCTGTTTTTCAAAGTGGATGTTTTCTTTTAAGGAGTTTTGATGTATAATGAAACTCTTTAGGTAGTAAATATATTTATTTATTATTTATTTCATCAATGGATTTACCATCTGTTGATTACAAAAAAGTATTTGCTTAAACTGAACTAATTTATATTAGAGACTCTAGTCTGGAGCTGAATATATTTTGAACAATATTTTTAAAACTATTACTACTAATTGAATGATGATGACTTCAAGGCAACTAAAATTGTAAAGCATTAAAGATCGAGTTATTGGGTTATTTAGACCAGTGTTTTTCAATCTCTTCAGTATAACGACCCCCTTAAGCACAACCACTTAGCGACCCCCTTCGAAATTAAAATAAGAAAAAAATGTGCAAACTTGCAAACTCGCACTGCAAATAATATAATAACGTTGGGGGTCTAGTTAACGACCCCCACTCACTTTAACCCGGGTTACAAATAACATCCGAGTTAAAGTAAATTGAAACCGAAAATTAGACCCAAATCCATAATATTCACTCGTTTAACCCGCACGAAAAAATTATACGTTTTAAATCCGAATAAATTTGAACTGCCACTGGCAACGGGTTTAAATACTTTGACCCAGGTTAAAACTCAATTTCATAATATTGACTCTTTTTTATGAACCAGAAAAAATATGGATTTCATTCGTGAAGTTGATGAAATGTTGATGTCTTTATTTGCAGAAAACGAATTTTTGAAAGGAGCATTGCAGCCATTGTTAGGGCAGGGGTCGGCAATAAAGAAGACACCACCTCCTCAAATGAATTAGATGTCCGACTTGTTGTTGGCGTTGATGTCGTCTTATCGACTGGAGGTAACACCGTCTTGCTGTCAACTGCAATTGCATATTTTCTTTTGACGACGTCCGAGACAATTAAATGGCTTCCTAAGTTGAAAGATATCTGTAGAAGCTGTGGAGATGAGGAGGAAAGCCAATCGACCCAATATCTACTCTGCTACTGCCCCACCCTCCAAGAACGACGGCTCCGTACTTCAGGCAATAGATTCTTGGCGGACATAGCTGGGAAATTTAAAGATATCGAATCTTCTAAGCTCCACAAAGAGCGAAAAGTGGTTAACGTGTTTGTAAAAAAAGAGAATTTACTCCTAATTTAAGAGGGGATTGACGAATGATCACACAGCCTTCCATACCTAACCGAGCACCTCAAAAAGATCAAATGAAGACGGCTATTTGCGCTGTGGACAGTGAGCGCCACAAGTTGCTACGGTCGATTCTGTTTGGAATCTCGAAATTTTATAGAGGTCCTAGCGGGTGTTACTCGACCGATCCTGAAGTTATTTTCCTGTTCATTACTTTTTATGAATGAAAGAGAAAGAACAGCGATTGAATGGAACACTTACCAAGAAACAGGGCTAGGCAATGAATGACACACTGACATTCGGGTGTCTCTATGCTATTAACATGTGAATTTTCCATTTCGGAGATGCACTCTTTATATTTGCTTTATTTTGGGCTCATTCAACCACTGCTGCTGTTTCCGTTGCCCGCATCGTTTACTCTACCGCCACCTTTCATTTTCAATATAAAATGCAGAAAATACAAAACACAGATACAAACGCTCTGTTTCTTAATTTAAAAAAAAAATCTTACTTTTTATTAACTTCACCTGACATTTGTCATTACGTAGGCTTAAAATCGGTATAAAAGCGGGTTAAATCGTTTTCAACCCGGGTTTAATGAATTCTTAATTCATCGGGCTTTATAAACGTTTTCGACCGAATATTATGAACATACCTTTAAATGTTCGGGTATAAAAAATACAGGTTAAAGATCGGGTTTAAAATTCATTTAAATTTGATTTACACCCGGAGTGAATAATATGGCCGTATATGTCGCTATAAGATGCGTCCTACAGTTTTCATTATTCACAGAACGGTAATTATATTCCGCATTTGTCATGTTTCGCCTCACAATACGAAAAATTGCGTTACGGATCACTTCACTACAAAAAACGGTGTTGGAATCGAGAGATCAAACATTGAATGTTGGTGCTTATATCCCTAATAGAAACCTTACAAAATCAGCTTATAACATATGTACTCACCCGACGAATCTGAATTCGACAATAAGCGAAGGTGGATACTCAATTCTTTTCTTGATATATCCATACATTCAGCTGACCGTAACATGTAAGTGAAACCGCGTCTCCACGTGCTATTTCAAATAGCAGGATTTCATTGCAAGCTATAAAAAAGAGAACTGTCAAATTCGTGTGTGGGCAAATTATAGCTTGCTATTTAATTTTTTTTTTTAGATCTAACCGCTTGTACTGAGCACTTCTATAATTCCACAAACATGGAAACTGCCGAGAATTGTTTATTAATTTAATTATCTCTTCTTGTGACATCTTTCAGTCGGCCATAATTATTTTTTTCTTATTCAAACGCAACGAACGCAACCAATTTCACTCAAATGTCAAAAATTAGCAAGATATCTTTAGCTTGCTAAATATCCTGCTATGGATAGCTTGCTATCTCAATTATCATGCTATTTGCCGTCTCCATTAGCTATTTTCATAGCATGCTAATTATTTTGCTAAAAATTTTAGCTCGTGGAGACGGCCTGTGAAGGAAAAACTGACTGAGCTTTCTGCGGACGGAACTTCGAAAATGCGGTTTCAGTCGCAGTGGATAGACAATTTCTGGATGAAAAGAAGGAACGAGTACCCAGATCTTGCAAGAGAACCTCTCAGGTTATTAGTACCGTTAGCTACATCCTTCCTTTGTGAGTTTACGTTTTCTTCCATGCTGAACATAACGACGAACATGCAGTCGAACGACTATTCAGTCGCAAAAAATAGAACATATAGCTTTCAATGTAAGTGCGCGCACATGAAACCTATCAATCGCAACGTATCATGTGCGCGCACTAACATTGAAAGCTATATATTCTATTTTTTGCGACTGAAAAGTCGTGCGACTGCAATCGCATGTGTGCACCTAGCCTAAGGCCAGAAACAGATCGCAATAGGAAGACGACTTCCCTAGGGGGACGCGACTCACACTTTGAAAAACACTGATTTAGACCATTATTAGATCTATGAGTGGGGATACAAAAGATGTCGCTTCTATTTCTAAGATACCAATTAACAAGTGCAAGTAGCTATTGAGATTTAATGTTATTACTTAAAATATCTCAGTGCGTTAGAGCTTGTTTTTTTAATAAAATCTACACACGCTAAAGGGGATATGAATACCCTTATAATATTTACACATAGCGCGAGCACATGAAGAACAAGAACGAAAGACAGACAGATCGGCGTAATGATAGGAAACTCAGATGCTAGGTTTCACATAACTATCATATTTCTTAATGCAAAACGCGTGAACCTTCTTTGTATTTTTTCAATTCTCAAAAGAGTATTTTCATAAAATGGCATGGCGACCAAACGACACAGCAATATTCTAATATGGGCAATTCCAATTACAAAAAAAAATCGCCTTTTAAGACATCTTTAAAAACCGTAGAAGTTCGTCTGAGGAAACCTAAAAGAGAAAAAGTTAATTTGGAGTCAAATATAACACCAAGATCTTTCACTTCACCGACTTTTGAAAGTGACATCTCCTAACTTATAAGTAAAAACCACGGAAAACAATATTCTGTGGGCACTAAAGATTTTACATTTTGATGAATTGAGATGAAGAAAATAAATCAATATCGCTTTGAAAATTCAGGCAGTCCTGATTGGAAGATATTGGGCTAAATACAGTGGAACTTCCCTAAGTCGAATCTTCAAGGGACCAGAAAATGAGTTCGAGTTATAGAAACTTCGAGTTAAAGAAAATACATAAATCAAGTTATTTATTTATTTGAAAGAAATCTGCAATTTTTTGCTTGTGTTTTGCATGACCACTTCTCTTTTTCTACAAAATCCTCCACTAAGCACAAAGACTTATACATATTTTCAGGAACAATACTTCTGCACTCCACAAAAGCTCTACATTGTATTATTATATGACTAGATAAATCTCGTAACTCCACTTTCTAGTGAAAATTAGAATTTGCAACCGCTCCAGTACAGAAAAACTCGTATGTCTCTAGTCTAAAGGCTCTAAATAAGCTAAAATTACATTTTGTGTTTATTACTCGTAACTCTACTGCAACTATGTACATATGTATGTGTATGTAAAGCTCCGTAGAAAATTTTTCGTTCCTCCTGTAAAATTTGAAATTTGTGATTTACGAGATTTTCTATTAGGCCGACGATATATAACTTAAGGGACCTTCCCAAAAACCCTACTACGTTTCTAAGGCAACTTGGTTCAATGGGTAAATTATGTTTCTGAAAAATTCGAGTAACGGTTGAAATATATCTTCGCATCACAGAAATTCGAGTTACTGAGTTAGAAATATGTGAACAAGGCAACGAAAAATCAGTACTCATGTTCGAGTTATAGAAATAGTCGAGTTCTAGAAATTCGAGTTAGGGAGCTAAAAATATATGAAAAAAGCTACGAAAAAGCAGTGCTCACGATAAAAATTCGACTTATAGAAAAGTTCGAGAAACAGAAGTTCGAGTTAGGGAAGTTCTACTGTAGTTTCACATCGTCTGCAAACATCAGACAATTGAGATTGAACTATGTACCTACAAAAAAAAAAAGTGTGAAAATACCTGGAGATGAAATTCATGAAGATGTAGGTGTACCAATTTGCGCTTCTTTACATACAAAGTTTTCGTGAAATCTACAAGTGTTTTTGATGATAAACAGTTGTTATGATTCAATTTATTAGAAAAAATAATAATTTCATTATTTTTTTGTGTATTTTCCTGCCTGTTGCCATATGGCAACACAGGTATTAACTCATTTTTTCGCGTTACTACAGGTGGAATATATTAAGAAAAGGCTTATTGAGTGGTTTTAGGACCTGGAGGTACAATCTACAAAGTTCTGAAAAAATTCAACACAAAATATAGTTCTGGGACAAAGAATTCAGGTTAGGTTAGATTAGGTTAGGAGGGTCGCTTGCAGTAGATGCAATTTCACCCAGAGGCCATGAAGGTCCATTGTGAATACCCTAGTTGTGCATGTCGAAACATGCGTTTAACAAAACCATTTCGATCTATTGATAAATTTCTTTAGGTCTGTGAGCGGTATCTTAGCCAGGTCATCCAGGCTGTCGAAGAACCGTGCTCCCATACAAGATAGGCGCCGTTCCTGAAAGGCCGGACAATGACAAAGGAGGTGTGCTACAGATTCTATCTCATCCTCATCCATACAACTTCTACAGAAGTCATTAGTAAGGATACCTTATCTTCTGGCCATGTTTCCTATTATACAGTGTCCGGTTATAACACCGACTAGTAAAAATGGAGTTGGCTTCTTTTCATAAAAAGTAAGGATGTTTAGGTTAATACCAACAAAAGTGTTTTGCTCTCTCCCTGGCTTTGTAAAGGTTTGCCTCGTCGGAGTTAAAGGAGTACAGAGAGAACTTGATGTGTGTTTGGACTTGATGTATCCAAAATAATTAATGTTACTATTAATGAAATACCAAAAGAAAATAAAACCAATATTCGATTTAAAACGTTATAATAATTCTTCTATATTTGAGTTCACTTGCTAACAGTTGCTTGATAAGAAGTGTCTTAGAAATTCAAATTTACTTAAGAGGCCATCTCGGTTAGACCAGCTGTTAAGATTTACATAAGTGCATCGGTCGTTGACCTCAAGATACATAAGCTAGTTACATTTCAATACAAATAAAATGACACTGTGTATGATTAATGCCCCATATAAGACTAGGCACTAGACAAGGACGAATATAGATATTTGCCTATGCACTTGCTTGTCAGTTCGTTGACATTTCAACTGTCATTCCTCGATGCTGTGCATGTGCAGTGCCTCGAATTTGTTCTTGGTGTTTTTCGTAATTCCTTGGTGTTTAGTGATGTTTAAATCATATTGTGTTTCTGTTTCCTGGGACTAGCTATTGTTGTTATGTTATCCAATAATCGTACTAACGATAGTTAGCCCCAATGGACGGAACACCTGGCCATCGATGAAGTGCTGTGGCAATTGTTGTTGGGAACCAACAATGTGATTTAGAAAAAAAAAAAAAAATGTACACCTTTATGAACATTATATGTATGTATGTGCTTTTACAAGGGTCCCCGCTTAAAATTAAATAAACTAAAAAGCACCACTATTTTATCTGGGGATAACTGCACATAGTGTATTCATAGACTTTAAGTAACACTGTAACCAAGACAATGTTCGAAAGCTGCCGAAAGTTTGTACGGCTGATGATTTTATTGCACTCGTAGTTATGGAGTCGGTAACTTTTTAGGCCTTTCTCATCAAACCGTTAGTCCATTAATGGCGGCTTGGTCCACTTTCGGCCATTAACGTTTTCTTGACAATTTGTTTCCTTTGTCTGATAGTCATGATTTTTTTCTCACTACAGCCAATTATCCCCTTCTGCCAGACGGTTTTCTTAATTTTATTTAATCCTTTTCTATCGTCCTGCCCGTCCCCATTTCAAATTAAATCAACAAACCACCACCTGAGTGTCTGTCGTTTGTCAAAATGTTTCCGTTTTCTTAAAAATCCAAAACGTCCAAAAACAATGGGACCATGGGGTGGCAACAAAAAAAGTCTCTTCCACCTGAAGCGACCCTTAAAATTTAAATACATTTCGTAGGATCCCAAAAAAGGTTGAGAAATCATCACTAAATGAACAATTAGAAAAAGTTTTGTTTGTTATTTTTTTTTGCTTCCATCTTCATCGGTCATAAAACAAAACGAAGGATACGAAGAATCCCAGCCGCCCTTAGGAATTACTCAAGTGTCTACAATTACTCCACAAGCGGAGCACAGACATCTTGAATTTTTTTTCTCCCGCTCCTGCTTAATTAAGTGAGCAATTATCCCTGAATGGCAGACCAAGCATACGGGCAGACACCAAAGTTTTGGAACACTTGTCCGTGTCCTGTTTTTAAGCCAAAAGGCACGTTGGCTTGTATATTTTCAAATTTAATTGATTAAGTTTGTTGAAGCTCCTGCTAACGCGACCCACTCCAATGGAAAACATATTGTTTAACTTTAACTGTGGCTTCATTTATAAGTTATCAGATGTCGATTAATTAACTTACTCAATTGGAAAGTTTTTCTTTAGTACGGGTTTTTTAGTTCCCTAAGTGGAAAGGTAAACACCAGGAATTCTTATGATGAAACTTCATCGCCTGAAATGTGGGATTCAATCAGAACTAAGGATTACAAGTGAAAAATATTCTATGGGGAGCCGGGCCGTGGCTAGTGTTCGAGAAAGTTGCCAGGGCGCCAAGTGTATTGGGGCGAATTTGTATAAATGTGCATAAAAAATGACCATCGACAAGGCGGGCATGGCACGGTGTGCTTGAAGGCCGAAAAAGTTTGACTGAAATGGATCCAAAATCTGCTAAAACAGAAAGTTTTTATGTTGTTTGGACATAAAAAATCAGTTGAATTCTAAATCCTAGCTGCTCCCATTCGCGAGTTATGCGCATTCTTAGATATAGAAGGGAATTGTACTGTCAAGGTTATTGCTAATGAGGGTCAAGAATTTTTAAGATAAGATCAACAATTCTTCCTGAAAATTACTCTCCAAAGCCAAATGATTTAGATGAATGTGGAAATAGATACTCTAAAGGTGGAAGTATTGGAAAAAGAGATAGAGTAACTTCGGGTATTGTAAAATACCCATTTCTATTTTGGACTTAACGGACAAAGTGTAAGATTTAAGAATGCAACCAAATTTTGTAAGGTTCAATATAGAAGTATAAACTACCACTCAGTATCCTTTGGTGGGATTCTAATCGCTACTATAGAGTATTTTGACAAAAATGTGCTCCGACCTCGAAAACCTCATTTTTAAAAACTTGCGGGTAATGTTGTATACCTTTTTTTAGCTGAAAAGTTTTAAGACGGGTAATGTGGTATACTTTACCACTGTAGCACATGGCTAGTGTTCCACATTAGCCACATTAGAGCAAAGAGGAGTATCCATACATCGTGATTTTTTGAAATTCTGGGCACGTTACAAGGTATCAAGTATAAATCACGTATCATATTCATCAAACTGTTAAAAGTAGTGATATCTGTTTCTTCGCTTCACTTATAATTCTAAACTATCTTTACAGCTTCTTCTTCTTCTTTTGTTCCGGGAGCTACTAACGCAGCAACACTTTAACTCCTCCTGGAACATAGGGCGGCAACCAGGTCCTTCCATCTCTCTCTGTTTGCAGCTCGATACCTCAGCTGTGTCCACGATCGCAAATTTTCGGATTGAGCTTCCGTCAAAACA
This sequence comes from Brachyopa scutellaris, assembly GCA_949775065.1. Lineage (NCBI taxonomy): Eukaryota > Metazoa > Arthropoda > Insecta > Diptera > Syrphidae > Brachyopa > Brachyopa scutellaris. The sequence goes on along the minus strand of OX459115.1, from coordinate 83,964,059 downwards.
GTTGACCTCCATCTTGCTCTTGGCCTACCAACTCGCCTTACATCTTGAAGGTTCTATTGGAAGCACTGCTTCGCTATGTTGTCATCTGGTTTCCTCAGTGTATGGCCAATCCAGCGCCATTTTCTCTGTTTGATGTCAACATCCACTTTTGTTTGTCCAGTCCTAAGCCACAATTCATTGTTGGAGATTGTTTGTGGCCGCCGGATCTTCAGGATGTAACTTAGACAACGATTAACAAAAGCTTGTAACCTGCTCGAGATATTGGCGGAGCATTTCCACGTTTCACATGCGTAAATCAGAACAGTTTTTACATTAGATTCAAACAGTTTTAACTTAGTGCGAAACGATATTTTGCTTGAGTTCCACACCGGAGAAAGGATGCCAAATGCACTACGAGCTTTGTTCAGTGTATTTCCGACATCCAGGTCCGTTCCACCACCGTGACACGTAACTACCCAGATAGTTGAACTGCGTGCCTTCCTCTATGGTCTCCCGTCTCAAGATGACCTGCTGTTGTTGGTCTCGGCTAGTGTGCATAATTTTTGTCTTGTTGGCATTTATCCTTAAGCCAGCCACCTCCCCATTCTGTTGCAGTGAATGACTCATTTGGTTAAGGGCACCAATGTTATTTGCCAGGAAACAGATATCATCAGCGTAGTCTAAATGGCTTAGCTTATCAAACGGGTTCCATTGAATACCAAGTCTTTCGTTTGTACCCACCATGGCAGTCATTACATCATCAATTGCAAGTAAGAACAGAATCGGTGACAGCACGTCTCCTTGTCTCACTCCTTGCCGCACTTCAAATGCATCGGAAAGCCGACCGCTGTGCAAAACGAAACACCTTGGGTTGTTGTACGACTCTTTAATTATAGCAATAATTTTTCCAGGGATGCCTCTCATAGCAAAGAGATCTCCAGATGCAATCACGATTAACGCAATCGAAGGCCTTCTCAAAGTCGACAAACATGAGGAAAAGAGGTGATTGGTACTCCGACGATTGTTTGAGAATGATTCGCAAGGTGTTAATATGATCGACCAATGCAAAATCCCGCTTGGTGCCTCTTGAGCGTCGACTCAATCCTGAACTTTATCCTTTCGAGAATGATAGTTGCCATCAGCTTTGGGAAAACGAACAAAACGGTGATACTACGCCAGTTATTGCAGTGCTTAAGATCCCCTTTCTTCGGTATCTTGACAATAACTCCGTCCTTCCATTCCCTGGGAAAGGTTTAATTTTCCAAAACAGGCCGCTGCGTCAGGATCCGCTTTCAGGAACTCGGCAGGTATACCATCCAGTCCAGCTGCCTTGTTATTTTTTAGAAGCAGGATCGCGGTTCTTATGCACTTGCTGGGGGGTTGATGTCGATTCCCCTGGAAGACCTACGTATGCCCAGCTAGTCTATGTTCCTAAATACGATTAAAAATCACTCATTGTTATTTGAAAAATGAACGATAAAAATAAAAAATAAAAAAATACAAAAAAAAAAACGAAAGTCTTCGCCGTTAGTCCTGGGCTTGGCTAAAAGTGGTAACAAAGATTTTCCAATGCGAAAATGAACAAAAAAACTAATTTTTTAGATATATTGGAAAAGCGGTAAACTCGAAAACGCATCGTAATTACATAAGAAACTCGTCCACGCAAGCTGCGTAGCACACCGTTGATTTGTAAAAATCTTAGAATGCGCATAACTCGCGAAATGGAGCAGCTAGGATTTTGAATTCAACTGATTTTTGATGTCCAAACAACGTAAAAACTTTCTGCTTTAGCAGATTTTGGATCCATTTTAGCCAAACTTTTTCGGCCTTCAAGCACTCCGTGGCGGCACATTTCGGTGACGTCGCCCCGTTGTGTGTGCGTGTGATATTTTATTTCTATCGCCACGCCATGCAAAAGGACATTGCAGGTGCTTCGATAGTCAACAAAACAATAAAATACGTTTTTGAATCTATTCCGAATTGATGTCGAAGTTCAAAGCTAATTATTTGAATTAAAGTGGACTGTAAGAATTGATACTTTAATATTGATAAAGAAAGAAAACTCATTAGGCGAACGTTATAAATATAATTAATCTATAATTAAATCGGTAGCGCTAGAGCTTGTGATTCCTCCTGAGAGTTTATTTCTGCACCGATTTCAATGATTCTAACACTGATCGAAAGCTTATCAACTGATAGCTATATCAGTATAAATAATTTTGAAAAAGTGCATATAAGTAAAGGATATGAGGCAAAATTATATGGAGCCTATGCCATCAGCGTCCAACAATGAAATTGGCATCAAAATAAAGCTGAGCCAGTACAGTAAAACTGTAAAGTTTTATGAAAATCGTATGTGGGGATTTGGAGATTTTTGTGTGTGTAGTTCGTATTGCGGATAGATCTTCTGATGATTTTTGTCCGTTTATATGCACATAAAATCATAAGATCAGAAAAACCGTACATGAATTTAGTGTCAAATGAAAGGTGATTCTACTATCTTTCTTATGAGGATTGGTTATTGAGCATTGCTGATTGATTTGCACCAGATAGGTTTTTGAAAGAGTTTTCTTAGTTAATAATGGCTGAATCCTACATTCATATGTGTACATCAAATTAAAGTTTGAAAAATGCTCTTTTACATAGGTGTTAAAAAGGTCGCTGAAGATTTTTCAGAAATTAGTGATTTTCAATAAAAAAAAAACTTTACATTTGAAGTCTTAAGATATTAATTGATTATTTTAAAACTAAACATCTAAGACTCATTATTTTTAGGTCCTAAGAAAGATAGTAGAATCACCTTTCATTTGATACTAAATTCATATTTTTTATGAAATTCACTAAAACTCACCAGCTGAAAATAATAATTTTTCCTCACGAAACAGTTTGTTGTGTCTGTTTGCGCAAAATGGTTTATCTGGCAATGCCCTAATAAGTAAATTTGTTTCTCTAGCTAGTCGGCTTACGGTTAAGTTTTTGATACGTCAGATTCTAAGGTACATGTGTTTCTTTTAGTTTTAACAATTGATTTTTTGTAACCCGCCTGAGGAAACATCGTACACAACAAATAAACGGAAATTATCGCTAAAATTTAATCAAGTTAAATTGTTTTACATTCAAAGCTATCAAATAAAGTTTAAGTTCTCAACAGTGTCTCACTACTTTCACATGTTGAATACCAATGACTATTTTTTATATTGCAGTCGGGCTAGTTCGAGTAATGGTTTTTGCTTCGAACGGGAGAGAAAGGTATTAGGATGGCACCAAAACACTCGTATGACGGAGCCTCCCATGTGTCGAAGCCTACCCCTTCTACCCTACAGTCGACTCTCCCTAAGTCGAACTTTCACGGGATACCAATATATGTTCGAGTTAGAGAGAGTTTTGAAAAATTTCGAATAATAGAGAGTTTTTTGTTTTAAAACGTTTGTTTAATAAAAAAAAATGTTAATGTAGTTACAAAAACATTAACAAAAAAATATAGCTTATGTAACTTAAATTTTTTTTTATTGATCTATCACTATACAAACATGCACATAAAGACTGCATCAGCTCTGTTGAACTGCCTATAATCCACTGATTTTTAAATTTCAGCTGAAATCTTACTAAAACAAGTTCTTTTTATATACTCGTACATACGCAGATAGATCCATTGAAAAACTTGTTTTGAATGCCACCAACAACACACAAAAAAGGATGACAATGTTTTTTTTTTTTTGTTGTTTTTGCGTTGTAACTTTTTAAAAACTGTATCTTTTTATGGAGGTACATATACCAAGAATATGAATAGGAAGCAACCCGGCGCGGCGAGCTGACGATGATGGCACACGCGATGCTACACATACATTTTGTGCAAAACAAAATTCGATTTAAGGGGTGAAAAAAGATGCCAATAATCGAGAGAATGTGTTCGAGTTAGAGAGAGTTTCGACTTAGAGGGAGTTCGACTTAGAGAATGATTTTTGTTTGAAAAATTGAAGGGAATGATAAAATATGGCGAACAAATTCGAGTTGGAGAGAAATTCGACTTTAGGGAGAGTCCACTGTATTTGCGTTTTACGGTTCTTCTGATATTAAGATTTTATGTGCATGCAAACGGACAAACAAATTCAGAAGATCTATCCGCAATACCAATTTCGCACACAAAAATCTCAAAATCCTTACATACGATTTTCATAAAATTTTACAGTTTTACTGTACTGAAGCTCAGCTCTATTTTGATACCAATTTCATTGATATACGTTCTTGGCCCAAAAGTGCCCCATCTCCTTTGTTACGAAAATACATTATTACCTATACCTACGTTCCCTTTTTTTCATTTGTAAACCGTAAAAGGTTATAGCACAGGTTATAGGGTTACTACATGCAAAATTTCTCGCACTGGTCCACTAGTAGTTTTTACTCTTGTCTTCGTGACGATCTAATGGCGAGTAGTTCAATATGGGTTTATCTTATTACAATGTAATCTCGGTTTTGCTTACTATTTAAGTACAGTTGATTTATATCTTCGGAGTTATTGACCCCTTTTACATAACAATAATTATCCCATCAAAAACATTACTGTAAAAAGGGCCAAGTTCCTACCTATAGAAAATGTATGCAAATGTATGACAAAAAGTGGTGAGATAACAGCGGCCAAGTTCTTGCAGAACTTTATTATAGAGGTAAGATAGATGAGTAAGTTGAAGCCTTATGCCTAGAATTGATAAAACGTATCTATAGAAACTTCAAACCTGGCCGCGTTTGAAAGTCTCAGAAATGTGTAACAACTACTAGACATGCAAATGGAATGGTGTTTCATCGTGCGTATAAAGCACAATAATAGCGTTTACCTTTGTACATGTACATAACATATGTATGTATAATAGCATTATATTCCTTGAACTCAAGTTTTATTTCAACGCGGCCAAGTTTAAAGTTTCTATAGATACGTTTTATCAATTCTAGGCATAAGGCTTCAACTTACTCATCTATCTTACCTCTATAATAAAGTTCTGCAAGAACTTGGCCGCTGTTATCTCACCACTTTTTGTCATACATTTGCATACATTTTCTATAGGTAGGAACTTGGCCCTTTTTACAGTAATGTTTTTGATGGGATCTGACTTCTTTTTGTTGAGTTTTTAAAAGACCAGTGATATTTTTTTTTAATTTTAGGCAAATCTTGTCTATAATTACTTCTCAATCGGTTGTATTCGATGTTCGATGATAGCTGTTTTTTGAGCGTTGATATTATTAAGATCTAAATTGATTAAATTGACCCCATCTTCACCATAGAGAGTGCAACAGAGGCTTGGCCACACGAGAAAACAGTAAACTTCTTGGCTCTTATGGATAGTTTTAAACCGTAAGGCGTTTACCGTCATAGGTATACGCCCTACGCTCTTTCCAGTGTTCGACTACATACTGCACAATGTTTGATCTGACTCTACGTCTACGTGTATAGGTACTTCCTTTTGATAGCTACAATTTTCGTTATATAAAACTGTCAATAATTTGAACATTTTGCCAGGTCCACTCCCTATCCCCACACCAGAGATTCAATTTATCGAGTCGAGCTCGAGAGTCGATTGTATTTCTTTTGAACTGGTTAGTAAATTGGGTTCATCCGGAGTCGGACGAATATGCAATGAAAATGAGCAGAGCAGAGCACCTCTCCAATATTATTGAGCTAGAGTAGGACGACACGATGACGGTGCAAAAGGCATCACTGTGATCGATAGACTCCATTTGCCAAATATCAATTATACCAATACCAACCAATCCATATGAAAATGAATACGTTTTGTGAGAGAATATACATATACATATACATAATTTATATAATATACATATACATACCGCATTCATCGTCACATTTTTGAGTATCATTTTCATTGTATATATAATATTATAAGAAGTAGCACGTCTATATATTTACTTGAAGGGGAGGTTGTCCTTGTCGTATAAAATACATTTGGTGAGAGAATTCACCACGTTTATGGTTAGCTCTCACTAAAATGTGCATTTGTGTATGTATTTGTGGGTAGGTTTCACACTTTTGTAGTGTATATATAATGTATAATACACAGTGGTTTGTTTTTATTAATTTAAACGGTTTGCAAGTTAATAAATAAGAGTTTTTTATTTTTTCCTTTATACACACTATAAATGCTACTTACATCCCAAATTTCAAGTCTCTAGGTCTGCTGGAAGTACCATATACATTTTGATGATCGTTGTGTCAGCTACGAAAATAACGATTTTCGGAGCTCAATATTTCTTAAAGTATAATAGGTACAGACTTGAAACTTGGAATATGATCTAGAATAGCGCTCTTCTACTAGCAGCCAGAAAATGAGGCTCCCAGTGACTTAGGAAGCTGAATTATAAGGGTAGGTAAATAGCCGCGAAGCGCTTCGGGTAAAGAGTACTGGTAGTGCCGCGTGGAACTTGGCGGTCCACTACCGTGCACCCAGATATAAGATTGTTTCTCCTTAAATTTATCATTAGTGTCCCATATGGATTTATCTGCTACAGTTGGCTATCCCTATCTAATACTTCATTCAGTGGCAAGTCTGTTGATCTTGCGAAGGGATACGACGTTTTAGTGTGGGTTTATGTCATTAAAACTAAATTCACTTATAGTCTATGTTTTAATTCATTCGTTTATAAAGTCTTTACGTTCGATTCGTTTACCGCATTAGTTACCGGCAAAGGGGATAATTTGGCGATCGGACGTTTAATGACACCTTTCTCTGTCCTTATGGTCACGACGCGCGTTAGACCATCTGCATAGAGATCCAATTCGATTTCGCGCGCAGTGGAAGTTTGGCTAATAATAGAGCTGCGAAATCGGCGAGTCCCGAGAATATTCCTTCAGCCACACAGAAAAATCAATTCAGCTATTATAACGCATTGGGCGGGGCGATCCCTCCTACCGGATCATATAGACGAGTTATATCTGCAAGTACGGATCTTTTTGTGTATTTTTGGACCTCAGGTAAATTAATTTTGAATTCCAATGTTTCTTTCGCAGGTTGCCATTGAATTCCAAGTGTTTTAATTTTAATTAATGCTGATTCAAAATTTAGCGGCAGATTTATATCCCTTTCGTTTTCAGGAACCTGCTGTAAGACCCTTGTGAAATTGCTGTTTCGCAGAGGGAAACCAGCTGATGTCTAGACTCTCAGAATCTCCCCTTGTAAGCTGATGGCTTTATTTTCATCATTCGTACCATAAACGAGATCGTCGACATAAAATCCCTCAGTAAGTACCTTAGAGACGTAAGGGTAGTCGTTGTCTATATCGGACGCCAGCTGGTGTAAGGTGCGCACTGCTAAGTACGGCGCCGATGCAGTTCCAAATGCGAAAGATGCATTTTAGTTAAAAACTTTATATTTAATTGACAATGTATACGCAAAGAGCAGTGACTACTGTGGTCTAGTGGTAAGTGCGTTGGACTACTACTCAATGCTGCCTGGGCTCAATCCCAGCAAAAACCTAAAAGTTTTTTCACGGTGCTACCTCTTTTAAATGTTTGACAAACATTCAAAGAGTATCATTTGTCATGAGGAGTTTCTTAACTCGCCGTTCGGAGTCGGCAAAAAACTGTAGGTCCCTTCTATTCGTGCAAAAATGGTTACGAGAAGAAGGCCCTAGTTCACCCGGAACTGTAACGCCACCTAAAGAAAGAAGATACCCAAAGAGCTTCTTTCTGGTTTAATGTGTTGAACCGTGGTTGGCATACGCAAAGCGTCATGGCATTTTCGTATAAATTGATCGTATAGCTGTTCGTCACTTCGGGTTTGCTGCCAAAATCTCCTCCATATTCTCTTCAAATGAAGCTTTGCTGGCCGACTTCCCCGTTCTTCTATTGTTGTCTGCCGTCGCCTTAAATGCTCCGAGCAAACTCTTTAATTTCATGTTGAGCATTTCAACAGTAGTTGTCGGCCGACTCTGAAAGATAAAATATATTCAATTTAAACCAGCAAAACTTAATCATATGATACTAATATATAAATCTCAACGTCCCGCATTTGCCTGTCGTAATTTTTTCGTAATATTATTTGAAATAATTCAAAAATAACAAACCGCACAAAGTTTTTCTTTTGATGCTGGATACTGTATTCGCACCCCTCGGTAGAGTTCGTACCAAGGCAGCTCTATAATTGGGTCCGGTGATTGGACAGGCCAATTTAAAGGAATTTTGTTGAATTGAATCCTGCACAGTTAGAGGAGATAGCATTATTATGTTATCAATGTAGTGTGCATTAGCAAAACGTTGAATTTTTAAATAATCTAAAAGAATCACTTAACGAACTTCTCTACGCGCGTGAGTTATACATCGAGTTGAACATCGATATCGAGGTAATTTTCCACACATAAAAATCCAATGACAATAAGGATTGCAGTCACAAGTTTCAGAAGGTACCTTAATATACATATGTATGCTCACCTAGCCCGTGGAAACCATTTGGCATGTGTTCACTCAAAAAAAAAAAGAAGAAAATCCGTAGGTACATTTGAATAGGCGCCAAATTGTATAAGCCTGCACCTGCACAGACAAATCGTGTGCGTAGTGTTTTCGAGTTCTCGCTTGTGAACTGCGTGAATAGGTTTTCCAATAGGGTGGGAAGTTTGAAAATGGCCATAATAAATGGACCTAATTGCAAATAATTGGAAACCGGGTTTTTATGTGTGCTCATCTATTTTGAATGAGCCTTCGGGAGGAATTTTTGATTTTTATTTCTGTGATTTATTTATTAGCATATGCGATCTATTCATTTGGCGGGAGGTCATGCATAATATAATGCAAATGCAAACATCAACTTAAATGGGGCTATATTTCTGAATATTTAATTCAAAGGTACACACAGTATTTAATATTTAGATATCAGTTATGAATAGAACGATAATAAAAGTCAATTCGAACATCCTATGGGAAAGGTCAGAGGGTGCCCATGAATAGCACTGTGTTCGATTATAATTGAACTGTACAATTAATATTGATTGATTATAAATTGCAATATTTCTAATTATTTTTGTTTTCACGTACAGCTAAACCGTTTATAGTACAAGGGGGTTATGTACTCTCAGCTTTTAAAAATGTTAATTTATTTAATTACAGGGTTTTTCAACAGGGACGCTACAAAAGTAGAGCGACAGGGACAGCAAACGACGCCATATTTCTTGCCGCTCTTATGACATTTCTCTTCAGTAAGGTTTGCCATTTCATGATGGAAAGATATACGAGCCAACAACGAGTCGAAATTATTAAAATTTACTACCGAAATTCGGAGTCAGTGGCCTCAACATTAAGAGCGCTACGTCCAATTTATGGTCGTGATAAGTCCTAGCAGATCAACAATTGAGCGTCTAGTGGAAAAATTTTAATCCACAGGCACATTACAAAATGTTCCCGTGCCAGTGAGACAAAGAAGTGTCATTGGGTCATTGACGTGAAATTGCAGCAGTATCGGCCGATTTATGCTTGAAAACCGTCGAAAATTGGGTTCAGCGTCTGGACTTCTGCAAGCGTGCCCGTGGTGGCCATGCAAAAGAAATCGAGTTCCATACATAATGGCATCGAACGTACTTTCAGAGGAATAAAGAATTTCATTGATATCCAAAACCGTTTTTGTTTTATTTAAAAAAAATTTTGTAGCGCTCTTATTGAAAAACCCTTTATAAGTTCGCTCTAACTCAAAACTATCTGTCACGATAAAAACATTGAGAACCATTCCAGCTAGAAACCTTAAATTTGGCACAATTAAACATTCCGGTGGAGACAACTAATCAGTTAAAAATATTGTGGAACAACTACATATACACGGTGGCAAAATTAAAACCCGAAAAAAAATTCTAAAAAATACATGTGTACATATATCATGTGGGGCATCATTCGAAAGGGGCTAAGGCAAAGATTCCAAAAATATTTTTCTCAATTTTTCCCGTTGGAAACTTTGGGCGTTATTACTGAAAATGTGTGTAAAAATACCATACCCCCACTCCATCTCCGAAACTACTGAAATCTACAAATATGAAAAAATCAAAGTTTTTATATGTTTTGCTAAATATTTGAAAAAAATTATAGCGAATCTCATAAGTTGAATAGTTTTTGAGAAATGCACATAAAATTCAATTAAAAAAAAAGTGCAAATTTCGCCAGGAAACGAACCTATGACCCCTAAACTGTGTAGTACTGCGCCAAAAGGAGAAAAACTGACAATTCGGTTGGGACAGAGTATAAATAAAAATAGTTAAGATTCTATAATCTGTCTGTCTGTCTGTCTATCTGTCTATCTATCTATTTATCTATCTATCTATCTATCTACCTATCTATCTATCTATATATCTATCTGTCTGTCTGTCTGTCTGTCTGTCTGTCTGTATGTCTGTCTGTCTGTCTGTCTGTATGTCTGTCTGTCTGTCTGTCTGTCTGCCTGTCTGTCTGTCTGTCTGTCTGTCTGTCTGTCTATTTGTCTGTTTATCTATATGCCTGTCTGTGTGTCTGGCTATATTAATTGACCAAAATGATTTATATTCACACTTCACCTGAAATTACGAAATTTTGTATGACAGGTACCAAAACCACCAGTTGTTGAGTAACCGCACTGATGCTATGTTGTATTCTATATGTATTAAGAAAAACGTGCTCTGAAAATTTTATTAAAAACGGTTGGGTAGTTTCCGAGTCTATAGAAGAAAAACAATGCATTTATTTTTAAAAACATTTGATAGATTTAATAATTTGACTCCAGCGCCACCTATCGGGTCCAGATTTAAGAATTTTCTCTTTTGGCACTGAACCAACATATATTGTGATATATTCGTGTGGTGCTCCGGATGGTTTTTGTTTATGTTAGAACCCCCTAGGTGGCGTTGGGGTCGTTTTTCAAAATTCTTACTTATGGACCGAATTGGCTCAAATTCACACCATATACTATTTAAATAAAAAGAAAGTGCTGAGGTCCACGCCATTGAGATCTGCGCCTTGATTAACCTACAAAGAGGCATCAAGGGAGCTAACATAAATGTCTTTTCAGACAGCCAAGCCGCACTCAAACCTTTGCGCTCCTATTCTGTGGACTCAAAACTGGTAAAGTGCTGCTTCAAAGCTCTCCAATCCCTCGCTACCCACAATAAGGTCAAACTTTGGTGGGTGCCTGGTCACAGAGGCATTGAAGGAAATGAGATTGCGGATGAGCTGGCCCGTTCAGGCTCTACTGCTAAATTCTCAGGTCCAGAACCCTTTTGTGGCATAAACTGGGCAACAATCTCAGCCTTTGTTAACAATTGGGAACACAATCTCCGACTCTCTCATTGGAGAAACGTCCTGAGGCTTAGGCAAGCCAAACTGTTGATTAAGCCTTATACCCATCACAGGGAACTTCTAAACCACAATAAGAAGGATATTAGGTATCTAACGAATTTCCTGTCCGGTCACTGTCAATTACGATACCACCTGAACAAGTTACGCCTGTCTAGCGAGACCGATTGCCGACTCTGTTTGGAAGAGGTCGAAACGCCTTTATTCTGTGCTAATTAGTATCCCATGATACAATATATCTTTTAGGTCGCAGTATCAGCCTTGGGACGGGATCCGGATATATAAAAAAAAATAAAAAATTCCCCGTATCTAACTTTCATATAAGCAACTCAATGTAATTAGAAAATGGTCATGAGGTGGACTGTGTCTACACTGATTTATCCGATGCTTTTGATCAGCTTTCTCATGAAATAATTTTTTACAAACTCGAGGCGTACAAACCCCCATTATTTGTTTCGTGGGTTGGCTCTTACCAACCAGGTTAAATTAAGAGGTTTTCTTTCAGACTCCTTCTTAGGAGGATCCGGCGTCCCTCAAGGAAGCCTTTTAGGTCCACTTTTTTTTATTCTTGCAACCAATAATGTTCCATCAATCATTAAACATAGCAACATTCTTATATTTGCCGACGATATGAAGATAAGTAAAGTAATTACAACCATAAATGACTACTGTAGACTTCTGCAATCAGACATTGATAACTTCAGTACCTGGTGCTATAAGAATGGTTTAGTCCTTAACCTTAATATAATGACAATTTGGCGAACATTGTCCATGTATTCGCGTCATCTGTTTATACCGGTAATACAGACTAGTGCTCTTGATACCCGGATTCGCGTGATTATCAAAAAAGCGGTATTGTGGAATGATAAAGCAGCCCTAAAACGACATCTCCGTCCACCCTGTCAAAAACCCCATAATTTTAATTTTCATGTAGAGCCATAGTTATCGAATCACATTTATTTCCGTTATCGTATTTTCAAAGGTTATAAAAACGTGTAAAATATGAGACTTACTCCCACAAACACTCAGCTAAAAATAGTGAAACATAATGTCCTTTATTAGCGCGTGCAACATCAGCTTTCTGTATTTTATTCATTTCCCCAAAGACCATTATTGACCACTTTAGCTCCTCGGCTGTAGTCAAATATAAAAAAAAATTAATAAATGCTATTAACCAAATTGTAAAGTCCAAATCTACTGTAATTCATTATTAATTCGTGTAAAAATGTCCAGCCGCAACACCCAGCGCATATCGGTTAGAACGTGTTCCAACTATCATCCTTTCCTCGTCGTCCTTGTGGAATCATTAAATAAAATTACATTTTGTGGTCACCATTATATTTCATTGGTACCTTTCTTTCAATCCTCTTAAATATAACAAAAAAAGCTGAGGATGATGATGAGTATGCCATAGGCACCTCATCGGAAGAGGAGTTGCTTGTCTCAAGCCAAGAGACGCAAGTAAAACCCGACAACGTAGGAAGTGTCAGCAATAGCACTCCTACTTTGTCTCAACCACCAACAACCGCCAATACATCGAAAATTGGGGACACCAGCCACAGTGACCCCAAGAAAAGAAGGAAGAATTTGTCAGTCGGTGCCCTGAAAAAGAATCAGTACCAGAAGGCTGTTTTCATTCTTGGCAAGATTGCTAAAAATGAGGCGGCCGGTACGGTTCATGATCAGGACCAGGCGGACAAACTTAAATATCAGGTAATTGTTGACGAATACAACGATTACCTGAAAAATCGCGACCTAGCTAAGACAGAGGCCACAAAGCGTAACCGGTCACAGGACGAGACCGCTCGATCAAGCAAGAGGAGCAAAGTTGCCCAAACCAGGTCTAAGACAACAGCGGATGAACAAACGGCTAAAGCTACCCAACGTACCGTTAGCGAGGTCATAAGGGACGACCTCCAAGTCGCACTGGTGGATGAGCTATCGACAGGCGGCAAGGCGGTGATGAAGATTTGGAATAGCATTGAGGCCAAACTATCACAGATGGTGATAGATCATCTGCTTATCAAAAAAGACGGCCCTCTGCCCCGTTTCGACTCAGCCGAAGTCGTTAGAGGGTATAGGGTGATCAAATGTTCCGATCGGTACTCTAAAGAGTTCCTCAGCCAGTGTGTTGCCAAGATCAGCAATGCATGGGATGGCTTGAAACTCAAGCTTATCCAGGCAACAGACATACCAAAGAGACCAAAGGCCCGCATCTGGCTACCCGTTATGCCTTTAGACAATGGAACGCTCCTCCAGTGTCTTAAGATCCATAATCCGGAGATCCCGATGGACGACTGGGGAGTCATCAAGGCAGAAGAACCCCAGAAAAACAGCATGTCCTTCCTTCTCCTCATAAATGAGGAGTGCCTAGGGGCACTAGAAAGGGCAGACCACAAGCTTAGGTTTGGTATCAGGAACGCCAAACTTAAGATATTCAGATCCTCAAACCCGGGCGACGACTTAGACGAAGTCGACGACGCCAACAAACTGTTGGAAGGTATGAGCATCGAAAACGACCCCACTAATAATCAATAATGCTGAAAGTCTTGCAGATTAATCTGAAGCACTCGAAATGTGCATCAGACAACCTCCTTGTTTATCTCAGGGAGGAAAACATTGACGTCAGCATTATCCAAGAACCATGGATCAAAGATACGAATATCAAAGGTCTCAAAGACAATCTATACAATCTCTACTACGACACAAAAAATAACAACGGTAAGCCCAGAACTTGTATTCTAGCTAGGAAACATATTAAAGCCTTTCTATGTCCCAATCTTAGCTCACCAGACTTAACAGTTGTTAAATTGGATACAGGAAGGGAATGCCTGTACTTGGCCTCAGCCTACATGGCTCACAACCGACAAGCACCGCCGGAAGAGGTCTTAGCACTAACATCCTTCGTAAACAACAAAAAAGCCAATCTACTTTTGGGCTGCGATGCAAACGCCAGACACACGCTTTGGGGCAGCTCAGAGGATAACGAAAGAGGTGAGTCCATCTTTGATTTCATTATCACAAACAATCTCTCTATATGTAACACGGGTAACACTCCAACTTTTGTGTTTCCGAGTACGGATAGTTTCATTGGGTGGGAAGAAGTTATTGACATTACCCTTACCACCAACAATAACAACATAAAGGTAGAAAAATGGAGAGTATCCAACTTAAAATCTTTTTCAGACCATAATTGGATACTCTTTAATGTCAACTTCACAGTAGCGATTCCAGAACCCTTTAGAAACCCCAAAAGGACAGACTGGACCAAATTCGGCCAAGTCCTGAGATCAAAACTTGGCAATGCTCCAATAGAATTCATAGTATCACCCTCAGAATTGGATGCAAAGATTAAGACTTTCGAGAAGGCAATGAACACCGCCTACAAAGTCTCGTGTCCAGTCAGATATAGTAAAAAGTCGCTCCCACCGTGGTGGAGTAAAGACCTCTCAAACCTCAGGCGGATGACCAGAGCGATTTTCAACATTTGCTATAACCACAATTTCTGGCAGCCCTACAAAGACTGTCTTAGACTTTACAAAAAATCCATCAGGAAGGCCAAGAAGCAATCCTGGATGGACTACTGTCAATCCATTGACACCATTAAGGAGTCTGCTCGACTGAGTAAGATCCTGTCCAAAGAACACTCCTCCCCGTCTCTTCTCAAAAAGGCGGATGGTGGATGGACAGACTCAACTGCGGAATCCCTAGAGATGTTAATGAACACTCACTTTCCTGGTTGCAAAGATTACAGTACGGCAGCCCTCCGTGACTGCAGTTCTTCCGCACCATGGAACACTATCAAAACCATAGTCACCGAGGAAATAACCTTTTGGGCTATTAACAGCTTCTCCCCATATAAATCCCCTGGACTTGATGGCATTATACCCATTATGCTACAGAAGGTGCACGACCTAGCAATTCCGTGGCTAGTCCCTATTTTTAGAGGATGTTTTTTCCTCAACTATGTCCCACAGTCGTGGAGGCGTATCCGTGTGGTTTTCATCCCAAAAGTCGGCAGACGAGGTCATGAATCTGCGAAGGATTTTAGACCTATCAGCCTCACGTCTTTCGTGCTAAAAACCCTGGAACGAATCCTCGATACCCATATACGGAAGGTTCTACAAGAATCTCCTCTATCCAAATCTCAGCATGCATACCTTAAAGGTAGATCCACAGAGACAGCTCTCCACGAGGTAGTGCGTACAATAGAACACACCATCCACTATAAGGACTACACTCTAGCTACCTTCTTAGACATAGAAGGAGCCTTTAACAACGTACACACTGATTCAATTCAACAATCTCTAGCTGAACTAGGCGTAGAGGGGTTCATTGGCCAATGGATAGTATCCATGCTAAAAACCAGAATTATTCAGTCATCCCTAGGAAACAGCAATCTAACCAAATTTGTAAGCAGAGGAACGCCTCAGGGTGGTGTTATCTCGCCTCTACTATGGTTAATGGTCATGAACAAGATCTTAGTGCGTCTAGACAACGATGGGGTCAAGGCGGTAGCGTACGCGGATGATGTAGTAATTTTGGTATCAGGAAAGTTTCCCTCTGTGATAAGCGAAGTCATGGAGAATGCTTTGAAGAAAGTTAGCTCCTGGGCGGCGAGCTGCGGCCTCGGGGTTAATCCAAGCAAAACTGAAATGATACTTTTTACCACAAAAACCAAAGTACAAACTTTTGATCTTCCCAAACTAAACGGTCAGACACTCTCACTATCTTCCAGTGCTAAGTATTTGGGCATTGTCCTTGACTCTAAACTTAGCTGGAAGAAGAATATTGAGCTACGGGTCAGGAAAGCATGCATAGCCTTCTACGCCTGCAACAAAACATTCGGAAAAAACTGGGGATTGGAGCCTAAGATGACATTATGGATGTATACAGCCGTTGTACGTCCAATTCTCACATACGGTTCTTTAGTGTGGTGGCCCGCCCTAAGCAAAAAGTACAATATCAACCGAATCAGAAGAGTCCAAAGAACGGCAAGCTTAGGCATCACAGGTGCAATTAGGTCATGCCCAACTGATGCTCTCTCTGTGCTTTTGCACCTTCTGCCACTCGATCTTCATACGAAAAGCACTGCACTATGCAGTGCAGTCAGACTCAAAGAATCCAAGTGCTGGACTGCTAAGACGTATGGTCACAGTAAAATCCTGGATACACTACCATATGGCCTGGTTGTGTCTCCTACAGATTATATTATCCCCAATCTTAACTTCAAGAAACCCTTCGCCGCAACCTTCCCAAGTAGAGAAGAATGGAAGCGAGGGAGAGTGGTGACAGGCTTTGATACAACGGTATTCACCGATGGGTCAAAGATGGACTGCGGTGTGGGTGCGGGAGTTTTCTCGGAAAAGCTCGGCATATCTAAGTCCTACCGTCTTCCAAATTTCGCTAGCGTCTTCCAAGCGGAAGTACTGGCGATCCTCGAAGCCTGTCGCAACCTAATAAATGACCCAACACCCAAACATAATATCGCTATTATTACGGATAGCCAAGCCGCAATTAAAGCCATAATTTCGGCAACCACCTCTTCGAAATTAGTAGATCGCTGCCAGGAACAGCTCAGCCGCCTGTGCAACCAGGCTAGAGTCACGCTTCTCTGGGTTCCAGGACATAGCGCCATTGATGGTAACGAGAGAGCCGACGAACTTGCCAGGCGAGGATCAGCCCTTAACAGCTCACTAGCGGAAAACGTTCATATTCCCATAGGTGCTGTTAAGGGCAATATACTCTCACACTTCTTAAAATTAGCCGGTCTCAGGTGGACCAGTCTGACAAACTGTGTCATATCCAGAAAGTTATGGCCAAATTACAACAGGTCTAAAACAAACGAACTGCTACTAAGAACACGCGTAGACATCGCTAGAGTGGTGGCAGTCAGTACAGGACACTGGCCAATAGGAGACCATGCAGCCAAACTATCGATCCCTCACAACAGTTTCTGTCGTAGCTGCAAAAATGAAAATGAAAAAGAGTCTCTAATTCACTTTCTGTGCAAATGTCCGGCTCTGGCGAGAGCCAGGCAACGCACACTGGGCAAGCTATTCTTCGACGACCTCAAAGATATATCTGGGAAAAGTATTAGAGAGCTGATCCTCTTCCTAAATTCCACAGGATGGATATAAATATCACAACTCTACCTTCAAATAAACGGGTCACCTGAGGTTGTGGTATCAAAACGGCGCCCCGCGCGCTATTTGGGTTTCCCTCCATCGAAACCACCACTTCTACCTACCTACCTCTTACACTGGGACACTCCATGATTCGGCATAACTTGCTAGTAGTGTGAGTGTGACTTGTCCATTTCTCACGGCCGCCTTGCAGATTTATTATCCTTTCCGTAATTAAATAGAAAGGCTTCGCATTCCCACTATTGATTATCTCAGGTTCAATTTGTCCATTTTCATTGGTCCTTATATAATTGACATCACAAAAATAACCGTACATCCACACACGATATGGACTGAAGACACTAAAATGGGATCAAAAAGGACCAACAACCTCTTAACCTTTTGTATTAAAGCTAAAATAAATACAAACACAAGGAGAGGGAAGCCACCGAAAGAAGTTTTTTGCCAATTGAGTGAAAATCCTTAACTGAATCGATTTTGGTCCTTCCTTTTTTTTTTTGGATTCCCTTCTCTCTTCTCCTCTGATTGTTATTTACTACCTATACTCGTACAGTGTGAGGTAGAAACGAGTGGGTGGCAATAAGCTATTTTTGGAATCCTTAGAAAAAATAAGTAAAGCAGACGAAATAAGTTCCTTCCATTTGGATGTTTTCTTTAAGAAAAGCGAAACAAAACTAATATCAGGATCCGATTACGAGGATATTTGTCCTGGCAAATACAGCCATACATACATATACCTATGAATGCGCTCGTGGAGTGCGTTGCCAAAAAAAGATTGCAATCTTAATTGGCAGGAAAGTTACCTTGACAAATTATTTTTAAGTTGCGATATCCTTTGAAGATTTCTTCTTTTTACTCCTTGATTATTTATTTATTCGAGGATATTTGCAGGTTCTCCCCCTTTTCGCGCTGTCCTATTAATTGACCACTTAAATCAGTTTTTTTTGTTGTGCAGCACAGAGAAAGAGGGATAAAAATAAACCCGGTACGTGGTGTGAATATTCCAGGATAACAGCACCAAAGAAAAAGAATTGTGCAATGCAACCGCAATAGAATAAACAAGGATTCCAGATGTTTATTATCCTTCGAATTCTTATGAGGAATTTTTGTTTGTTATTCTTCTCCACTAGAAGATGTGCGAAGAGGTGAGGAGGGAAGAGATTGGTAAATCGAAAATCCTTTTGTTGTTCCATTCGATGGACGTTCGTGATTCTTAAATCAGATTCGCCATATAATGGGAAATAATGAAAATTGGATTTTGGATAATGTCCTTTTTTGAGGAGCTGTTCTTATGTGTGAGATGCAACTTTCTGTTTGGGATAGCAATTTTAAATCGCCAGTCACGTGGATCATCTTATTGCGGTATTAAATCAGATAAGCATATGAAGAAGGATGGTGTGAAAATTAAATATAATTGGGCCAGTGGTAGCAGATGCATTTGGCATTGTAAGTGACTGGGATTTACAGTGAAACCTCTCTTAGGCGGACGTTGACGTGACAACATTTGTGTCCGCCTAAGGGAGTTGTCCGTTCAAGGGATAAACACATTTTTTTTAAATAAATTATCCTTATTTATGAAAACATTGCAACTTTATTTGAAACGATTAACAAAACGTAAAAAAACAAAACAGAACAAAGATTGGGAGTCCCCGCAAAAACGGCTCAGACCCGATAAAGGAGTCAGCCAAACCTTTCCTAGCCAGTTCGTCAGCTTTTTCGTTTCCATCAATACCCTCATGTCCGGGCTCCCATCAAAGTTTGACTTTGTTTCTATGGGAGTGGACTTGCAGAGTATTGAAGCAGTTCGGGACTGATTTGATGGTATGAGCCACATACTCTATATTGTGGTGAATTTTACTCTCTTGTTCATGTTATCCTTATTTTTAACTTCTCGATCTTTATTGGAGCATCATCAAGTCAAACGACTACAATAAAAAATCATAATTACTAAAGCAAGTGGAAAACTACTTTACAAATTATTTTCGTCAAAGTGTCTATGAAGAGTAATGCTGTTTTTGAAAACAGCAGGCCATGCGGATGAGCGTGAAGATCTTTCAAAAAACCGTGAGGACCATCAGCGCATGCTCATTGTAGAAATGTTTATTCACGAAAAACACATTCTGTCAATATTATTTTAATTACAACTAAAGGCCTTAGTGTCCTTACAGAGTGGAGCGTAGAGTGAGCAACGAGCAAAGCGCAAAAATCGCTTGAGCATAGAGCAAAGAGCAAAGAGCAACGATTTAGGCTAGCATAGGAGCATAGAGCAAAGAGCAAAGAGCAAAAGTTAATTTTTTCTATTGAATATTTGAATAAACGAAAAATCAAAGCGATGATAGCTGAGAAATCAAACATATTTTAAATCGTTGCTATGCTCTCGAAATCGCTGCTTTGCTCGCTTATCGACGCTTCGATCTATCTTCGAAAAACGCCGCACTCTGTGCGCTTCCCTTTAATTGAATGTGTTTGAATTCACAGTTTTGCTCTTTGCTCTTTGCTCGTTGCTCACTCTACGCTCACTCTGTAAGGACACTTAGACTGCGTCGACGTCGTTGAGTTGGACGTTTACGTTAACGTTTACCGCAGAGAGCCGTCTCATAGAATCCATTGCATACCTACATTGAGAGACGACAGCTGAATGATATTTTGCTTAAAGTGTTTCTCATGCTTCCACCAATGAAAGTGCTTACTCTCAATTTGTGAATGCATGAACTATAATATGTGAATGTGTGAGTTTCAATTCTTGAATGTGTGAACACTCAACGCATAACGCTTAACGCACTGAACAAAGTTGAACCTACTTTCTTTGTCGACGTTCATTCATATATGCGTTGGTGATGGCTGATGGGCAACCTTCCATAAGAATGCGTGTATTCTATCGAGCTGTCCGTCAAAATGGACGCAGTAGCAGGAACGCATGAACGCAGTCTATGGGTCGGGACCTTAAGCTATTTTACAATACACACGGACTATTTTTATCAAGCTACGCTGAAAGGTTTGGTCATCTGCAAAACGGCGCGTATATAAATCCTCCAACGTTAAGTTGTTACGACTGTTGCAACTTTCAAAGCACAAATATCGGTAAAATGCGAGTCGTACTCGCAACGAAGGGTTCTGGACCAATTTTTTCAGAAACTATTCAACTTACGAACATCGCTTAAGTTTTCCTATATTGCCTATTGCCAAACAGGTAGTTTAAAAGTAGCGATTCTTACGTGAGTACGCTCGGGCAATTTTTTTTCACATAACAATATTCAGCGATTTCGGCGATCATCCGAGTGTAAATTTAATTCGTTCATGGGTGCAAAGTTTCCGCGAAACTTTTTCAGCACTGAATACCCTTAGCCAGAGCCCAGCAGAACATCAAGGACCACCGAGGACAAGCGATAAATGTGAACAGCGAAAATTATGGGGCATGATCACAGATTACGTATTTTTCACATGTGGGATAAGAATGTTCCAATCAATCCTCTAAGTCCGTACTAAATATTAACAAAGTAACATCTACCCATCAACGAAGACAACGGAGCCTAGGCGTACAGAGAGAAAGAAGCGACTAGCAGCAGAAGAGGTAACGAACAGCAGCAGCGAGAGGGCAGTTCAGTTTTTTCGCAACGAAGAAAGACACGCAGAAGCAGACGCCACCCCACGCCACGAGTTACGCAACGAAAAGTCACGTCTCCGACCTACAACTCCGTTTTCCCGCATTCGATAAACCTTTTTGCTTATATTTAATTAAAAAGAACTTAGAAATAAAATTAAAACTAAAATTGTGCTAACTTTTGATTACAAAACTAAGAATTGAAATTAATGTATGAATTGTGCTAAATTTAAAGAACTAAAATAATATGAATTAAACTAAATTAAATTTAACGGAATGTGTTCTCATTAAGTTCCCTCCTTTTTTTTCTCCCCCACATACATTTCTCATACACGTGGTTTCAATATAACGTGTGTTTCGCGGACTAATTTTAACCAACAGTTAATGATTTTTTTGTGTTCTTATTGTGCAAGGATAATTTATTTTTTTGAAATTGAACCTTTTAGCTTAGGTATTTATTGATCTATAAATAATTATTATTTTGTATACCTACCAAAATTTACATTCCGAATAATTAGGGTCCTTTTTCGTTCAAATTTATATGACTTTTTTTTTCACTTATTTAGAAAGACTGATGAAATTAGTTGTATTTTAAGCTTTATTAAGTTAATAAACTATTTTTTTCTATTCAGTGTCTATTGTGCTCTCTCTAACTGTGAAAAAATATTGCCGGTTTTTGCCGTTTATTGAAAAAAAAAATGATTTATAAGATGCGTTATAATTAAAAAAAAATCAAATTATCATTACTCTATGTATCAATTTAATATACCATATGTCTGTACCAAATTTGTCCAACACGTTAAGATTAACCCGTCTATTGCTTTTCAAGACTCTCAGAAGTTCAGAATGACAAAATATTGATGTCCAAATGCAATATTTGACTGAACACGTGAAAAGAAAGACGAACAACTTTGATGATGCAAGTTTAGTGAAAAAGTCTTATAGTTTTAAGTTCCAGTTCAAAATCCGATGGTTGAAGGCTCGTACAACTGAGGAATATTTTAATTTTTCTTCATTTTTCAGTTTTCTGTTCTTCACCAGAGAAAAAACTAATCAAAAAGTTGCACACAATTTAAGTATGTAGTTGTATCTAGTGGGTGTGGGATTAATGTAAACAAGTTTCGTCAATTTGGTGAAGATACCGAAATATACTTTGTTCATAAGTATGCCTGGTATAATAATTATGTCCCCAACAATCTACAGATATTTTATTCACGGGCATGAAATAATTTAAACAGCCCCTTTACCGATAGGCTAGTTAACAGGCCCAAGAAACCCCAAATAAAGATTTTAAGAGGTTAAGAGAACCTCTAAAAAACCAGTCGCGAAGAAACCATTAGAGATGTTCTGAATTGTTTTATGCTAAGTTCGGAAAAAGAACAAAAACGATTCGCCAAAGAGGCTCTTGATTTGCTACAATCCTCTTCTGGTCCACGGGGTTGTGACACCGCACACCGATGTAGAAGATGAAGATATAACTATAAGAATATATAATATAGGGATTGAAGCACCATAGAGGCTAAACAAAAGTGGCACCACACCCTGAAGCACCCATAGTTGGTTTGCCTGAAGATGCAGAGGGTTTAATCGGACTCATGACCGACCCTGATGTTGCATCAAGCATTCCCTCTTCATTAAAAAAAAAAATATATATATATATACATATATATTAAAGCTGTTACTTTTCTTTAATTTTCCTAATATCTCCCTTTTTTCTCATTCGATTTTTTTCAAATTCACATATAACAATTTTGATATTATCTTTGAACTGTGGTGCAAATTTCATGATAATCAGATAAATATTTGATTTAATACGCACTTTGATGGCTTCGTGCCCCACTGTACGCCGCCCGAAACACAGTGATCCGCTTCCAACAGTGTGTGCGGCTAAATGGATGGCACTTTTGTAAGCAAGAAACTATTAATCAAGGCTCTGTACCGGGTACCTACCATTGACGGTGACATTTCCATTATCTTCATTCTTAAAGAAGTACGGCTTAAATAACACCAAACAGTGCAGAGGGCGTCGCACACAGGCGAATTTTCCCAAAAACATGGCCAAAACGGTAAAATCAAAATGTGTATTTTTTCGAATGTGTATTTGAAGGATTCATTCAACCCGTTTTTTCATTTGCAACCGATTCGTCTAGTCGTGCGTTTAAAGTGGAAGTTGCAGTGATAAATTTATTTTGTGAGTTAGTTATCAAAAGAAGTTAGTATGAAATCGTCTGCTGATAGTAAGTAGATTATTATGTTTGTAAACTAGAGTGCAATTTTTAGTAAAAATAAGATTTCATGCCCGTTCAAAATATGTCTTTTTGTGAGTAAATAGAAAAACCTACTTTTCTGCTTCATAAAGCAAACAAATGTGTTCCGTGCAAGATCCAGCAATCAAATTAAGCTTGAAATGTACTTACGCCCTTATCAAAAGTTATCTAAAAAAAAAAAGTTGCGATATTTTGCGATGTTGCAAGATATCGTGAAGTAAAGCTTGTATTTATTTATCCATTATAAGCAATGACACATTTTTTTATTTTATTTATAATTTATTTAAATCATATTTAAAGTTTATTCTTTTTTTTTATTTTTTCTTATTTTTTATACTTTATTTTTTTTGGATTTTTTTGTAATTTTTTTAATATAATAAAATTTTTCAAAATTAAATGTAAATTTACTAAAAATATATTTTTTACTCATTTTCCAATAAACTTATGCAATAATTACTCGTAACTATCAAAAACAAAAAAATTATTTTGGCCATGTTTTTTTTGGAAAATTCGCCTGTGTGCGTCGGTAGCTAATAGATCACCTTTGGATTCTCCTTGCTCCAAATGCAACGAATATTATTTCTATTCCCTTCCATTGCAATCCAAACACACGTTATTAAAAAAGCTGACTGAACCAAACATAAGTTAAGTGTTAAAGCATTTAATTCTATGCACAGCCTTCTACTTTCCTGTTTAGTGGGATAAATCAATAATCAATACAAACCAAAATGTATTAACACGGTTTCTTTGTTTATTAAAGTGCTTCCTTAAAATATATCCTCACACACACATACACCGTTCAATAGGTCAAACAAAATCTGTCTTCCGAAAAATAAATATTTATCCCTTCAGGCATTTAGTCGTCGTCCTCTTTACTTTGCGCCAAGCAATCTGGCAAATTAAAGGACTTCCACTGCTTCCAACCTTGAATGACTGTTTGCAGGACTTTATGACTAAATATTATTTATTAAGTGAACCTCGTATAAATAAAGGATTTATCAAAGTTTTTGTGGCAAACACGAAGGACATGGGATAAAGATTTACGAGCCAATTGATTACCTTTTCATTTTCCTTTTGGGTTCGTCTCCTGACATCGGAATTAATTAACATTCCAATCAGTGAGTAAAATATCCTGGCAACTATAACAATCGGGCCATAAACATCATCGCTAATTATACTTTTATGAGAGCACAATAATAAACCTTAATTAACGGCGAATGGGAGAGAGGGAAAAACACTTTTTTTGCGAAACAGAACAATTAAACATCTCTAAGGACTTTCCATAGGTATCCGGCAGAAATAC
Organism: Brachyopa scutellaris; assembly: GCA_949775065.1. Taxonomy (NCBI): domain Eukaryota; kingdom Metazoa; phylum Arthropoda; class Insecta; order Diptera; family Syrphidae; genus Brachyopa; species Brachyopa scutellaris. The sequence continues at coordinate 83,939,452 of OX459115.1, read as the reverse complement.
ATCTTTAATAAGAACAACGAATAGGTAAAGCAAAACTTATGGCTGCGACAGGATCACATGTCACGCATTCGAAGGAATTGTTTCTATTACGGGACTGATGGCGGTTAATCCTTAAAATTCTACTTCATGTGGCGATGATAATGATGAAACTTTCGCAAGGAGAAAGATGTTCGTTCGGTTGTCACACATGTGTTAGGAGCACGAGTACTCATTAGTTTGCCACTTGAATTGCTAATCAGGCGATGTGAATGTACATATACACCTTCATATGAACGTATGTACATAGTACAGGATGACAACCTTGGTTAAGGAGTATGGTAGGCAGAAGCAACGGTGCAAAATAATCTAATTAGGTGTTTGTCTCATTATTATTTTTGCTTGTTATTCTTGCGTTTCGCTTGGGTTAGTTTTAAGAACGAGAATGTGTGCTGAATATGCGGGTGTTATGTTGACTTTTACTTAACGCTTTCTGCATGCGAACGAGGCTGGAATTCATAATCAATATGAGTAGGAGGGAGATTGTGAATTGAATTGCATTTGGAACTTATTCGTGGTTCTTAAAGGGAAACTTGTAAGACCGAGTATATCATACTCATACATTATATTTGTATATCTTCATTAAGAAAAATCACAAATCTTGAGAATGTTTCCCTTAAAATGAAAAAAAATAAAACGATTAGCGCCACGATAGCGCCAACCAACAGTTGTTTTTTTTTTACACCAGGGCGCGCAGGCGCATTGTCATGGTACAAAAAGCAGCTTCTCTTTTTTCCTCCTGGTGAAGTGCATCGACATACAGTCATCCACAAAAGTGAAGGCACAGCACTTGATTTTCGAAGAAAAAAACCCAAATAACCCCACGTTCTAAGAATTAATAACAAAACATCATTATTATTCAAATTTATGTATTTCAAACCATTGTTGTGAGTTTCACTATTTTGTTGGAAAAAAGGTCGGACATATTTATACATTTTATGGTAGCAAGGTCGAAAAGTAAAGGCACAGCTGAAGAAAGGATCACAAAATTACTATACAACTTATTTATTTTTAATGAAATATTACTTTTTTAATATTTAGTGGCGTATCCTTTATAATGAAGAATCGCTTGGAGTCTTCTGTTCATTGAGTAACATCAGGACTTTGCGGAGGGGTAACAAGCATGTGGGGAGTATTCATTATAATCCACATCTTTGCATTATGGGCTGTGTGTTTGGGGTCGCTGTTTTGTTAAAAATAATACGACTCCGTAAGACCCATTTTGTTCACACTTTCCCTTAAATTATTTTTTAAAATATCAATCCCTCTATAAAATTTAGGTTTCCCACACCTTTAGTCGACATACCATGATACCGCCGCCTTCGTGCTTTACGGTTTTTATCGTATGCTTATGATATAGCGCAGTTCCCTTCTTTCTCCACACACGAAGGCGACCATCTGACCCAAATATATTGAATTTTGACTCGTCAGAAAAAACTATCTTATTTCAAAAGTCATCTGTTTTCTTCAAATGATTTTTGGCGAACTCAATTCTCTTCAATCTATTTTTCACCGTAATCAAAGGCTTTTTCCTTGGTGACCGAGATTTGAAACCAGCATTTACAATGCAGCGTTTTATGGTTTCCGGGTGAATCTTTTTTTTAAGATAATTAACGAAGTGTTTTCACTAATTTTGTTTACACTAATAAAAGGATTTCTTTTGATCAGGTACTGTATAAGTCTTTTATCATGTTGATTGAGCTTTTGGGGTCGACCACTTCGGCGTTTATTTTCTATTCGAGCCTCATTGGCATAAAGTTGAATCACATTACGGACTGTATACCGGCTACGGGACAGTAAAGAACCAATCTGAGAATATGATTTTTTTTTTGTTTACGTATAAATTATAACAAACAAACACCTTGAATAATACTGCGTGAATACAGGAAGTGCAACAAACAAAACTGGAATCAACCACAGAACAAAAAAATTGGGAATCCCGGTTTTAAATGTATATTTCTATCAGCTCTCCCTTGACTTTTGTGGTATGAATTTCCGACCTTGCCACCATAAAATGTTAATATTTCCGTTATTTTTTCCAACAAAACAGTGAAACTCACAGCAATGGTCTGAAGCACATAAATGTGCAAAAAAATTATGTTTTGTTATCAATTCTTAAAACATGGGGCTAATTGGGGAGGGTTTATCCATAAATCAACTGCTGTGCCTTCAGTTTTGTGGATGACAGTAATTACTTTTGTCGCTGACTTTTGTTGTTTGGCCTTTATCGGAGTATTTGCACCTTTTGGGCTCCATATCATGGACTGCTGTTTGGTTTCCGCGTTGTACTTTTAAAACCAAGATTTATTACCTGTAACGATTTTATTGAACAGTCAAGCTCTCCATTTTCAAACGTATGCCGGAAATATTAAGGAAAACGAACTCTTTTTGCTCTCCATTCGAAATTGTTGGAACCCATCGAGCTGACTTTATTGAATATTTCAGGAAGCCCAGTTCATCCGCTATAATCACCTGTCTCGTCCTGGCACCTTCGTCAATTTTAGCCTTCAGCAGGCCACACTTGTATCGTCGGTCGAGGATTTGGGCCGACCTTTACGAGATTCGTCCTCCAAAGAAAAACAGGCAATCTGAAATCTTCGAAACCACTTTGAAATGGTAACAAGAGATGCTGCATTAAACATATTCTGTATGCATTTTGGCATTCGTGTAGAATTTTGACTGGCGTGAGTTGACGTCTAAATCCGTAGAGAATGGTAAAACGAATTTTTTTTTTGTGTTGGCGGTGGAACTTCAACGTCTCCATTTTACCTACACTGAAAAAAAAACCGTTGTCATATTGACAATTGCCGGTTGTCAACTGAAAATTATCAATATTCACGCTTCGGTGTATCTGGTCTTGTAAAAGTGCAAAAGTGTAAAAGTGTAAAATTTTCTCACCATTCAACAACAAAATACACTAGCTGTCATTTTTTTTTTACACTTTTACACTTTTACACTTTAGCAATACTCCAACCCTATTGTAAATTAGAGTGTAAAAGTGTAAATTTTAAGAGTACATTTCTGACAGCTTGTCAAATGTATTTGTTTCTCGTAATTAATTAAATTCCTTTAAATAAAAAGAAGTGTCTGATAAAAAACTTTTGGAAGAGGGATTTAGTGTTGAATTGGAAGAAAAAAAAAATTGGAAAAAGAAAAATGGAAAAGGAATTTGAATTAAAACTCAGAATAAAAAATTTAAATTTGAAGAAGACCATAGAAAGAAGAACAGAAAAAGAAGAATTTGAATTATAAATCAGTTATAGGTGGGAAAATGAAATATGATGAAAATGAAATATAAAAACAATTTAAAGGATTTATTTGAAATACATGTTATTTATTTTGCTTTCATCGTTGCTTTTGGCATTGTGCATTTAAGTATCTTCCCAAATTCTAATTTTGTAAACCATAAGCTGAAAGCCTTGGTAGCTAAGCTGTAATACCCCCAGTCATTAATTTTATATTTATATAAGATTAATAAATAATAATAATAATAATAATAATAATAGTAATTTTGTAAACCAAAATCAGCTAATTTTGACATAAGCTGCATGGTTGCTACAAATACGAAAAAGTGCGTTCACTCTGTGGTGAAAAAAATACGTTTTTACTCTTTTACAAGACTAGATACACCGAAGCGTGAATACCCCTAATGTGATGAAAAAAATTGTCAATATGATGAAAATTATCCCCGACTAGCTTCGTATTTGAAAACCGGATAGTCAATATGAAAATTTTCGATTTTCAATTTTCGGTATTCAATATGATGAAAGAAGTCATCAACCCCAGTTATCATATTGACAATTGTGGCTTTCAGTATGATTATCTTACTTTTGCAGTCATCACATTGATAATTTAGTTTTTCAATATGACAACGACTTTGATCACATTGACAATTGCAATTCTCAATATCACAATTCCATTTTAAATTTGAAAATCTGAGTTTTCAATCTGACAACTGCTTACATCACATTGACAATTGCAATTGTCAATATGAAAAAACAAGTTATCAAGTTGAAAAATGAAAATCGTAAATTGTCATATTGACAACTATAGTACACTGGTCCCTCGCTTTGCGCGGGGGTTAGGGGAATGAGAAGTCTCGCGCAATGCGAAATCGCGTAAAGCGAAACCGCGCAGAGCGAAGTATGAATTTCATATAATTTAGGGTGTTGCGTTCCTGACAAATGAAATGTATGCGTTTATTTAGGCCGCGCAAATCGAATTTTGGTAGGCAAATGCATTTCGCGCAAATGTGAAACCGCGCAAAAAGAAGTCGCGCAAAGCGAGGGACCAGTGTACTCGGTTGAAAAATTACAATTTTTTCATCACATTGATTACAAAAATTGTCAAAATGACAACGTTTTTTGGTTCAGTGTATCCTTTACCTATTGTTCTGAAATTTGGAAATAAATATTGTGAGATAAAACATTATTGTTATGTGATTATGTTGTGCGGCATGCGACAGTTTAGTTTCCCACCAGTCGTGGACTTCATAGTGAGCCTTTTTCTTTCTGATAGATCCTTATTCCTTATTGGGAACCGTAGCGCAAGTGGTTAGTGCGTCGGACTACTGTGCCAGCGGTCTTGGGTTCGAATCCCGCCGCAAACACCTAAAAGTTTTTCACAGTGCCCACCTCTTTCGAATGTCTGACAAGCATCAAAGAGTATCATTTGTCACGATTGAGCTTCTCAACTCGCCGTTCGGAGTCGGCAAAAAATTGTAGGTCCCTTCCATTCGTGCAAAAATATAACATGCACACACAAATGGTTGCGAGAAGCAGGCCCAGGTTCACCTCGAGCTGTAGCGCCAACTAAGTAAGTAAGTAAGATCCTTATTCCAGAAATCTGCAGAAAGTGTCCTAAAATCAGCGATCTGTTGTCATATTAACTAATTAATTAATGGCTTTCTAGTGTTACGATCCTTTGAAATATTCATCTTACGGTTCTGTTTAGTGCATATATAGATATACGCCATAACCTTATTTCCTGTTACAGATGATCCACAAGGCGGCAGCAATTTTCTAATACACTCCATGCCTCCACACCCATCCAACGGAGAATCATATAAACCCGATTCTACCTATGTGCATATAAAAATTCAAAACCGATTTCCAAAAGAACTCGCTGCGCTGGCTGCTTTGATTTATTAAAAGTGAATTTTTCAAAGCCATTTTTAATCTTTAAAAAAAATTAGAAAGGATTGTACCTTCATCCATTCTCATTTGCATCGCATTACTGTAACATGCAATAATCGAAAATCTACATCTTTTCCTCTGATGATGAATGGTAATAGAAATGCAAATCGTTTATAAAGCGTTCCGCTTTCTCACAACGGAAGCGCACAAACACCAAAGGCGGATGGTAAACAAGACAAGGATTTACTAGTCCGCTGCACCAGACAAACTCTCTGTATCGGATTTTTAAGGATCATATTTATGAAAACCAACATAACTTCCTATCCTCCACGGGAGGGCGAGTGGGAGCAAAAGAAAATATCCGGGATTTTCTACGGAAGAAACCACCGTCGGTCGTGCAAATTACATACAGATGCCATCCGGAGGAGCAAGGAATATGCATCCTTCTTGCGGTTCCTTCTAAGAAAAACTTCATAATATCAACGATGTAGAGAGGGATAGTGAAAAGTGGCAAAGACCAGGCATTCCGGACCAGGACAAAAAACTAACTATGTACCTCAATAATGGAAAGGAAATGGAATTTCATTTTGCACTTCATAGAGGAAAAGACCGCTTTTTTGTGCATTTCAACAGCAGCTGGGTCATCCTTCTTCTAAGCTTCACGTGGACATCGAGACGACCGAACCCATTGGACATGGTGATGGAGCAGCAGCAGAACACTCCAACGCTGTATCGAGATCATAGTTTATGGCTTGCGAACATGCCCAGACGCATGTAGCATTTATCGTGGAGGCGAGAGTATGGGCGACGAGAAAAGAAGTGCAAAAGGTGAAGTCATTAAAGTTCACTGCAGGGTTTCTGCTTTGCCTTTGCTCTGAAGTTCACGAGCCAAATGTGAGAGTGCAGCGACGACAGATTGTGCCGGGCAGAGAACGCCAAATGACCCATTAAAATGATTGATTATAGCGGTGCCGTGGCCAAACTTTTAAAATTCTCAATTTGATGGACGGCCAGGACTAGAATGAGAAGAAAAACTTCTTTAATTATGCAATTGCTTTGGTGAACTTTTGATAGACTGACGGGAATTGACAGCTGGTGCAAGAGCAGGGTTTTCGTCTTAACTTGAGGATTCTGTTAAGGAAGTTACTGCGCTGCTTAATTGAGTAGGTATTAAGAATCATTTTGACGTCGTCCTGAGTGTAATATAAGAAACATTCATATCATAAAGCGAACTTTAAGACTTTTGTTACACCATAAGCTTAAGTAGGTAGTTGTTGACCGTCTTTTGGACAATATTTTTACAATTTAGATCTTTTACGTTACTTAGAAATGTATTATTATTATTATTATTTATATTTCCTTTGTTAGTGAGTTATTTAATTACAATAGAGTGTTGAGATTTGACCTAAGTTTTCGAACTCGGCTCAGTACAGGTAAATGTACAGAGAAAGCTCTTGTACACTTTTGTTCTCAGATATTTGTCAACCTGGATACTAAGAAACGTACAGCCGGATTATTTGTTGAAATCACATGGACTCTGATACGGTCGACCATGACACATTCACCCCAATTTTCAATGTCGTATTTCGACCTGTATTCATAGTCGTATCGCATCCGAATTGCTATTCCTAAAGTCGAATTCGATGTACACGACAATCCATCGCATGGAATGCATTTCAACGCACATTTAAAATGTCAAATACCAAGTGCCAAATATGAAATATCAATAAAGAACATTTCGTGAAAAGTGTTTGGTTTTTGTTTTATATTTTAATCAATTAAAAAAATGAATTCAGTGGATCTTTTTTTTGACGACGACGAAGAGGACACTGTGGAAAATTATAATTTGGCTGGCAGAACAATTCGTGATAGTTCCAATCCATTAGAACTACCGAATTCCTGGTGCATATGTTTTACCATTTAATAACAAAAGTGCAAGTGTTGTGGCAAGTTTTTTTTTAATATTAAAGCTTTAAAAAATCATTTCGGTGTTCCAAAGAAGCATTTAAATTCATTGTGGATGTATTAAGTTCAAGATGCGGAGACGTATTTTTGCAAGAATCATGGATCTTGTCATGTTTCGTTCATATGGACGAATTGTAACAAAGCCGTTCCATCAACAACGATTTGTGAAAGGAGAAACAAATACCTGGATACTAGGTAAAATTCATGTCAAAGCAAAAAAATAAATTAATCATTCAATGTGTACCTAAATTTCAGGTGATTCAAGATACTCCATTTTGCTACGATTCGTTACTTTCCTGCGAAATACATATACATATGGAACTAGCTGGCCCGTGCTCGCTTTGCTTCGGCTGCCTACCACATTTATGGGATGTAGTTGATGGAATTTTGATTTACTTTGCTGTCTTAATAGACCAAGAGCCCGCAGTAATTTTTGGTTGTAAATAGTAACCAAAGAGCAACGATTCCTCCGATAAAGCCGAACATGAAGCGCAATATAGGGTGTCACAGTTTAGAGGTAGATATAATCCGTTAACTGTAAATTCCTGCAGATTAGCGAACAAAAAATCGTATGACAGTGGGGTATATTTTCAGCCCGTCGAAGTAAGGGACCACTTCAAATGATATTACTTCTGAGCTACTACAGATACAAAAACAATTCCTTAAATTTCGGAGAGGCAATTAGAAGCGCATACGAAATGTTGAAGACTTTATGTACATCTATGCAGTCATAAAAAAGTTATGGCCCCTTAAACTCAAAATTTTGAAAATTGGTTGTTCCAATTTCTTACCTTAAATGCATTTTTCTCAAAACTTTTACTTCATAAAAAGCTCTTTTTTTACTACACATTTATCTTTGGCGAATTCTCTAAAAATTATGTTAAACAACTTTTTCACGTACGGCTAACATAGGTGGTAGTAAAAGCCATTTTTCTTCAGATAAAAATGATAAAAAACTATGCAAAACAATACATATTTCATATTGAAAGCCGGAATTTTTTCTTTCGGGTCCATGGCAGCGAAATATTCTCATGTGGACCATTTTGCTGGCCACTTGCTCTATCAATTTGATGTAATCGAGCATTTCATTTTAATTTTGCATTTCGACTTATTCGCCCAATATCAGGCCGATTTGATCGCTAACTAATTTTCGCTGAAAAATTGACTATATTCCGCTTTGAAATATAATTGCCAATGCCAACTAAATGATAAAAGATAAAACAGAACAGATAAAGAAGAAGAACGCTGCAAAAAAAGATTATAACTCAATTCCAATCCAACTCAATAACCCTAAAATTGCACTCAAGTATAACACACGAAATACAATTACACGAATACGACACACCCCTCTATAAAACTACCAGCTGCATTACTCAACTAACTTTTGTAGTGTATACACACATACATGAACATAATGTTAACAAAACAGAAAGAAAAAATACGCACCAACAAAACCTTTGCGCTTGAGCGCTTACGCTGAGCAGAGCAGACAGATACCCAAATCCATTCCACTCAGATTTAACGCGTATTTATAGGAAAAATGAGAAATACAAATTACGAAGAGAGATCGAAAGGAAACCAAAAGAAGAAAACACCACTGAGATTGGTTTCAGAACAGTGATCAATTGAAAAATCAATTAAAAAAGGCATTTTACAAAGATGTTATTAATATTGCTCAGCTTGTAGAGCACGTAGAAATATAATTTTGGACTTAAAAGACGCGTATTTTAAAGCTCTTAAAGCTGATCCGAATTTCAATAAAATAGACGAAGGAGAAGTTTACCTTATTTAGGTTCAAAGTCTTATTATTGAATTTCTTGGTTTTCGCACAAACATTTATGCACGAATCTGCTCCTTATCAAAACCTAATCAACACAATTATCAAAATCCGTTTAGCCGTTTCCTGTGTAGGTCCATGCAAAGGAATTTTCACTTTGTTTTATATTATTAGGGATAGTAAAATAACTTGTTTAGTAATTCGAAATAAATTTAAAAGACACATTTTCAAGTGTAAAATTATTAATTTGTCTACTTACATTTGTTTTTTTTTCCATTTTTTTACTAAAAATAGCAACCACTCGTAGTCCAATGAGCTCTCGACTATAATACGCCACAAATACGAGCAAAATACGAGATTGGGAATACCAAGAGTCGAATGCGATGCTTTCCTTTTGACAGACATGCGAGTATAGTCACATAGTACGACTTTCGGAATAAGTACATTCGACTGAAGTCGAATACGAGTAGGAAATACGACATTGGGCATTGGGGTGATTGTTATGTAAACTTGAAAGTGCTCGTGTTTGGGGCTTTTTATGTGAGTGGTTCAGATCTTATCTCAGTAAAAGATCACAAAGATTAAAAATTGATAATACCAGAAGAACACGTCAAAATATCCCCCTTCGGGTAGGTGTTAGAATATACCCGAGGTAGGCTTGCTTGTCGTAAGAGGCGACTAAAATCCAATCTCCGTATACCGAGTGCATAGTGTATACAAAAATGCAATGGACAAAACAAAAAGATTGATTACCCCAGGTGGCAGTCCAGCTTTACTGGAAAATCCACCCTCTTCGGAGGTTGGCTCTACGGATTCTGGGGAGAGCCATTTATTGCAATCCAATGACCCTTTCACAAGAAGCGCAAGGGTATCTCGATCTCCTCCATCAAGATCGAATAACTCCGGGAAAAAAAGTCCGCCGGGAGCGCCGCAGCGCGAAAATCAGGACTTAGCGAAATATAAAAGCTTTGAGGAAGAAAATAAAGTACTCCGAATAAAGCTTAACGAAATGGATCTACTCTATCAAGATCTTAAGAAAGAGATAGATCTATTAAAAGAAGAGAATAAGGTTCTAAAGAACACACACTCGCAGAAAGAGCGCGAATGTGCTCCAGCACTATTAGATAGTCGGGAGTACCACACCGATGAAGAAGAGCTAGCACGCGAAACTAATCGGGTCCCTAAGAGAAGACCTACCAAAAAACGGAGAGCCGGTTCTTCGCCCGAAGTCGTGCCCTTAAATGAAGAAAAGCGTAAAGAACTGCAAGAAAATCAACGTAAAACGCAATTTCGTTTCGTTGCCACCAATAAACATCGTCGGGATAACGGAATATAATAAGTTGCATAGCCTTCTTAAAGAAACGATAACATCGAAATTTAAGGTCACATCTTTGAGGAATAATGCGTGGAAGATTAACGTCGATGACCATGACGACTATCGCGCACTGTCCCAGAAACTTAATATCGATAAGATTCAGTGGTATACTTTCGAAATCAAGTCAGAAAGGCCACATCGTGTTGCAAGGAGACTTCACCCCTCGTGCACAAAAGAAGAGATTATGAGCGACCTTCAAGACAAGGGCTTTAAAATTCTTGATGCCGTTAATATCATCAAGAAGGAGAAGCAACAATCCGAAATAGATAAAGATATCTTGGTTAGGCGTGGACTTCCGCTTTTTATAAAGCTGATAGTATCGACGATATTTATCGAATTAAAACCATATTGAATATCGTGGACAAAATCGAGCCCATGCGTAGAAATTTAAAAATAATAAAATATTTTATTTTAATCTAAATCTGCACTTTAATCTTAATTTAATATTGCCACATATATACTAGAGTGAATTAAGCTTTATATAATATAATATAATAATAATAATAATAATAATACCAGAAAGTAAAGGCGCCGTGGCCGTGGTGGTTAGTGCGTTGGACCACTACGCAAACGCAATACTGCCTGGGTTCAATCCCAGACCGGGTCTAACACCTAAAAGAGTTTTTTCACAGTGCCACCTCTTTCTAATGTCTGACAAGCATCAAAGAGTATCATTTGTCACGATTGAGCTTCTCAACTCGCCGTTCGGAGTCGGCAAAAAACTGTAGGTCCCTTCCATTCATGCAAAAATATAACACGCACTACGCACACATAAATGGTTGCGAGAAGCAGGCCCAGGTTCACCTCGAGCTGTAGCGCCAACTAAGTAAGAAGTAAAGTGAAGTTTCTTAATCTAGGAGTGCCTCAGGGTTCTGTTCTGGGACCAATGGTTTTTTTTATTTATATCAATTCCCTGTTTAGGTCGCCCTTTAGAGGATCGCCTTTGCCTTTGCGCATGATGTGAGTTTCGCTGATAGCTCAGACAGTGTTTTAAATCTCATCGCAGATATAAATTGGGATCTTTATTCATTCAGATTATGCTGTGCAGAGTTATTAGCCTAAGAACTAAGCTGAGGTCCATGTACTTTCAGGCAACTGACTGTCTCGATTTAAGCTCTCTTACTGGATTTGCAATACAAATTGGTCTTCATGCACTTTTCGTAGTAGTCTCAGATGGAGTGATAAATGTCTCTGAGTTTTGAAAATGTTAATGAATTTAGATATTTGGGGCTTGTCATTGACTCAAGGATGAGCTATAGCAGCCACACAGAACATTTGAGAATATGATTATAATTGAAGTTCAGGTAGCCTGTGCCATAATGTTAGATTGAAAATTGACATTCGTACCAAGAAATGGCCTCAATGCTCAATGTGTCTAAGTCCGTTATTTTTCGCAACTCCAAGCGATATGGAAAAACCGGTTCTCTGAAAAGATATCGGGCACAAGGTAGGAAAACGGCCACGATGAAAAGAGTCGAGCGATTTCTGGTTAGCGGAGATTAGGAGTAGACTTCTGTATTCGGGCATCTTTCAAAACTGTAAAAAGAAGACTCTTAGATCCTGGATTAGACCATACAGAAGCAAAGGCCCTTCTCAACAGACGCCATAGAGTAGCGCGAGTTGAAATTTTGTTATGGTATTAATAAAGTCACAACGATATCAATGTCTACTTACTAAGCTCTACGATAATTCTTTCTTTTCTTTAGGTGGCGCAACAGTTCGAGGGCGAACCAGGGCCCACTTCTCACAACCATTTGTGTGTGCGTGTTATATTTTTGCTCTCGCTTCTCGGTATGGGCACATTTTTCACCGTCGTCCATCACGCGTAACCAAACTTAGTATTAGTGCGTTCCTCTATATGATTCTCTTAGTATTAGTTTATTTCTGTTTATCCGCCATCATATACAAATACACATCACATCATATACACATCAAGTTTCACGAGTACCTGGTACTCACGCCTTTTTTTGCCGAACGGCGAGTTGAGAAGCCTCTCGTGACAAATGATACTCTTTAAATGTTTGTCAGACATTTTTTTAGGTGTTTTGCTGGGATTGAACCCGGGCAGCATTGCGTAGTAGTCCAACGCAATTACCACTACAGACTACACCACGGTGCTCGCTCTTCGATAATAATGAAGATATAAAAAATAAGTAAAACAGACAGATGTACGATACACCATGAATTCTTTCAAATTATGACGTTTGCAAGCAGTAAGTTGGAATTTTTGCAGGTTTCTCTCTAAAAACTTGAATATTAACCCATTTCAACCTATTGGGTATTTAAATACCCAAGAGAATGGTAACACTTAAAAAATTCTGGCGTTGGCCCGGTGAGAGATATCGCGGTAAAATTTGTTTTATAGTAAAGAGGAAGGGTAGGTGCACAAAGAAAAAAATAAAACAATGTCATTTTTCGTGGCCTACTTATAGATTTTTACAGGTAAGATTCGCGGTTTTTTTTCACGGAAAATGCTGGCGAAAAGTGCCGCCAAATTTAGGGAATTGGGAAAAACGAAAATCGCGCACCCTTAGCAGATACCTGCAGATGTCCTTTATGCAATGGAGTAAAATCTACACCGATATGTCAACAGACCTAGCTGTCACACCTGGTCTAATGACAATGGGTATTTAAATACCCGACAGCCGTAGGTGTGTACTATTAACATTTTATTTTGCTATATTGAAAAGTTTCATTTGGAGTGAATCAAAGGCTCATTTAAATTGGATTTTATTTTATTTAATTGAGAAATTATGCTGTTTCCTGATTATTAAGATTTAGCAATCTCCTTCTGATCTGGGGCAACACCATTATGGTAATCCAGAAAGGAAGGAGCAGGATACAAGTTCGTCTGGCACTTCAAACAACCGTATTCAGCCTTGCCACCATATGATCGTCTGATCGTAACGCGTTGCCAATTGAGCACCGGAAACCATCAATCTACCCGGATGATGATAATTGGACTTGGACGGTTCATCGCGCAACAATTGAGCTTCTTCTTCTTCTTCTTCTTTCCATTTAAAGGACGAGGTAATGATCAGAATTATATGGATCACAGCCCTCCCACTTCACTACATTCCTACTGGTCCGCCTGTGGGGTTCGCCGGTTCGACCTCAAAAAATATCTGCAGGCCTCTCGATTTTGAATCACTTCGTCATTGAGGCCAATCAAATGCTGGTGTTTCTGCATTTGTGTGATCCAGGAGTTTTAAGGCCTGCCTCTTTTACGCGATTGTAAGGGAACGTTGATTGCCATTGCCTTTTTGACGGGGTTCATAGGATCCCTCCTTTGAACATGACAATACCAACTGAGCCGGTCATGCTCCAGTTTTTTCGAGCTGCTGTCAATTCGCACTCATACTTTTTGTACATTGTCCAGCATTGTGAACAGTGTGTGAGCGCCGGACGCACAAGTGCGGTGTAGAGCCTTCCTTTTAGCTTGAGGACATTTTTTGGTCACAGAAGATGGCAGAGTTATCCTCCCACTTCATCCACCCTACGCTTACAGATATTTGAACTTTTCACACTTGAGAATCGCCACTCCATTCAAGTAAATGTCTGGAATGGGTTGGCTTGGATCCGTGAATGGGCAGTACAGATACTTTGTCTTTTTTTGGCTAATGCGATACCCATTCCCCTCCAAAACATCTACCCAAACATCAAGTGCTCGTTGTAGGAAAGTCTGATCATCACTTATGATAGATCCATCGTCAGCAATAAATAAGAATAAATGATGCACTTTACGGCCCGTCACTTTTCCCTCAAGCAGATAATCTAGGACTGTAATAAAGAGCGCAACAATTGAGCATTGTCGTATAATTTCTCATTGTCACTAATAGCATCGACGGCATCGGGTGGCGTTGTGATAATGTAAGCGGCGTCTGCGTGTTGACCAAAGTTCTCTTTCCCATCAATATTTCCATCAGACCAATATTATCAACAATATCTTGCAGCTCGGCAGCAGTAAGAAATTTCTATCGACGAATCGTTCGAAGTCCAAATAATCCAAAAACACTTTTTTAACACAAGAACACAGCAGCGCGTGTTTTTTTCAAGTTTCAGCATTAATTACAATCCGTAACGAGCACCAATAAACTGATTTCTTTTCAATTGCATTCTTGCATACACATTTTCTACCGGATTTCTTCTGAAGAACTCATTCTAGCGAAGCGTGCCTGATGAAATGTAAATAGAATGACGAAAAATTGGCGAATAAAGGCGTGTGATCTCATTAGCGCGTCCACACAGCAGCCCAAGATGTTTTTCGGTTTTTTTTAAAAGTAAAAGTGAAAATATCACACCAATGCCTGTCGGGTATTTAAATACCCACGTCATATCTCAGGTGTGTGCGCGGGTAATTTTGTTTTTCTTTATATATAAACTTCTATTATCCCCAGGGCACACATTTCCGAATTTCATCAAAATCGTACGAGCCGGTCTATGGGCAGCCTTTAATGGGTTAAACCTTAAACGAAAACTTCAATCAAATTTGAATCACTTTACATATTTAAATTTATTTATTAATGAGCAACATGCACAGAACTCACCACAGAAGAGAGTTCCACTCTCAACCCCTTCAAAGAAAAAAAAAAAAAATATAAACAAATTAAATTCCCAACACGTTTATCCACTCAAATATTTTACGTGCTTTCAAAAACACATATCATCATCGTCGCCATTGCATCAACAGAACACTCAGGTAGCTGGGTATGTTTGAGTGTGTCTCTATTCAAATTTTTGCATATGGATGAGAAAATCCCGGCATCGTATCCTTAACTAAATAACTGAAAGAAAAACCACTCAATCACACATGTGTACAGTCAACAGCGTTCCCATTCACGGTGTGCTTGTGAAGGAATTTTCTACTCTCGAGCTGATTTGCATCCAATTTTCGGGGGAAAGATTTTGGCCAAACAAACAGCTTTGCATATTCACAGGAAGATGAATCCATTGGTCGTATAATCGAAGCACAAGTGACAGCTGAAGATGTAGAGTGCTCAAGGCAATTTAAATGTGATTAATGGAAGATAAATAGAAAATTGGATCGAGTCCTTTGGGGATGGGGGGAATCTGTGCTAGTTTCACGCAGACAGGTGGATGGGAAAAATGACGTCGACGATTTGATCTCTACATATAATGCAGGTGTTAATAGGAAAGAAGTCTGTCGTCAAATATGGCGTAACTTCGAGTACAATCTTTGAAATTAAAAACGGATAACAACAAGGTGCGGTGAATTCTCCGATACTGTTCAGCATTTATGCAAGTGAGGTTCGCCCAAATTCGGTATAGCATGCGCAGACGATTTGGTGGCGTACAGATCAAGTCCAAAAATCGGGGCCGCGAAATAAGACCCCAAAGTAAAAATGAAGTAAGGCCCCAAAAATGCGCATGCAAAATAATAACAAAAATTGCTTTAAATTGGGGTGAAATTTCACTTTTTGGGGCTTTACTTCATTTTTTCCTGTGGGGTTTAATTTCATAATGAAATAAGGCCCCAATGAAATAAGACCCCTACATTATTTCTGTGGCCTAATACCATAATTTTGGGGCATTAGTTCATTTATTTTTGGGGCCTTACTTCATTTCATTGGGGCCTAATTTCCATTTGAAAAATGGGGCATAATTTCATTATGAAAATTTACCCCAGTTTTGGGGCATTTTTTGATTTTTACTTTTGGGGTCTTATTTCCTGCGGCCTTATTTCGCGGAGCCCCAAAAATCGAGGTTATTAATATCCTTTTGCAACGTGACTTTGATCGAATTAGGGGTTAATGCGATGATTGGAAGTTGAAGATATCTCGGTATCTGGCTTAACAAGTACCTATGTTTTGATAAACATATAGATGCGGTTTTCGCTGGAGCTAAAAGGGCCTTTGCTCTGACAGAAAGACTGTTTCACAGCAGTCAACTTGACTCCAGGGTAAAGGTCATTTGTATAGCCTATGGTTGTCCGGTGTGGTTCAATGTGGCGCCTTTCTACATGGAAAAGATTCAGCTATTTGAGAGGCTGGGTCTTAGGACCAGTCTCAGTTTGTACAGAATACCAGAGTCCCACTAGAGTTCCAGCTAGGGTATCTTCTTGGAGTACCCGAGCCCGCTATTACGATGCATGATCTCCGAGGGGCAACCGATTCTGCGGCCCCGCTCATGTCTCGGTGCCGCAAGGGGGCGTCGTAATGGCGATGGCCAAGTGCCCGACGACGACGCAATCAGAATGGTGACCAGTCAGGGCACTAGGCAACGACCGCTTTACTACCTTGATTACAGTTAGTTTATGTTAAGTAGCTTAGGTTATTTTAGGTAGGTTAAGTTTTTTTTTCTTCGTGGGTATATGCAAATGTCAGAAATAAGCCACTCGATAAATTTTTATGCAGCTCCAGAGTCGGCTAAATTTTTGAAGTCTATATTCACCAAACAAGTGTTAAAAATTAGCCAGTGGATACAATTTTAACGCAATTGGCACACGGCCGTAGTCAAAGATTTCTTGACTAAAATCAAATCCACGAAAAGAAAATCCGCACTGAAATAGGCGCGGATGTCAAATGTTTGCTCGTTTTGAAAAATCAAGGGAATCTCATAACATTTGAATTAATTTGAATTAAATAAAAAAACAAAACCATAGTAAGTACACTGAGAAAAAAACTAAACCCATACGTGTTTAAACTAAACACAAATAAGAGCCCCGCACACTACAGACTTTTTGTCGGCCGACAGTTTAGTCGGGCTCTTAATCAGTATGAAAATATATGAGAGTGCGCACACTACAACGTTTCGATATCGGCCGATAAATAAGTTTGATAGGCTACAGTGTAGCCCACCAGTGGGCGTTCTTTGGCGTTCGGTGGGCGTTCTGAGTAGTTTTCAATTTTGATGGGCGATGGAAGGAATTAAGTGGGCGCTGAACAGGTCAATGTATTTTGGGTCACCTAAAAATCATATTTTTTGCAGACTTCTTCTGGCTACTAGCGCTAGGGGTATTTTATGTACCTTTGTGCTTTGGGGAACCAGTTCTGTTGTCACAACCGTCAGAAGAGTTCTATTATTATGAAGAGTGACCTTTGATTCAACAATTTACATCTGCTGTTTACCAACTTGTCTGCGACATCATTAACCCTTTCACGACAAATGTTGCCTATAGGCAAAATTTACGTTTTAGCTTCTAAGTCCCGTAATTTTACTTTGTTAACGGTTTTTTCCCACGAGAGGTTAGTTTATTGTGAGTACATTATAAGTGAATATCATGACATTAGCATTGCAAGTGATCAGTTGCGATCTGCTTTTTGTTGTGACTACAAAGTGTGAAAAAATTGCAAAAATGATTTTGCAAACAATTCAAAAAAAAAAAATACTCAAAACAAAGCAAATTTTAAAAGAATAAGGGAATTTCATTTTAAGAATATGTCAGACAATAAGATGAGAAAATAGAATTAAAAAAAAATTTTAGTTTGAGCTCAATAACATAATAATTGATCAGTCAACACCTCCTAGCGGTCAAACCAGGAAACATAGAACCTTAAAATTGATATCAGTTCATATTTAAGG
The DNA here is from genome assembly GCA_949775065.1 of Brachyopa scutellaris. Lineage (NCBI taxonomy): Eukaryota > Metazoa > Arthropoda > Insecta > Diptera > Syrphidae > Brachyopa > Brachyopa scutellaris. The sequence goes on along the minus strand of OX459115.1, from coordinate 83,921,622 downwards.
CTCGACCAACAACTTAATGTCTTCAAAACAATGTTAACACCGCCTAAATTATTTCGGGCATTAAAGGGTTAGTTAGGTAATCGCCTTAAAAAGAGTGATCGTTTTTTAAACCTATTTTTATTAACAAAGCAATCGCCTAATTTTAAATTTCAGTTACGTGTTTCATTTTCGTTTTGGTTGTTTCAGTGATTTTTTCGTCGGGATTTTTAATAAAAGGTTTGCATTTAGTTTGCGTTCATCATTCCAAGAGTCAAAATCTGTTGTGAAAGTGTGTTTTCTAAGTAAATATTTTTTTTTTATATTCATTGAGTTCTTTCCAATACCTATTAATTCAGCGGTAAAAGTTATTCAAAATAACTCATAGTTATTAAATAACTAGTAACTACTTATTATCAAAGTGATTTATAATAAATTATTTATAATCAAAATTCCAATCAACTTTTGAGGCGGTGTTTTTCCTTATTGACATTGAGAGTAAGTTGTTAACTTTTTTTTATGTTTTTATGTTGTCTAATAAAAATGTTTTTGTTTTATTCTGATATCAGTTGTTGTCCAAATGTCAGAATCAAAGAGAAAATGTGCTGTCCGACAGTACAGTGTGGAGTATTTGAAATTCGGAATGGTACCATCATTTGCAGACAAAACAAGACCTATGTGCCTCATTTGTCAGAAAATATTTTCAAATGAAGCTACGAAGCCTTCGAGATTAATGGAGCATCTGTCGAAAATTCATCCAAACATGAAGGACAAGCCGTTAACTTTTTTCCAAAAACTTCAAACAGGACAAGCAAAACAAGCAACAGTGACCAGTATGTTTACAGCAGCTCCAAAACAGAACGATGATGGTTTGCGTGCTTCATACAACATTTCTTTAATGATTGCCAAATCCGGACAGTCTCACACTATTGGTGAAGAACTTATTCTGCCATCAATAAAGGAAGTGTTATCAACAATGTTGCATACGCCAGTCTATGATGTTACAAAGAAATTATCTCTCAGCAACAGTACAGTGCGAAGAAGAATTGATGAGATGGCGGAGAATGTTGAAAAAACTCTTTGTGAGTGCTTGAAAACTTCTCAATTTGCATAACAATTGGATGAGTCAACATTACCGGGAAATGAGTCTATGCTTTTGTCTTATGTTCGCTTTGTAAAAGACGGAAATCCTCATGAAGAATTGTTGTTTGGCAGAACAATGAAAACGGAACTATCGATCAAGATAGACTTAGAAACTCTGCATTCTGACATATGCCTAACGGTTTGACGACATTTTGTCACTCGACATAACGGCTTGGATTTTAAATCCTTTTACAAACATGTCAGACAATGTTGATGTTGACCCTGCAATTGAAGAAGAACTAATTGAGCTTACATGTAATGAGGAACTGAAGTGCAAGTTTAGCCAAGGATACCAACAGTTTTGGTTCCAAAAGGAAATACCAGATCTCTATCCTGGGTTGTGGAAGGCCGTCCAAAAGATGTTCATTGCCTTTCCATCATCATATTTAGTTGAACGTGGTTTCAGCGCCATTACAAATCTAATAACGAAAAATAGAAATAGACTTGACATTGAAAACCGAGGAGATTTGAGGCTTTTCCTCACGAAAATGACACCCAATATCCAAGAGTTAGTCTCATCCCACCAAGTTCATCCATCTCATTAGTTTTTATTGATTGATAATGTATTATTTATTACAATCCTTTTATCTTTATTTACATATGAATAAAGTTAAGTTTGTTGCTTATTTAAATTCTTTAATGTCAAAAAAATGACAAATAACGGTGTTTTTCTTTCCTAGGTAGGGAGTTATTTTTTACATAAGGTACCTAATACGTATCACATGACCAAATTAAATACGATTATTAAGGCTCATTAGCAAAAAGGACATATTTGAAATGGAAAAATTTGTTGGTGGGCGCTGAAATAATTTGGGTTGTCAGAATGGGCACTAAAGTAAAAAAGTTTGAGAACCCCTGGGCTACACGATTGCCTTCAAACTAAAGTATCGGCAAACTATCGGCCGACTACTTAATCAGTACGGCGCTCTTCTACGTGCGCACACTACAGACTATAAAGTCGGCCGATTTTTTTTCGATAGCTCAGTTTGCTCTGAATTTTAAATTAATTTTCTTTAAGTTCTGGATATTTCGTCGTATTTAAATATGGAATTATGGACATATTTGGGCGTAGTGTAATGATTACCTCTCTGGAACATTTTTTACTAACTACCATTACAACTACCAAGCGACTATTCTCTGCAAAATGTATATAACGATTAGCAAAACCAAATCGTTCGAGGACAGTCGGCCGATTGTTTGTCTAGTGTGCGCACTCCCTACTATACTACCCGACTATTTAATCGGCCCAGTGTGCGCACTAACCAGCCCAACCCGACCAAACTATCAGCCGATAGAAAGTCTGTAGTGTGCGGGGGCTCTAAATATGATTTGGCGCCAAAATGGTTTTTGTTTAATTTAAACATGAATAACTTTGTTATTTTTAATCATAATTTTAGATAGTTTTCAATAGAATCAACTTGTTTTCTATTTGAAATAAACATATTCAACGTAAATTTTATAAACAGATGCTTATTTGAATCAAAGTGATTTCTATTTCAGACTAACAGAATCAAATTTAAGAAAATTAAATAGAAATCTATTTTACTTGATATTAAAATATTTAAATTTCTTAAATAGGTATCTTTTTAATTCAATGGGAATTATATTTGGGAAAAATAAATAGAAATCACTTCAAATTAAAATCTGTAATGCTTTAAATAGATACATACATACTATGTATGTTACATACATATGTATATGTATACATGTTATATATATTTTTTTAATTTTTTTTATTTATTTGGTTTCCATCTTATACAAATTTCGTGCCCGTTTTTTTAACTCAAGAAAGAATTGGATCCTGGAAAAAGAGGTTCTTATGTGCGACATAAAAAAAACAGATTTTCTTTTAGTTTAACTGATTTTATTAATTTTTCACAAAAACTTATTTCTTAAGTAACATCTTCTTGATACAATTAATGTAAGGTAGGACTTGTAAAATATGAAGCATCGAGTATGCTAAATTTTTACGTCCTTCAGCATCTCCGAAACGAGCTGTTGGAGTAATCCACTACTAAGCACGCTGGATGCTATCTGCAAATAATACCTAAATGTCAAAAGACAAAACTTATACGTTTAATTGCACACGGAGCTGCTTACAAGATGCAAATTGTTCCCTCGATTTCGCGTCTTTTATGTTCTGGCCGTAGTATTCACAAATTTTATTAGTTGCACTTGTTAGTTGTTTAGTGTATATTTGAAACTGAATAAAGCAATAACAAATGATGGTACTTTTACAAGTCATGTTACATTCAAACACGATTATAGTCAAATTAAATATACATGTGCTCAAATAATTCATTTCCAAACGTTTTCAATATAATTCTGTTTAAAACAAGCTTATTCATTTTTTTTCAAACATGATCTTATTTGAGTCAAACATAGTCCTATTTTAAATGATCATGTATTCGTTTTTGAAACGAAATTTTGCTTAACTTGATTATGGTTAGATCAAATAGAAATCCATTTGAATATTTCAATACAAACTGATTTTAATAGAATTGTATATAAAGTAAACTCTTTCATATTGTATGGATAATATCAAACATGAACTAATTTAAGTTAACAAATATGTATTTAAAATATTTGTTAATATAACACCAAACATGTATTTATTTGATTAAACCAGAATTTAGTTTACATTTTTCATTAAAGCGACATGTTAAACCACGGAAAACTTAAACATGCTTCTATTTGATTTTTTTATTGTAAATTTCTCTCAGTGTAGGTACTTGCTGGATACTTGCATTTCATTCGACATCTCTTTTCCATAGTTTTTCCGTTGGATTTCTGCTGATGTATTCTTTCGGGCACCGTAGCGCAAGTGGTTAGTGCGTCGGACTACTGTGCCAGCGGTCTTGGGTTCGAATCACGCCGCAAACACCTAAAAGTTTTTCACAGTGCGCACCTCTTTCGAATGTCTGACAAGCATCAAAGAGTATCATTTGTCACGATTGAGCTTCTCAACTCGCCGTTCGGAGTCGGCAAATAACTGTAGGTCCCTTCCATTCGTGCAAAAATATAACACGCACACACAAATGGTTGCGAGAAGCAGGCCCAGGTTCACCTCGAGCTGTAGCGCCAACTAAGTAAGTAAGTATTCTTTAGTTTGCATGTTCCAAACCTGCGTATTCCACACCTCCTGGCCAACATTCAGCCAGATCGTCAATGAATAGAGGAAATCTCCTCAACCATGGACGTCATATGATGTCTTGTCGTGAACGTGTTATCCAACAACTATTTGTATTTATAACACCCGTTGCAGTTTTTAAATAGGTTTGTATGTTAAGAGTATGTAAAATTTTGTGTAATTTTACCCATCTCATAACCGGACACATTTCTCGGTACATTCAGCGTTTGGGATACTTTTGCGTCATTTTGACGCTCTTTCGGCGATGGGGCCCGGGACTCGGGACCCGAATGCGAATTTAACGCATTTTGCAAATATAGGCTTTTTTTTCAATTTATTTTCATTTAATGTCTCTTTTACTTGTACATACATAGTACTTCGCTCTTTAAACACACCCATTTTGTTCAGCCAGAGATAAAATCAGCAAAATATTTTTGTTACTCAGAATTTCCTTCCCTTCCCTTCCCTTTTTAGCTTCTTCCTTATTTGAACGCTTTTTGAATTTTGCTCGCGGCAACGCTGTATACATTAATAATAATGGTGTTCTGTCCACCGAGTCCAAGGCTGCTTTACAGTCATTTCAAAAAAGCATATTATAGCCTCTTACATTACGAATGAAATTACTGTAATGCTGCTTCGAACAAATATGTGCCCAAGTGTAGAGTACCCTGACCGAAAACCAGCATGGAATTCGTTCAGTAAGTGCTTGGCTCCTATACACGTACTTCATCTCCTTGGCAGTTAAGCAGTGAAAATTTTGCAGGATGCACTCAAAGAGAGGACATACCACGATAATCAACCCTTTTTGTGGATTTAGAATATTTTAAAATTTTGCTTCATGAGTAAAATCAACAGACAACTGCGTATATCTTTCAACTCAGAATGATACCTACATACAAATATCAAATGCGTCTTCTTAATTATTGCAAAATAGAATCTTTTCTTTAATTCATTAAAGCGCTACCTCTAATCAACTTAAAGTGGTGCACTATGACAAATGTAAGTAGAACATCGCTCGCGGTAAACACCGTGGTCCTTTGTCATTATTCTACAGTAACAAACCACACTAAAGCCTCACTACAACTACCGACATCCGTGTAATCAACAACAGTGGCGCGTAAACAAAACCAATCCATCCCACGAGGTGAAATTCAAAAATGATAGTCACTTTGTCACCAGCGCAGCGTTGCGTAGCGTACGCCAACTCCACCAAATTCCTGTGTCAAATCCCTGATTAAAAGCATAAACCAAGAACCGCATGTGTGGCCTGACATTAAATCCTTTTTGCACGACCAAGGGATTAAAGCTTCGCTCGTATTCTCCCACAGTTGAGTAATTGCAGGCTAAATCATTGAAATGAGTTCAATTGTGGGCGAGTGCTTCGCAATTATTATTTCACCCACCCCATCCTTAGCGACGTTTGTTGTCTCATAATCCTGGAGAAAATCAGGCAGAAAAAAAATACTTCTCCACTTCAAAGGAAATATTTATTAGAGAATATCGTATGAACGGGAAAGAAGGACGAAACGAACAAAGAAAAAATCAAAATCATGTGAATTTTCACATGAGCGCACTAGGCTCTCCGCCAATGATAATAAAAATAAAACACAAAGAAAGCCTCAACTGTTATCGGGGTAAGGAATGTAATATTCTATACTTGAAATAGATGGCTTACTTACAAACTTACATAGGTGGTGCTACATTCCAACAACCTATTCCAGTTAGCCCGGTCCTTAACTAACTGCCTCCAGTTCCGGGTTGAAATCGAATACTCTGCGAGCCAGAGCTTTGATGTCCATTCGCTCTACAGGTCTTTGCCATTTTAAGTGTCCAATGCGCAGTTTTTTGACCAGCTTGTATAGTTCGTGGTAAAATCTACTCGTCCAAAACCCGTCAACGCAAACGGGACTGAAGGATTTTTCTCTCGAAGCGATCAAGGATATGTTCATCCACTTTCGATAAATGTCCATGCTTCCGCTCCATTTGGCAAGACTGGGGTGATAATAGTGTTATATAGAGTCTTCTTAGTCGATCGGGAAATGGATTTACTACGCAATTGTCTTCTTAGCCCAAAGAGGCAGCGATTGGCAAGGGTAATCCTTCGTTTGATGATGAGATGAGCAGAGCCGAGGTAGACAAAGTACTTTACTAAATCAAAGTTGTAGCTGTCTATTGTGACGTTTTGTCCAATTCGTCGATGTGTGTCCCTTTTCGTTGACAGCATACACTTTTATTTGCTCTCGTGAACGTGAAGCGTTTAGCCGCTTCCATTTATATATTCGCAAACGCATCGGTGATAGCTCGCTGTGTTCTTCCAATGATATCAATATCGTCGGCGTATGCAAGTAGTTGAACGAACTTTTGAAAGACCGTTCCCCGTGTGATGGCTTGTAAGATTCGAACAATTCTTTCAAGTATGATTTTGAAGAAGTCGCATGGCAGTGCGATGCGGCTAGAGAAGACAATATTCCGTTAAAGCACTGGGAGTTCGGCACGAGTTCAGAAACAACATAAGGTGAAGCTTCCCTATGAAGAAATTCATTATAACTTAATCCACCGCTGACCCACTGCTCTTGAATACTACAACGTTAAAATGTTGGGTAAAGAAGACCCAATGTCCTATAGCAAAATACAGGGTGGGCGAGAATGTATCACCCTATTGGAATATGCTTTAACTTTTGTGAATGGCCGTAGCTGTCAGTTTTGTTTTGATATTTGTAAAGTAAACAGATGCACAATACACCTCGACAAGCCATGGAACGCGGAATACTTGCGGCTATTTTTTTAAGGAATAATTCGTCAGTGATTTTGGCGCAACGCGAACTGCAGCGCAGATCGTCCCACGCCAACTGGTCAAATACTAAGGCGTTCAGCCACTCTCCTCGAAGAGAATGGAACAACACGTGACAGAAGAGGCGCCGAAAGGCCTCGTAGCGATCGTTCCGACGAGAATATCGCCATTGTGGCCAGGGCCACCCTACCCTCAGGGCTGTAGACCCGGCGCGCAAGCCTTTTCTATTAGTAATTTAGGTATAAGTAATTTGTATTCAAAATCTTTTCATACACAAACTACCAAATAAATAAATGAAATACGTTCGGTTTTGGTACATACTATTGCAGGCTCAGCAGCGTCGCCGGGTTCTCTTGGGCCAACTTCGTGAAACGTCACTGTCTTTAAAAACACCTCTCTCTACTGACATCACTTTTATAAAAGGCATCACAGTCTTACCATACTTGTGTCTAATTTCAATACATGTTTCAGTATCGGGGAAAGGTCTATTTCTTGAAGTTGTCTGCGATTTAGCTTATTAGGTCCGCTCCGTTCGCGTTCGCTCCAAAAACTATGAAAATTTACGCAAAATTACGATACGAAAACCCGTTGAAAAATTTCGTAGTTTTTCGTAAAAGAGAGTTTAAAAAATCTCCCCATTCTTCGAATTTTATCACAAGAAATTTCTTTGGGCAATTTTATGAAATCTGTCGAATCACATACATTTTTAATTTTTTGTTGTTCAATACGTTCGTTTACTTTTTCGTAATTTTTATATCTTTAAGAGAATTTCACCCCCGCACTTCGAAATTTGACAGAAGTACGCGAACGGATCTATTCTTCTAGCTACTATTTCTCAGTTCAGGCTGAGAACAGCTTTAACGGTTCATTATATTTTAAATTCTACAGCAATCTTGAATCTCTTGGCGTATGTATGGATTCTATGTTTTTGTTTAGTTTAATGCGGTGGTAATAAATTGAATATTTCTAGTTCTGACACTTTTTCATAACCTTACCGGTCACCATCCGCCATCCCTTGTATTTTATTACGAATAGGGGCGCATTATTTTTGTTAGCCCACGGCCGCCGAATATCTTAGGACGGCCCTGATTGTGGCTAAAGATGTCGCGGATCAGCCGTCAACGTCGACCAGACTATGTGCCACGCAATTGGCCATTACTCGTTCGTCTTTGCAGCGCAAGAGTTCCCTTTCAAAGTGCAGACCATAAACCGCGTCTAAACTACGCTTACGCTCTCCTGAACCTCACCGACAAAGTGGACGATTTTCGGTCGAAATTTATCATGAGCAACGGGGCCCATTTCAATCTGAGCATAAACAAACAAAATTTGCACTTCTGGAGCACGTATCATTCGCGAACCACCATTACATACACCCGAAGTCACTGCATAGTGAGCCACTAACGCCGGAGGTGTTATCGGTCCTAATTTTTTTCAAAGACGTCGCGTTGTGGGCTTGTGGGCGATATAGAACCATAATCAACGAGTTTTTATTGCCGCAAATTGATGAATTGGAACTGGAGGACATGTGTCTCCAACAGGACGGTGCAACTACAGAAAAATCTCGCTCAACAAAAGACATTTTTGGGAATTTCTTTTCGAAGTCACGGGTCTATCAGAACAAGCCACAAACTCTGGAAGCCCTCAAAGAAAATATCCGACAAGAGTGCGAGAACTTATAGCCTGAAGTTCTCGCCAAAACTATTGAAAAAGCGGTAAAAGAGCCCGAATGGTCATCAACAATGGCTACGTGGCCGCCCGCACTTGGCCAATAGTGTGTATAGAGGAGGTAGTGTTTAAATCCATCCTGTGGAGTTGAGGAACTTAATAAGGCTACACAATTTTATGGCAGAAATTCCTGGAAATTCCTTAAGTAGTCTAACAGCAATACACGATTCTAAATAATTGATGTGTGCGTCAAGAGGCAGAATGTGTAGGAGTACGTTTGATGCTTCGGTCCGGCTTGACCGCATGACACCAGTGGCACGTATACCTCCTGTTTCTTGGACTCTGCTGAGTTTAATGATGTTGTAGGCTTTAATTAAGGCCGCTCACCATACTAGGGCGTTCTACGGCAGTATACATCCTAGGGACCATCTTTGGTTTCAGTCCCAACCTTTTACCAAAAGTTGTACTGCAGATGTAGAAGGCAGTGAATGCTTTCCACTCTCTGTGTTCCATATTCATTTTCCAATTAAGGTTTGGATACAGGATGACACCTACATAATGTAAGTAATATGTTTGATTTTTGTGGTAAATATCAAAAGTTCAGTTTTACTCGGATTGGCGCCCAGACCAGTCACTAGCGTATGGCCAAGGTGCTGAACTTAATCAGAGCCCGCTCAGTGATCCACGATTCGAGTATCCGGGCAGATACCAGGATTTTAATTACAGTGAAATCCCTCATTAGCGGACACCTTGTTGAGCGGACAACTCGCATTAACGGACACCTTTTTGGGGAACAAATTTCTAATTTTTTTTACCGGACAAAAAACTTCGATCCCGTGGCTTTCGACTTCAGAGAGATTTCACTGTACTTTTCTCATGCAAAAAAGGTATTAAATGGCTTATACGAGTACATGGTGATTATAAACATCAAAATATTGCTCTGTTCAACAACTCGGTCTGTAATTTTTGGGAGAGCCTTCAAGTAAACTAGGTGATTGTACATAAATAAGCACACATTCAATGTTCAAGGACCACAGTGATCCAACAAAACACAAAGGAATACGAGAGTTGGTTGACAATCGCCATGATTGTTGGCGTTAAATTTTCGAATTTCAGCTAAACCAGCACATACCCTATGAGCATGTACAATAGAATGGATATTATTAGTATGAGCTTAAATCATTTCATATTTTTAGGCAGAGAGTACGCTCACCCCTAATGTCTGGCTGCTCCCTCAGGCGGGAAATTTTAATTTCGATTTTGTGCCCAGAAAAGTGCTGCCAGAGACCGTTGCTCTTGAAGTCTTTTTTTTTTTTTGACTGATGTCATCTTGCAGTGGAAAGGCAATCGGTGGAGACGGTTTATACTCGTATGCCTTGCCAATTATAACTTTTGCCAAAACCACTTCTGGATTATCCTTGTGCATCGTACGTAAGCAGCAGTAGCTACATATGCACTCGTATGTGATGCGAGCAAAGGACAATAAACTTCCCAGGATGAATTTATCTAATGAGCCAACATTTTCTGGGCAAAGTTATTGCACAGTTCTTTCTATGTATTTTTGTTGTGGGTCAAGTCTAGACAACGGATTAGACTGCAAGTGTTTAATCCTTAAACATCTTTTCACACAAAACGCGTTTGTTGTGCTACTTCCAGTCAAACTAACATCAATTCAACCCTGCATTGCATCGGACCGAGAGATGGAAATATAAAAGTTTTTTCTCCCTTCTGTCGGAGAAGTGTTGAATGATAAGCATTCCTTCTCGATTTTCCTCGCTGTTATCCTTAATCGTACTTACAGTTCTTCAGGAATCTCCCTCACAAAGAAGACATTTCGCATCAACATCAAAATACACATTTTTTGCCCTTCGCCATCGAAAAAAAGGACAGCAGAGAAGATGAAGAAGACAAAAGGGAAAAAGAACTTTCGCAAACAATTTTCATTACATCTAAATGCAATTATTCCTTGGAGACACTTAATGTACTTTTTTTTCGAGCGCTCCTGAGAGCCGAGGATGAAATGTCCTTTCTTCGTTTCTTTTTATCCCCGTTTGCTGCTATGTTTATGTTTTCGTTGTCTGCTGTTGCATAGCTGTTTTGTGCAAAGGTACGAGTACTTATGCCCGCAGGATATCAGTGTCGGTTGGTTAGCTATACTATGTTCGGGATTAAGGACACCAACCATTTTTTTTGTTGATTATGTAGAATTTTTTCTATTTTTTTTCCCTAGTGAAAGTTCTTAAGTGTAGAGTCTGTTATGAGTGCTTAACTAAACGGATAGCAGATTACTTCGAAGGTCCTTAAGTATTTTAAATGCCATAAGTAATGTTTTGCACGTGAATGAAGTAAGTTTACTTCTAACTTGAGGAGGGTCCACTTTTATTAGGGCCAGGAGACTTTTATTGGGGAGAAAAAGGATATTTATAATGAGTGTTGTTTTCAGTTTTAAGGATGCCCGAAGACGTTGCTGTTAAAAAAGGAATCTCGTCAAATGAACCATTAATGTGAGTCATCGAAATGTGACTGAAGAGACATATGTATGTAGGTCAAGTTCATCAATGTAATCAAAAAAACAAACTGCATTTTGCGTTCATTATTGCAAAATAAATGCATTATCGTTGCAAGAGTTTGGCACCACTTGTGTTCATAATTAAGTAGAATGACAGCCGCGCATGCTGTCAAATTGGTATGAATTTTTGCTTTAATGCTGCTGTTTGTAATTTAAAATTATATTTATCCATAATTACACAAACAATAAGTAAATTACCCTATTTGTAAAGTTCGCACTTTTTGTTATTGTTTTCGTATTTTTTCTTTTATATTTATACTGTAAACCATAAACAATTAGCCATGAGCTATTTAGTAGATAGTCTGTGTACTAAATCATATAGGTACATCCATACTTGTTATTGTTAGTACAATGAATTTTTGTTACTGTTTCTTCCTCTCTTTTCTTTGGATCGTCGACGCGAACAGTTTTGTTCTCTACTGGTAAGCCGAAATAAACATTTATAACATGATCGAATTAACTTTTTTTGAAATATCAACTTAAATTTCGTTTAAATTCACAAACATGGTCCCTCGAGCCGGATTCCTTTTATTTAAATTTTGTTCAAATTGAAAATATATTATACTCTTAATCAATCGAGTAAAAGCATGTGTGTGCTTCTCGTTCATGTTCGATTAGTCTCTTATGTATGAAAAAGAAAAATCGTCACATTTCCTTTCGCTAACCACCCCTTATTATTTTACTTGACTTTATAATTTATCAAGGGCAATATGCGTTCCCAAATTAAGACATTTTAACTGAGTTTGCAATATTTGTGGGCATTTTAACCCATTAGTGCATATGGTCCGTTTAAACGGACGTGCTCTAAATGTAATTTTTTTATGGTTGGGGTCACAATCCCGAAAATCCAAAATCCCGAAAATCCAAAATCCCAAAAAGCCAAAATCCCGAAAAAAAGTCCCGAAAACGGAATTTGCGCAAATTTTGCATTTTATATAATTTTTCGGGATTCCGTGTTCGGGACTTTTTTTTAAAAGGAAAGTAGACAAATGTTTGTCCATTCCCGTTGGCGTTAGTGTTGTAATATTTTACAATTCCCAAGGTGCATGCAGTTGTGTTGATATCATTCAGTTTGAAACCTGATAGATTAGATGAAAAAAAAACCAAAGAATAAGAAAACGTTAAGGAAAACAAAATTAAAAAAAAATACGCGGAACGTAACGAGCGATTTGAAATAGGTTTTTAATTGAGATTGCGCTCGATATGGACTTGTATCAGATATTGCTTTGTCAATAAGACTTGAGCTGTTTTGCTATGTTTTATTTATTTGAAGTTTGTTATCCTCATCATTATATAAATAGGCGAAGGCAAAACAGTTCACCCCCTTTTTAACTGCCTTAAACACAACACATTCGCTTATTTTTTTTTTGTTGGAAAGGTTGGAAGCCATGCAGTGCAGTATGTAATTTTTTTTCAAAAATGTTATACCTAAGCCAGGAAAAAAAGTAGTAAAATAATAAACATTCTCACGCATTCGGTCGAATTTTGACCACAGGCTATACTAGTTCTATTTAATAATGTTAAATATGTTTTCTTCTAATTTTTTTTTTCCTACAAACAAATTTTTATTTTCGTTTTCGGGATTTTTGCCTGTCGGGATTTTGGATTTTTGGGATTTTGGATTTTTGGGATTAAGGATTTTCGGGATTATGGATTTTCGGGATTTTGGATTTTCGGGATGTTGGACTTTCGAGATTTTGGTTTTCGGGATTCTGTCCGACTACATATATAAATTTAATTTTTATAATTTTTCTTATTAATAATAGAATAAGATTGGCTTTGTTATTTGGAAGATGACAAAATAATTTCAAACCATTTGATGAGAGTGCTGTTACAAATTAGAATTAGTGTGTACGTCATGAAATAAAAATGGCAAATCGAAGAGTATAAGTTATTTTAGTTATAATTATTTACAAAGGGGTACAAAAGTAATATAAGTAAAGGGGTTAAAATAAATGGATTTGTTAGCATGCAGTTAAAGTTGTGGGTGTTTTTTAACAATGTCCGTTTAAACGGACACCATGATGTCAGGTCATTTTATATTGTTTTCCTAATAGTCGTTTCTATGTATTTGATTATATAATAACTTTCACTATTCTGTGTAGTTTCGGGCGCAGAGACATTTCAGTGAATTGTAAAGCTGTCAATAACTATTCCAGCGCACAAGGAGAATCTAGATGGGAAAGTGGATCCACCTGCCTTTCCACCAGATAGATCTGGCCTAGACTGGATCTGCAACGGTCTGTATATCTTCTGTCCCTAAAAAGACCACAAATTGAAGTCACCATAGCACACTGCCTTATAGGCAGGCATGCAACCAAGCGTCTTTTCGAACGACTTCTGCAGATGTTGTAGACACGAGGAAGAGATAGAAATTACTACTCATCTTCTTTCATGTCCAGCTCTTCGAAGACAACTACTTTTAGGTGAATATGGCTTCAACAACCTTGTGCAAGGTTACGAACGGATGTAAGAAGTCTACAAATGTCGCTTTAAACAAACCTCCAAATGGTTCTCATGAGGAGAGGGGATACATGTCCCCAGTATCCTTGGTATCACAGTGGGCCTCTATTGACCTAAGTTTACTGGTACCCAAACTACGGGCGGCAGTCACTGCTACTGGGTGCAGTCCCAGCCAGAATATATTTTAGAAACAAATTGTGAGCAAATTCCAACAAGCCCCGGATTCTTTCAGGACAGCCTTTTGAAATCAGTACTAGTACAGACTAAATTATATGCTGCAAAATTAAATATACATATTCACATACATATATTTATTTGCAATGACTTCTCTGCATAAGGTCCGTTTAAGCGGACACCCTATATCTCGGCCTTAAAAAACAAAATGCTCCGAATTTGCGGATTTTCTTTTAAATAAAGAGTGTTTCACTGCAAACAAACAATAAAATGTAAAAAAACATTTTAAATTAACTTCATGCACTAATGGGTTAAGACATCCATATAATTACGTGGGAATGCAAAGGAACGTATACCTAACTCGTACAGCGGGATTTTGTGAGATTGATGATGTTGGCTTAGAAATGTTAGAAATTCGATTAAAGAAATAAGATGAGGCTTGGATATAATTTTCCTCGTATCATAGTGCATGCTTACCAGATATAGATGAGAAAAATATAGCGTCATTCGAAAAAGAGTTCGGTGAGTATGGGTTTAAGTATTTTGCAACTCACTCAGCCTTCACTAAAGCAATTTGGGAACGACAAGCTAATCAAAAGCAAAGAGTATTATTTGAGGAATTTACGAATCAACAGCAAGCTTTTTGAAAAAAAAACCTAGTTTTTCGTTCGACCGTTCCTAAGATTGTAATGTCTCCATTTCCCGGTGATTACAAGGATTGGCCTTCCTTTCGGGATATATATGTAGATAGATAGATACCTAGATACTTATTTTATTTCTTAAAAATCTATTATAAATGTGTACAAAATAAACAAAAAACGTCAATGGTACAAAGATAGATCGTAGATAACAAACATGAGACATTCGGTGTTTTACATATTGATTAATAAGAAAATAGTGATGAATGCCACTTCAAGCGGCTTAAAAATTTTTTGGGTGGGGTGACGCTAGCGAAAAAAAATTATCAAAATACAAGATTTACTTAAACAAAAAAAAGTTATAACATCATAAATAAATTACAATTTATTAAGTTAAATTAGCATTTAAAGGCATGTATACAGTTAGAGAAAAAAAAAAAAAAAAAAATATAAAGATAAAAAATAATTTTTAAAAACAAGCTTTATCCCATTAACGCCCCAAGCTAAAATACAGTGATTTTTATTAAAAAAAATTATTTTCCAGTTCATGCGCAAACTGTACGCATTTAAGAAAAAAATAATTTTTTTATCGAGTCAACAATATACGACTATTAATTAAAGTTTGGAGTGCCCAAGTTTTTTTTAATCTTTGTAAATAGATTGTTTGTAGACGAACAAGCGAATGGTGGCGAGACTTGCAGACACGGCAATGAAGAGAAGACCGGCATTTGTTACAGGAATGTCCTACGCGAAGGCAGTTGTAACAAAACGAGTTTTCTTTAACGAATGTTCGACGGGATTCAAGATTCAGTCCGATGAATGACGAACAAGTCATTGTGCAAGTCTCGCCACCATTCGCTTGTTCATTCAGATGACACCGGAAGCACTCGCTCTTCTTTTTCACACATCAAACCGCTTCCTGGTACATTGGCAGAATCCTCTTCATATATAATCCTCAACATAGTATTGATTCGGATAACTCAAACTCTGCCCCTCCTTTGGTAAACAATCTTACCAACTTTTCTCGCTAAAGTCAAGTATTTTACTTGGATTTCGTCGAAAGCATTCACGAATTCCAATTTTAGGTCTTTCATCGACAGATGCAGGGCATACAAACGGGCGCCTTTCTATTCAGTTGACCTCGCGACTCAACTCGTCTCTATTGTGTGATGATGTCCATATTCTGGGAAAACTAACATCAAATCCACCGAGTCAGTCTTTCGATATATCATCTTGGGAACATATTAAAGGTTTAGATTTGGCAGATCCTTATTTTAATGTTTATAATTCGGTGGATGTGTTACGAGGGGCTGACAGAGTTTGGACAATACTTAAAAGCGAACGAATTTACGTCGCAGAAGGAAAGCCATTAGCTCAAAATACGTTTTTGGTTGGGTCGTAAGTTGAGAATTTCTCTTGCCACTCTATCAATTTTTTACTCAACAGTCGATATGGACGCTCTATTGCAACGATTTTGGGAATTGGAGGAACTACCATCACAATATCCAACTTTAGAACTTTCTGTAAAAAGAAATAAGTTCCAGCTAAAACCACTTAAATTTATACAAGTAGATAGTTTGCTTCCGAGGTTTCTTCATAACTTTATCTCCGCTAAACTGTGACATTTGCTCTATACTTCTATAGGCAAGACAACTGACCTTTGACCATAGGTCTTTCCGCATAATATCATTGAGTCTGCATAAAAGGAACGTAGCGAGTCACTTTTCTTAAATCTACTTTCTATGTTCTCAATCGTATGCGGTAAAAATAGCGGTCTTTAATGTTGAATACAACCGAAGTATTTTCTCAGACTATGAAGCTTCTGTTGATACTCCGCTTAGTAGCATAGAAATTGATTTAATTTCAAAAGAAAAGGATATAAGTTACCACCATCCTCCATTAATACCTTCGGCAATTTCGTGTGCTTTCATTTGATAGAAAATTATTCCTTCCCACAGACAGTGAAACGTCAAACAAAGATGGCCAACTACGAGTATCCTTTGAAAAAAAAAAAAAATGCAATGAGTTTCAAAATGAGGAATATCCTTTGGTCAGTTAAAACCACTCACATTCATGGTCTACCGTCCGCATATCACAACGACGCATCGTCTCGTCATCAGCCGTAAAATTGTTTCTCTGTAGACGCTTAGACGTTAGACAATTTAATGCTGCATAGAGGTCCTCGGAGCTGGAAAAATGCTTCACGTCTCCATAGCTAACATGAAAACTGCTGGTTATTTGCCATCAAATGAGCTTCCTTTCTATCTATGTCGTCCTTTCGCCGACTCTCTGTCCCCCAACCCCTATGGCATTTCAATTCCTTTTCAATTGTTGTTTCCTTTCCTCACTCAAGCGAGAATATCCCGCCAGCAATGCTCCACTTGCCTCACTCTCCTTCAAATTTGAGATTTGATGATGATGACGATGATGCCAGCCAGCGGACTGGCGGCGGCTGGCTGGCTGCTCTCCGCCATCCGTACCAATCCGTGCGTTGAATTGCAAATTTTCGCCGATTGGAAAAATGAATTTTCGCATGAATACAAAGTATCGATGGAGTTTGTGTGTTTCTGTGTCTGTGTGGGTGGTAGGGGTAGGTGTCTGTGGAAAAAGTTAAAAGAATGAAAGAAGGGAACTTTTTTTTTCATTCGTTTTTTTTTATTTACCCCATCATTTGCGTAATCGCATTTTGAGTGAAACTCATATTCCATATAGCACAAGAAATGCATGTAATTCCCCCTTAACTCCATGTTGATTCCCAGGGGAATCCCCATTGAGTTTCGTTTCTTTTTTTTAATGAAATTGAACGCAGAAGAGGTGGAGTATGGTTAAGTTGAACTTAAAAATGCCGCCACTCCTGGGTGTTGGAGTCAATTTCAGTTGAAGAAAGCACGAGCCCCATTTAAGGTCCGTGGGTTTACTCGCTCCAGGCCAATGAAACAGTTAACTGGCGCCACATTTATTATGGTCTTTTATCGGTTTGCAAATTACTGTAACATTGGAAATGTGAAAGTTATATATACAAAAGGCGAAGGCAAAAATGCAGACTAAAAGGAATTCGCTGAAGCAAAGTAGATGAATATGTGAATATGTATCTGGAAAAGTGGCGCGGGTCACTTGGCAGAGTCCACAAAGAATTATTATTAGTTCTACACTCGTGGACGAAAAAAAACCCTTGCATTCGAAATTATTTGTATTCTCTTGTGCGGATGTCACGAAGTGGAACCAAATAAGTTAATTAAAAATAATTTGTTTCAATCACAAACTTTATAATAAGTGTCATTTAGTAAAATAATGAACACGTTTTATATGGTAATGGTAGACACGTCTGATCGCCGTCGCTGCAGGTATCTAAAAGAGAAAGAGCCAGACCGGAAAGAGGTAAAGTGACAGTCCCAAAAGAAGATGGCTGATCATGGCTCTGTTCACATGTTACGCCTGCTCTTGACTCTTGAAGAAAAAGGCTAGAGTAAGTGCGGCATATATGGCCCACCATTAACTTTTTTTGACATAAAACAGACAATTTAGCTTCAATTCATTTATTTTATTTTTTTTAATTCTTAATATATATTTCTCTTTCAATCTTTATAAATGAAAGGATCTCAAAAAAGTACCTTTTAAATAATTGCGGCTAATATGGCCCACTTAAAAAAAATCATGTTTTGTCATTATACGAACAGCAAAATTCACAAATAAAATATTTGTTCTCGTTGCCAGAGTAATCTGTATGGGCCCACATTGTACACACAATACATTGCACCCGTGGTTCTCCTCTCTTCTCTTTAGAAAATAAACTCAAGCAATAAATGCATTTATCAGGACTTGCATCAGATAAGTCATTTGGAATGAAATTGTCCTAACTTTCTGATGAAGTAGATTCGTCAGCACGTTGATATTTTTCTGTCTGTGTGGGATGTTGTTTCCAATTTGGTCCGGGCCATATTACAAAAACCTATGGTGGGCCATACTACACTTTCTAAACTATTTTTGAATTTTTGATTTCACACAATCATAAAAAATTTTTTTTGTGGAAAAAATAACACGCACATACAAATGGTTGCGAGAAGCTAGGCTTGGTTCTGTCTCTGTGTAGGACTGCTGACGCCGCACAGTGGTTCAGGTTGTATGGAAGCGCCGAAATAATTCTATATCTCTTAAAGTACTGGACCGATTTTGATGATTTTTTCACCAAAGTGTTTGTATTTTTTTACTACTATTTACTACTATTTAAAATTTTATTATATAATATAAAAAAATATACTAAAAATCGGCTAAAAACTAATATCTGACGAATAAATATTACTGATTTTTTATAAAAATAAATTCAAATGTATTTACCTATATTTGTGTTTTCATTATTTTTTAAGGTTCCGTACCCAATGGTAACACGGAACCATTATAAATTCGCTCTAAATCTAAAATATCTGTCACGATAAAAACATCAAGAAACGTTCTACCTAGAAACTTGAAATTTAGCTCACTCATACATCATGGAGGTCCATACATTTGAGACAACTTAACACTGAAAAATATTGCGAAACAACTATACAGGGTGGCCAAAATTTGAGCTCAATAAAAAAAAATTCGAAAAAATATAACATGTTGGATATCATTCGAAAGGGCTCAGAGCACAGATTTCAAAAATATTTTCCTTATTTTTTTCTGTAAGAAACTTTGGAAGTTATTGCCGAAAATGTGTGAAAAACTCCATTCCCCGCGCTCATCGCCGAAACTACATACTTAAATGAAAAAATCACGGTCACAGCCTAAAATTATTTCTACTATGAATTAATTAGCACACATACTAGTTGAAACAGTAGCTATCAAATGAGGAAAAAATTAAATTGCTTTGAAGGGAGGTATAGTGAAATTCCCATCTCCATATAACGATAGACTGAAAAAGAGCTGACTTTTCAACTGTATTTTTGGACTTATAAGCGGGGACGCAGCTTGACGCAGCTGAAAATGGTACCGTTGTTTAAGTAAGACTCCAAGGAATATTTTAAGTGAAGAATTCAAATGGAGGGGAGTGGAGCACGTTTGTTTTGCTCTACTGAACCTTCCCACATATTGATTTTTATACCATTTATTTTAGAAAATTCATAGCTGCTTGAAGAATAAGAAAATTAAAATTACGATAACGTATACGTAATCTTTAGACATATTGTAAAATGTATTTAAAATTTTAAAATTAATATCAACTTGTCGCGGAACATATATTGACTAGAGTACAAGGCACTTCGCTATATGCACAAAAAATGGTTTCATAATTGAGCGACTTTAAAGCTATCGCAACTGTTACCATAAGTGTAAATTTTTCTCCATTCCATCGAAATGTGCTATCCAACTTATATACTTTAAGAATGCATAGCCACTAAGTGTTTCAAACAATTTAAAAATTTTGATTTTTTTCGCCTCTCAAACCACTGTGCGCCGTATATTTATTTATTTTTTTTTTTAGAATTTTTTAAAATAGTAAAAAACAAAATTTTTACATAATTCTAGTTTCAAGTTAATGGGTTCATTAGAACTTGAGAAATCATGTCAGACGTGTTGGAAAAAGTAGTTTCGAGAAAAACGCGTTTAAGGAATTACGTTACAACTACCTTCACATAGAGACTTTCTGAGAATTCATGGTGTATAAGAGACTTTCTGTAGGATAATTAATGAAACGTTTGGAGGATACATTTTTAAAAGTCTAATCTTTAAAAATATGAAATTAAAAAAAACGATTTTTTCAAAATTCTAGACTAGAATTGTTGAAATATGTTTGAAATGGATGCATGGTGGGGTGTCTATTCTTTTTCAGTAGCAAGATAATATTACGGTGGGTCATATTACCCACATGGGCCATATTTGCCGAACTTACTCTATATTGTTGCTTCGCGTAAGGAAAAAGTGTCAAATCCCGATATTGCTCATCGATTAGGGACTAATAAATGGAGTGTGCGAAACATTTTGAAAATTGTTCAACTAGAGTGCTCCATTGCTGGAAAAACTGGAAGCGGAAGACCCAGAAAGACATGAATTCGTTTGAAAACCCGGTTTGCACATGCTGGGGATATTAACAGGTCATTCCAGGAGCAAACTGGGAAACAATAATTACAATGAAGAAAAAAAGTGGAATTACAAAATATTGGGTTAATTGCACATTAAATTAATTCTTGTTTTATGTTACTTTATCATTTTAAGGTTGTATTCAATATTTACTTACTTTCCAACTTACTTACTTAGGTTTTTTTGATGTGTAAACATTTTAGCTCTCGATATGGGCAAAATTTTCGCCGTTATCCGTCACGCGTAACCAAACTTGGTATTAGTGCGTTGTCTGTATATGATTCTCCTAGTACTGTAGATTAAAAACTGTTTGAATGCGCACTACGCGGGACCCACTGGACGGATTTTGATGAAGCAACAACGTTTATAATTTTTATCCCGGAAAATGGCATGGTTTTTAGAAAATGGTGAACAAATTGCATATTTGAAAGGAAAATTATAGTCATTCAGCCCTAACTCAACAATGGCTTATCGGATGGAAAAACAAAAAAATAGGTGAAATTAGTAGATTTGTCCCTGATTCATTTGGGATAACTTAGTATTAAGGAGTTTTCTGTAAATAATTCTCCATCACACACAAACGTATGTTTACACATCAAATTTCACGAGTACCTGGTACTCACGCCTATTTTTTGTTATTGTTGCACCTGTACGTAATGAAATTTTGATAAAACTGTTTGCCTAAATAAAACGTAAAATTCCCTGTTTTTATACATGTGCAAATATATTTGAATTGTGTGGTCAAATTGACTAATATATACTTTTGAAATGTTTCCATATTAAAGCAAAGAATACAAAATATAAAGATAAAAAAATATTTTTTTAAAAACAAGCTTTAATGAAAAAAGTAAAAAAAATAATTTTTTTCCAAGTCACACTATAATTTATAGCTTGGACCTATGTATGCAGTTGTATGCAGGGAGTTGTATTCTATGTGTTAGGAAAGTGAGGGGCGTCTTAGGGTATGTGCCTGGGTTGGTATGGAGTTGGGGTAAAAAAGAAAAAAAGGAAACTAACAAGCTATATTTTTAAATTTCAGTTTGAACTTTAATCAGAGTACTTCTTGTTTGAACAGATTTCTTTCAGCAATTGCGGTGATCCTTTCAAAAAAGTGTTAAAAATTGTTTACATGTTAAATCCGGATTTACCACGATATCTCGAGAAATAAAATCTCAAAAAAAGAATCTCGAAAAAAAAATCTCGAAGAAAAAAAAACGAACAACAAAAATCTAGAGAAAATCTCGAATTTACACAATATCTGATTTAATTACTTTTGCAGTAAAATGAAGAGATTTTAAAAATCTTGAAAGGAAACTTTTTCGAGATAAAGTCTTTCGAGATATTGGTACTTTCTAGATTTTGGCCCATTCGAGATTTTTGCCCTCGAGATTTATCAAATGGATTTTCGAGATTTTTTTCGTTCGAGATTTTAGTCATTCGGGATTACCTGGTGATCCCGTTAAATCCACATTGCATTTGCAAATTAATATATTTTGCAGTGTTTCAATTTTTAAATTAGTTTTTTCCGATGTCCATACTTTGTTCATTTCTTAGAATATTCTCTCTACTGGCGCGATATTATTCACTCCGGGTGTAAATTAAATTTAAATGAATTTCAAAACCCGATCCTTAAACCGCATTTTTTAAACCCGAAAATTTAAACATATACATACATATGTTCATAATATACACTCAAAAATGTTTATTAAACCCGATGCGTTAAAAATTAATTTAACCCAGGTTAAAAACAGTTTAACCCGTTTTTAAACCGATTCTAAACCTACGTATTTTCAAATTTAAGATAAAATGACAAATGTCAGTTGAAATTAATTGAAAAACGAGAATTTCTTAAAAAACAGAAGAAAAAACATACCGTTTGTTTCTATGTTTTGTGTTTACTGCATTTTAAATTGAAAATGAAAGGTGGCGGTAAAGTAAACGATGCTGGTAACGAAAACAGCAGTAGTGATTGCGAAAACACAGAGCACATAAAAGGCCTATGTGAACGCAACGCATTAACGCAACAGGGGATGAATCTGGTACATACATATATTTAAGTACGTTCGGGTAGTACATATTTGAAGGTGAGTTACGTGAGTGAAAACTGATACAACAGAAAGTCACAAGTCATAACTAAGAACATTGCATGACACTATGACGAGAGGCGTTATTGCTAGGTACTCGTTCCAATGCATGTTATTGGATAATTATTTTTAATCATCTGTGGGGTGACCCAAAGCGGGACATTTTGCTATCCCCACTGAAGTCTGGGGGACAGCGGGACACACACTTTTAAAGCGGAACTGTCCCGCCGAAAGCGGGACGTCTGGTCACGTTAACCATATGCTGCCAGACGGTTAGATTTGAGATCACTTTTATATCGAAACTGCAAATTAATATGCATGTCATTTGGTTAGTACCTTTCACAACCGAAAATTACTGCGGGCTCTCGGTCTACTAGAAGACATGTAGACGTCGAAGAATTTGTACCTGCCAGTATAGATCGAGCTCAGCACAGCGAGCATTTATCGATATGTCCAGTAGTCCTACTCACAAGCTCCAGAATTGCGGTGGTCAAAGGACAATGCAAATATTGATATTGATACGACAAAGAGCTTTCGGACCAATTTCAAGACAAATTTATTCTCTCGAAGTCTATCAGCTGTAAACTCCGACATTTGGTCTCTTATTGTGCTCCTAGTATTACCCTCTGTTTCATAATTCAAACAAACAAAATCGCAGACTTGGCAGGTTTTCTATGCTCTATCCTAAGGACTCTTACGAAATGTGTACTCGTCTGTACTCGTCTTTAACTTCTATTATGAACGCTTCCTTGCCGCACTCGATTCTTATGTAAATTGTTATCATTCTGTGTTTCGTCCTTATTGCGGCGGTGGCTGTGTGCGGTGTGTATTTTACCCCTTTGTGTGTGTTCTTTGGTGGGTGGTTAGAGGTTGCGTATAGGCGCATTAGTGGACATAAAACCCATTTCAAGGATTTTTTCCTCATGGAATGGGATTTCTTTTACGCAAAGTGATTTGAAGGAATTCAACTATTCTATGTGGTACTCTAGGGTGCCAGCTACTGGTAGTCCTGCTGCTGGTGTTCAATATAATTTTATTGCAACGATATGTGAGTGTGTGTTGGTATATACATATATACTCGTATAAATAGACAGGCAGCGATGCGTTGCGGTTTATTGAAAATATTACTTTCCGCTTCATCCTTTTATGAGGACTCTCAGTTTTCTTTTTTGCTGTTCTGTTTTCCTTTTGTCTTATGTTAGAAGAGGATAACTTTATTCGTCCTTCTTTGAAGCGAAGACAGAGGGTATATGGGTGGAATTTTCATTTCATTTGATGGCATTTCTTGTGAGCAAGCTTGGTGGTACTTCAAACAGGAATCATATGACATTGACTTAAGGAATAAAGAAGATCTGTGTCCTTTCTTCTTTATTTGAATGAGGATTTATTTCTAAAGCGATTTTAAGGAATTCAAGGATGTTTTTTTTTTTTTTTAAATTTAACCATCGACCACAATGAATTTAATAAGAACCAGTTGCCTGTTTGCAATCTCAGGGGAAAACCAATGAACAGGTTGTATGTCCCGGCACGTAATCAAATTAATATGTAGCTGCGGGAGCAGTTTGGATTGAAGTACAATGTTTCTGTCATTTGCGAGACATTTCCCAGCAGATAGTGTGGTTAGGGTTTTCAAGACGGGAACTTTGTCCAGTTTTAATGCAATTCATCCTTTTGATAAGTCAATATGTTTTGTGGTTATATTTTGAAATTAATTACTGACAGTAGGGGGGCTACGCAGGTAAACAGAGGACAATATATTGTCAATCGAATGTACTCGTTTTTAGAGAGGAGGGCAATTTATTACATGATTCTAAAGGCAACGCGATTATATCAAAGAAGCTTGTGGAGTCGAAATTGATTTGATATTCAGGATGTTCCGGACAAATATGGTGTAAAGGCAATAGATTGTACATTGACCGTTAGTTAATATGTTACAATTTTTTTATAATAATGTTGTAGGCCGCCTAAACACCAACGGCGCACTGTGGGCAAAAAACATCGATT
This sequence comes from Brachyopa scutellaris, assembly GCA_949775065.1. Taxonomy (NCBI): domain Eukaryota; kingdom Metazoa; phylum Arthropoda; class Insecta; order Diptera; family Syrphidae; genus Brachyopa; species Brachyopa scutellaris. Next base: position 83,896,931 of record OX459115.1, on the reverse strand, counting down.
TGGTGGCCAAAAGGCAAATATCTAATGTTTCCAAAATAGCTAGATTTAATTTTTAGTCAATAGAGGAATATTCATTTGCAATAAATATGATTTTTTTATAATATAAATTGTTCAGGTAAAGTGCAAAAAAATATCAAAGTTAAAAAAAAAATGTATGTGGGTTCAGGCTGCATTTTATTGCTTAAGTTTAAGATCATTGTTTTCTTAAAAATCATTCTGTGAAATTATCGAACTTATTTTGGTACATATTAAAAAAATAATAAAATCCAAGCGTTAAGTACCGTTTGAAATTTTTAAACCCATTGAATTTAAATCCAATTTTGCGAGTTGCTTTAACCCTTATCCTGTACTTCAAAATAAAAACGCGGGTCAAATTTGCCCAATACAAATTTTATTTAGCGATCACAATTTTCGCATGTAATTTTTTGTTCAGAATGTTTTCTACAAATAAATTTAAAACATTTTGAACATTTTGTTGAGTATTTCGTGCTGTTGGAGCGATTTGGACACAAATAGCAGCGGGATCGTTTTAATGTTGAAACTGTAGCTTGTTCTGGAGGGTTTCGTGCTTGCAGATCTTGAACCACAGATCTTCCTGGAGCACTATGTGGAAGAGAATTTCGACGGGAGATTTCACCTTGAATTAAAGCTTCCCCTAATTCTTCCAAAAAAATTCTTCTCCTGAAATGTTTTGCTTTATTCCAGTTTGGAAAGATATATATATATATCACAAAAGCATTATAGGCTGATATATCCAATATGTTATAAAATAACGTCTGTGGCCATCTGTTTGTTCTACGCTTACAGGTGTAAATTCGGATAAGTTGGTCAAGAGTATCTACTCCTGATTTTGTAGAGTTGTAATATTTTATTATTTCCGGTTTTTTTGCATCATCAGTTACTTCTTTATCGTGGTGCAAAGTGCTCATTAGAATGACTAGCCGGTTTTTTTTCGGGACATATGCAACGAGGGTTGTATTATTGTCATTATCGAAAAAGAAATGGGAAAATTGCTCGGGTTTTTTTTTCACATCCAAAATTTGTGGCGGCAAACACGTTTTATTTTTTCGCACTGTTCCAACTAAGGTAAGTTTTCTTTTTAGCAATTCTATTCCTAATTCGTGAGAAGTGAAGAAATTATCGCACGTAACGTTTCTACCTTTCAAGTCTTTTATGAGGTCTAGAACTACACGATAGCCTTGATTTCGTTCGGGACGACAATTTCTATCCTTACTGGTGTAGACTTGCAAAGACCAAGCAAAACTTGTTTTACTGTCGCGCAGTGCCCACTTTTATTCCATATTTTCCTGGCTTAGATGGGATGTATTGCTTGAAAGGACATCTCCCACGATATGTTACTAATTGCTCATCCACAGTAACGCATTCATCTGGGTTGAATGTTTTTCTAATATTACATTCCCATTTATTCCAGAATTCTCTTATTGGTGCAAGTTTATCCCGAGCTCGCCGTTCATTCCTATCACACTTCTTATCGAAACGGATTACTCTCGATATATTCTGAAATCTTCGAAGACTCATTGTAGCTTTGAAAATTGGCCGTCCCTTACTGTCATTCCACAAACTTTCTAAAGCCTCTCCATGGGACCGAAAAACTCCAGCCAGCAAAAGTAGCCCAATATAGGCTTCGATAGATATCGCATCTACTCTAATCCAGAATTCTCTAAATACGCTTTCTCCTAAAAAGAGATGTTGATATGTATAAAAAGCAACATACAAAAAAAAAAACATTCCTAACCTTCAATGTTTGTCATCTTTACAATAATATTAATGATATCAGGTGGTAAAAACAAATGAAAAGCTGACATTATATCAGTAACTCGGGAGAAAGCATACTGAGTCGGTCCTGGGGAAGTGTTCATAACATTTTCTGTTCTATGACGACCGACAGAAAAATCTCTTACTGGCCACCTACACCATTTGTAATTTCCATCCTTTGAAAGAAATTGTGTTGGAGTGGGAAGCGCTTCGTCATCCCAACTGCTGTGATCCTCATTTATCGAGGGCACGCTTTCACCCTCTGAAGAGTCAGTTCCGTATAAGGAACCTTTATCCGAAATATGTTCCTCCTCCACCTCGCTTGCAGTATCATTTGCAATACTACCACTGTCATCACTATCAAGCATTTGCTCTATTTCTTCTCGACTCAATCCGGCCATATTGATTCTACGGAAAATAATAACTATAACAATCCTAGGTACAATTGCACAAATAAAACACTCACTTCTTCTTGATTATAAATAGATGGATGAGAAATAACTAATAACAAGTAATTCGAATGTTTTTTTTAGTATTTATATTATTATTTTACTTGTAACAAAGATCTACACGCGAAGTTTGATTTTTTACTGTGACACGGTCAGCTCTGTTTGCTATTCAATTTTTACCGTTGCGATTTCAGACAAGTATTGTGCGAGCGAGTGAGTAGGTAAATAAAAGTGCCTAAGTAGAACAATATACCTACATATATAACATTGCATGTCAAAGAAAACAGGGTATTGCTGTCTATGTTTGTTGGAAAAAGCATATTGGGCAACTTTGACCCACGAATACAACCTATGTTATCTGAAAAAAATGTATCATAAAATCTTGCAAGTGAACATATATTATAAAAGTTTATTATAGTTATATTTATTTCCTAAAAAAAATAAAAGTCAAGAGATTTTGAATAAAAATATTAAGAAATACGCGAAATAAGCCCTATGAAAGGTGTGTTTGGGCAAGTTTGACCCATGAATACAGGATAAGGGTTAAAGCAGGAAAAAAAATTACAGCTTTTGACAAAATTCATTTTATAACGGAATTAAAGTACATTATCGGCACTTGCAAAATTCAAAAAATCATATCCGGATGCGTCCGCGATCAGAGTTATAGTAAAACGATTGTTTATACGACTACTAAGCATGCCTAAACTTCTTTTTACAATGGTAGACAGAAAAGTGTCTCAGCAGGCATCCGACAGGACTTCAAGTTTGAGATGCGTAATATGTCGTCGGCTGAGAATTTAGTTGTCGTATGTGAAAAGTACCTATTGTTGGCAAATTGAGTTTGAAGTTTGACTTAATATATCTTTTTTTCTAGCGGACCAATTTTTATGAAATTTTCAGAGAATATTGGAAATATTTTACTCCTTAATTGTAGCTAGCTAAAAGCCTCAACGGTAGAAAATATATTATCAACAGCGACTTATCGGCCAGTGTACTTTTGACACATTTTAAAAAACTGCTAAACCCTGACGTAAGCGGAAGCGTCTTCCATTATGCTGCTCCGGGGTTGAAAAATGATTTATTGGATACACCTATAACATCCGAAGAAATAGTTGTGGCATTTAGTGGGTTAAAGTATGGAAAGGCTGCAGGATCGGATCGAATTCCAATCGAATTTTACAAATATGGATCTGATGAGCTTGTGGAAAAACTTAAAATTCTTTTTAATAATGTTTTGGAGTATTGTGTTATTCCGCAACAGTTTAAGGAAGCATTAATTTTTCCGATTTACAAAAAAGGAAGTAGATCAGATCCAGCCAATTATCGAGGGATTTCTTTCTTAAACGCTTCCTATAAAATCTTTACTGCGGTACTTCAAAAAAGGATAACTACATGGATTGATGTAAACAAGCTCTTTAAGGAATATCAAGCAGGATTCAGACCCGGATATTCAACAGCTGATCATATTTTTGTCCTAAGAATCATAGCAGAATCCTTTCTCGCGAAGGGTAAAAAGCTTTACGCGTTCTTCGTCGACTTCAAGGCGGCTTTTGATACGGTTAAAACTTTTTAATATGGGACTCTGAATTAAATTGGGTAGAGTTATACAAAGTCTATATGAGGATACTCGAGCAGCGGTGTGGAATGGTGACGCTCGATCAGAATGGTTCCAGACAAAGTCAGGAGTCAGGCAGGGTTGTAGCTTAAGCCCTGTCCTTTTTGCGCTCTTCATCGAGGATATTGTTGACTTTTTACCAGGAGGTATTGAATATAGAGGTATTTTAATTAAGGCTCTTATTTTTGCTGATGACATTGTGCTCTTAGCATATTCTCCTGAAACTCTGCAGCTGATGATCAATCGATTAGCCGAATATTGCAACTTATGGAGTCTTATAGTAAACCTAGAAAAATCAAAAGTGATGATTTTTAAAAACGGTGGGGGAAGAAACTGTCGTAATGAACATTGGTCATTCAATGGAGAAGATATAGAAATTGTCAATGAATACAAATACCTGGGGATGTACTTGACAAAAAATTTAAGTATGGAGAAGCACTTGAAGGAAAAACTTACCAAAGCTAAAACAGCTATAAATACAACATGGAAAAAATGCTTTGCGAATAGCAACATTGCCCATAGTAGTAAATACAAAGTATTTGAGCAGTCGCCGAGTCCATTATGTTTTAAGCAGCTCAAGCCTGGGGAAGTAAAAGGTACGATACGGTGGAGAAACTGCTAAGATTTTATATTAAACGCAGTTTTCACCTTCCCCCCAGTACGCCGAACTACTTGCTATCAATCGAAACAGGGCTGCCTCCATTGTTTCTAAAAACGTTGAAAATGCAAATTGGTTACGTTCTCAAGGTTTTCAAGATGGAAGACCATCGTCTTCCTAAAAAAGTGGCGCTTAGGGCAATCAGTAGCAGGTCTAGCTGGTACGGGGTCTGGCTAGAGTTGGCGCAAAGTTGTGGAGTCGAGCTGAATCTCAACCCGGAAGCACATCGGAGCTGGAAGCGTCCATTCTTGAGGAGCTTATAGTAAAGCTGGATCTACAATTAAGAACAGTTTACTGTAGAGAAGCCGCGGAATCAACGCACAGAAGAGTCTACAGTCGATTATGTTATGATCTAAATAATAATTATTTTCGAGATGAGCACAGTATAGAGGTGATTTCAATGATGGCGAGGCTTCGAGGAGAATTGATCCCGCTAAATTTTATACCACATAGGAGTGATTTACCCGTTCTTTGTGTTATTCGTAATACAGCAGAAAGGGAGGATGTCTTTCATTTTATGGGTTCATGTCCAACTCTACGAGAAACAAGGAGACATTTCTTCGGAATGGATTATTTATCGGAGGACGAAGAAATAGGATAATCACCGAAAGCTTTTAAGCTCCTCTTCCCTGGGATTTTAATAGACTTATAGAAAATAAGAGAAATTAAAATAGAGATATTTCAAATAACTTTTAATTGATGTCAATCGGCAGATGGCAATGCCATGCTTATTATTGATTTTGTAATTTATAAATGTAATTGAAAAAAAATTTTAAATGAAATAATAAAAAAATCGTCTAATCTAATCTAATCTAATCTAATCATACGACAAAAACCATTGCATACGATAAAATACCACTTATTCGTAAGTCAAGTTTGTCATTTGTAGGTACAAAGATAAAAATTCAAATTAATTTCTTGTACCTGTAATAATGAAATACAATAATGCAATTATTTTTTTTATTTTTAAGTTTTATTTTTTATAATTTTATAAGAACTTCTTGTTTTACAAGAAGTACATACATACATACAAAAATAAATTAAAAAATGTAGAAAATAAAGAAAAATTTATTTTTCCCATTAATTAATATTAAATGATTTGAAGCACATTTTCTATCCGTATAGGTACAATATTTTTTCTCATCATGTTAGTGTGCTTGTAATAAAAATGCTTTTCGTTTTCACTAAGTATGGTACAGAGATCGGCGGAGCTGTTGGTGACGAAGCTGATATCAGATAATGATATCACCATCTTTATCGACAGTCAGGCCGCGCTCAGAGCGCTAGAATCGTATATCGTTAAATCGGTAACTGTAGAAGGTTATCGCTCCGCGCTCAAAACCCTAAGTAGACATAAAAGAGTTAAACTTTGTTGGGTACCAGGACACTCTGGTTTAGAAGAAAATGAGCTCGCTGAGGAGCTACCAAGAAAGGGGGGGGGGGTACTGCCTATAACTGAGATGATGCACTTAGCACCACCATCATGCGGCATCAGGGTGAAAATAAAGAATACCATCATTAGCATGGCGGGCAAGAAATGGTCAGGAATAGAGGGACATAGGGTGTCCCTGGCTATATGGCCGGCCTTAGATCACAAAAGGACCAAAGTAATACTTGGACTAAATAGGGCAAAGTTAAGAACTTTAATTAGAATTCTTTCCGGACACTGTCTCCTGAGAAGGCATGTCAAAAGAATGGGACATTCTAGTACGGACATCTGCATTCATTGCTGCAACGACTTGAGTTCATAGGATGTCGAACATATGTATCCTTTGCTCGTTCGCGTAAAAAAGTTTCAGGGAGATACTTTTTTGATACATTGGAAGAGGTACAATCAAATTTTTAAATTTTGCGGGCAAATCAAATGTTTAGACGGAAATGTTTCGGTTTTGGTATCATCTATAGAAGGTTCCAGCGGATCGCGATGGGCCCACAATGGTGCCAAGTATTTTCATGATGGCTCAGCCTCATACCCCGTCCTAACCTAACCTTACCTAACGTAACTCGCTTAAACACAACATATTCGTTTAATTTTTTCTTTGCTGGAAAGGTTGTGAAGAGGGCCATTGCAGTAGGTATGTATGTAATTTTTTTTCAATATATTGTGCCTAAGCCATGTAAAAATCAGGTAAACCAGTAAATATTAATACATGCTATTTTTCTCTCAAAATTGGTCGACACAGGCGATACTAGTTTTAACACTATCAATACGCATACGTCAATTAAACACGCAAATTGTAGTAGGTATGTATTCATTTGTCGTATGCAAAGCGTTTCTTTTACATACGACCATTAAATTCTTACTAAAAATAATTCAGTTTTTGTATGAAAATTTGTCGTATGTAAAAAAAACTCTTTGCATACGACAAGTAAATACTAAAACCGTTACTTAGAGCCTACATACGACAAAATAACACGGTATATCTCGGAAACTATTGATGGTAGGCAAAAACTGATAGCACCAACAGAAAGATCTCATCGAATAATATAATAATGCATAAAAATCAGAAAATGCTAAAATTTGACATACGACAACTATATTCTCAGCCGACGATATGTAGTAAACCGATGAAAACAATTCAATTTGAGTAAGAACGTTGACATTGGAAATAATCCTGAGTTCGATATATCACCTTTGCCTGAAAGAATTCGTTTAATCGAATTTTAATTTATCTTAGCATATGAAACGCTAAAAACGCGCAATTAAAATAAATGAAACAAACCGAAAAAACAGATTTCAGATATAATTTTGAGATACAGATAGAGACCATGCAAAATCGAGCATTAGCCTGCATTTAGTCTGATGGAGGACACGGCATACAACGTAATGCTCGTTTTTGTTTGTTTTATTAATGGTTCTTGTGACTAAATTAACTTAATACCAGGAAAACTGTAAGCCCTAGATAAAAAATTTGTACGGTGAATTTGTAGGTGGCGTTATGGCAAATAAAAATATTAATAATAAAAAAAATTATAAGCGCACTTTCCCGAGAAAAATGCGATTTTCACAAAATTTTGCTTAAAAAAATTAAAAAAAATATCTGTGTTTGAAGGCAAATATCTCAAAAACTAAAGTATGTACATATAATAATATTTTTCGACTGTCATAAACACTAATCAATTCTCTATGAAACGAGCTCACTTTGGTTGCTCTAAGTTTGATATACAAAAAGTAATAATTGAATTACTGTTGGTACCTACTTCTCTGAAGGAGCTGTTATTATGAAAAGGCTCAAGAAGCCAACCATAAACTTTATCGAAGGTACCGAATAAACAGCACGTGAAAATTTCAAGGAAAAGGAGAAACGAAGATTTATTTCGAATGATGTTGGTACATATCATGAGACCCTTTAATATATTCATTGAGAAAGGTGCACCAAAAAAAAACCAAATCCATGATAAATGGCCGATATTCAAACAATTTTTTAATAAAATATAAATTTTTTTTTTTTTGTTATTTTTTTGTATTGTTATTTATTTTGTTCTCTTTTCTTTGTTATTTTCTTATTTTAATATTGTTTTTCTCTCTCCATATTAATATTTGAATTTAACATAATACAGTGTACTCTCTCCTTATGGACACCTCTCATAACCGGACACCTCTTATAACCGGACAGATCTCAAAGAACGGAAATAAAAACTCGATTTTTCATATAAAAAATTCTCCCATAACCGGACACGGACACCAACTCTCTCTTAACTGGACAAAACACATCTACGTATGGCAAATTGTTAACATACTTATTTTTGTTTTTGTTTTGTTTTCCTCTTCTTAGCACTTTGCAAAGAAACGAAACAAAAATTTAAACTGTGGAGTGTGCCTTTGCGTTATTATCACGTTCGCGGTCTCGCGGACACATAATTTTCGGTGGAGAATGGTAGAATGACACACGCATATCTCTGACATTTTGAGAGATATTTTATATTATTTTGTGCGAATTTTGTATAAAGATAAAAATGATTCGGCTGGTCACAGTGAAGTAAAAATTTGTCTGGTAGGATAAAATAATATGGATGGATGGATATAATATATGGAAACTGTATTTCTCGTTGGGGTGTCCTGTCTTGTCCTAACATGCCTAAAATTCTTTGACGGCATATGCCATCATGACCCGCTTATTTCCTTAACCAATGAGGTCATATGCCGTCTTGGCCGCAAACATCCAAGAACTATGTGCATTTATAAATCCCGTTGCCCTTTTTAAATAGGTTTGTATGTTAAGTGTATGCATGTATGTGTAATTTCAAGCTTGATTGCCATAGACAGAAAGATGAATTTTTCGGTAATTTGTGTTTATCACATAAAAATGAATTTATTTATAAAATAAAACTAATATCATATGTCTATTAATTGTGTTTCGTTGATGTAATTTTTTTTTCCTTATAACCGAACACCTCTCATAACCGGACAAATTTTTCGGTACCGTCAGTGTCCGGTTATGAGAGAGTTCACTGTGTATGCAGCGCTGGCAAGCTAATTAGCACACCCCAATGAAAATTCAAACTTATGTTTTTTTCAGCAATTTCTTTTACTTATAAGCGAACAAATGCTTAAGAGTTTAATGCGTACATCAATGACAAAACTTAATCGAGAAAAAAATATATCGTTTTGCAATACGATTCCGTATTATATAAGATTTACCGTAAGTGTTTGTGTTTTACTGTGGCATTTTAATTAGCACACCCAAGCATTCAAGTAAGTTTTTACTGAAAAAATTCCAATTCTGTGATCAGAGCTATTTTTTTTCGAGTCTCCCTTAGTTGTTCATTGTTTTTTTAAGATTTGAGAATAAATATGGGAGTTCATTGAAGGCAGAATGAAATCAGATTCCGAATTTGCAACAAAAAGAGCAGAACATATCCGAAATTGCAAGATTAATCGGCTTTTCACTTACAAAAAGTACAGAATGCAGTTAAGCATTACCATTAACGTGGGATTTTTGCAAATCAGAAACAATCCAGGTCAAAAAAGACCTAAAAACATGAGAATAGTCCGATAGTCAGATATAGTCAGATATACTCTTCGCCTCTTCAATGTAAATAAGAGCTCAAATGCACCAAAATTGCTGTGTGAATATATTAGCTAGGACTGTTAGAGCTCGGCTTTTGCAAAATAATCTTCGAAGATGCCAGAGTCTCAAAAAACCGAAGGTTACATAGTCTAATCGAAGACAACGGCTGGATTTCGGAAAATGCCATATCTTCAATAGTCAGTTTCTCACGAATTCTGTCATCTGGAGTGATGAATCCAAATTTAATCTGTATGGAACCGATGGCAGAACCTACGTACGACATCCTCACAACAAGGATTTGGACCCAAAGTACACTAAGAAGTCGGTTAGGTATGGAGGTGGCAGCGTGATGTTATGGTGCTGCTTTACCGCGAATACTGTTGGGCCAATAGTCCAAGTTAAACGAAAAATGGATGGGCTTATGTACCAGAGCATATTGGCCAACAATTTGGTACATTTCTATGATGATTTTCCACTTGCAACACATCGGCAAATTGTGTTTCAGCAAGACAATGCCCCATGCCATACAGTTAAGGAGTGGTTTGATGCAAACGATATTACCGTTCTGACTTGGCCCCACAAAGCCCGGATATCAAACCTATAGAAAATGTATGGGTCATCTTCAAACGACATGTAATAGCATTAAAATCAACCACGGCAAACGCGTTATGGGCCACTTTTCGGGAAGAATGGTACAAAATTCCTCCTGAAGTCTGTGCTGACCTAATGACGTCATCAAGCAGGAGATATGCTGCCGTTATTGTTCAGAAAGGATACCCAATCGAATATTAAGTAAATCTGAATAGCCAAAATCACATTTAAATTACTTCTAAGTTGTTCTAACCATTTTTCAGACTCTCTAAGTAGAGAGCAGCTGCTTCACATAATAACACGTCCATAAAGCATTGATCTTGATCATTGTCTTTTTTTTCTCGAAATTATAGTTACATTTTTTATTTTTCGTAAAATATAATAACGTGTTCAAATAAAACTAAATATTTGTATTTGGAATGCGTTAATGAACTTTTTTAATGCATTTTGTCGGCAGAAAGAAAAATTTCAATGGGTGTGCTAATTAGTTTGCCACCCCTGTATATGTTGTTTGTATGATGCCTTTTGAAATTGCTTAAAAAAAAATGCTTATGTATTTGAAAAACAAAAAAATTGTGTATCGATAGGTACTCAAATTATCTAAATATAAAAAAAAATATGAAAAAATCACAATTGGTTAAAGAGTTACAGATTTTTGACCACCAAATTGATGATATTTGCCCACAGTGCGGCGTATGAATATTACACTAAGTATTACGTTGCATTTTAAACTAGATATTAAGTAGTCTAAAAAGCGTCTTAGACATCTTATACTGTTGATTCACAACAACATAACACAAAGAATTAATGGTTAACAACGAACAAATACGAGGCAAACAATTTAACAACACGTAGGAAACACCACGCACCATCAACGATTAACAATTAACAACAAATGATGTAACGTCAAACATCTCATCAATCCTCCATCTCGCTCTGACACGTCTTCATCAGTGCACTGTCGCACTCAACGAAAATAATGATGGCCGCCGCAAGAGACAGAGAAAGACGTTTCACCACGCAACAACATAATTGGACTATTCACACTAGTGCATATAGAATATGGGGTATTAATTGGGAAAGGGGTAACTTCTACAAATGTAATATGTGTAGGCTAACATGTATGTGTAACTCATTCGTCACCCATTGTAAATAAATCATTATGTAAGAGGTCATCAACCTCAAGCCCAACAGCTGGGTGAAATACATAAGTATATAATCATCACCGAGATTTCGTCGAACAAGTGCATATTGAGTCTTGCACTTGCAATTGTGACATGGACAAGAAAAGAACAATCATTAATTGTAATAAAGTTGTATAACGTTTTAGCTTTCTTTGAGTTTCATTTCACGTTTAACGTATAACGTATAACGTTTCAGTAGTTGGTTCTTAGATCAAAGAATCCCAGCAAAAACAAATCTATTTCTGGGTTCAACATCGCCTAGAACATATACAGAATTTCGATTGCTGAAGTACAGCTGTATACAATCCATATTATGTTAGGGTACTTTACGCCATTGTGATACTAAGGATCTTATGTTAGTTTAGGTTGAGAGGGGTAAAGAGGCTGAGCCATCCCAAAACATTAAGCACCAGAGTGGGCTCATCGCTATTCCCTGAGAACCCATTCAAGGATGGCACCTAAACCACCACAATTTTCTCAAAGCATTTCATTACCTTGGAAAACTTTAGAACGAGTCTATGGATGGTTGATTCGGCGTACCCGCTCCAGGTTACTAAAGAAGTAGGAGCCTAAAATATTCCAGCTACTGCGTGCTATGCCCTAACATCCCCATACATAGAATATGTAGGATATCCTCTGCTACACATATGTATATCTAAGGATCTTAGAGATACTCATATTTGTCCCCGCTACTCATGAAACCATTTAGATTAAGAGCTTTGTATTGAGCGTGATATGCTTCTGACATCTCTTTGTGCTAGTTCACCGAGATTGTCAAACCAATATTCACCCTTTCCTTCTATGGAAAAGAGCTGGGCATGTACAGAGGAGATGACGGGTATTTTCTTCCTTTTCATCGTCTCTATAACTTTCCCAGAAGTTAACCGAACGGACACCAATAACTATGTGAAGTCGTTTATAGGACAATAGATTGTAGGAGACCGCTTCAGGTCCAACTTCGACCAGATTTGTCTGGTGGCAAGATTTATATTTCCGGTACATTTCGTATTCTTGTACCTAGTTTAGTGACTTTTTCACTTTAAGAATTATCCATGCCCCGGCACCTAATATACATAATGTAGGTGAATTTTAAACTTTAAGCGATCAGAGACAGTCTAGGTGAATTACAAAACCACCTGGTTATTCAATTTCAAGTGATAACCCCAAAGAAAAAAGTCTAGAGATATGATATCACATGATCTAGGTGGCCAATTCACCGGTCCGAAGAGTGAAATTACTGAAATTAATTCACGGGTTGTATAGCAAGGAGTACCATCTTGTTGGAGCCAAATATCGTCGAGATCACGGGCGCGATAACGGATGCTATCGACAGTTACCGTCCGGCCGTCCTCATTTTTGAGAAAATATGAGTTATTCCAGCAGCCTACCCAAACCGCTGCAGCCCTTAAACCTCTTCGGGTTCCTCTTCAGCCAAAATACGACCATTTTGCTTATTGACGTTAAGCCATTAAGCCAGAAATGGGCCTCACCTCTGAACAAAATGTTGATTGAAAACAGTGGATCTTCTTCAAGCTTTTCAAGAACCCAAAGACTGTAACACTGACGTTCTGGAAGGTCAGCTACCTTCAATTCTTGCACGAGTCGAATTTTGTGTGCTCTTAAACCAAGATCCATAAGTAAAATACGCCAGAAATCCGAAATTGCCTTTCACATCGATTTTTCAGTTCCCAGTTATTTCCCCAAATAAATAAAACATTTGTCCAGTATTCCTCGTTACTAAAGATTATAGTACTATTTCGATAATGTAAACTATCCAAAAATGTGAACATAATTAAAACCAAATCTTTAGATATACTCGAATATGCAGACTTGTTGCAGAAGATAAATCGGCCCATTTTGGTTAAACTGTGATAGATGTTTAGGGCCAACAAAATGCACAAACTCCGCGGAACTTTTTTAAAATATTGAGAAAGTATGGAAGAGTATCCTTCTTTAAAGATGCCAGACTTGGAAGCTAGTTAACTGAAACGCTGTTCAGAGGTTTTGTTGAATATAAAGAACTGGTGGGGTATTAGGATACAAATTTGACTTTACTCTATGTGGTTTTATGAGTTTTAATAGAAACAAAATATTTTCGTTTCTAATTACATATATTTCTACACAAGCCGACTCGCCCTTGTACGCAAACAGTCATGTAACTCACGTGGCAGATAATTGAGCTTTTTGCAATTCGTATAACTGCTTTACTGTTAGGAGTGAATGTATGGGTCAACCATACAAAATAGGTATAAAAAATAATTTGTTTTTTTAGCCTTAGCCTATAGCCCTTCCGAAAAGTGAAGAATTTTTGAGATGGGTTCAGTAGTTCCAGAAATTATCTCATATTATGTACATACAAAGTTTTCCTCTTTATAATAATACTAGCTGTTCCGTCCGGCTTCGCCCGTGTCGAAAAAATATATAGTTTTACTTACAATACATACATTGTCATTTAGTTCGAAGAATCGGACGCTTTGTCTGTCTGTCTGTCTATATTAATTGACCAAAATGTTTCATATTCATATTTCACCTGAAATTGCGAAATTTTGTACGACAGGTACCAAAACCACCGGTTGTTGAGTATGCTTGATGCTGATGCTGATGCTTTGTGCTCTGAAAATTTTATCAAAATCGGTTGGGGAGTTTCTGGGTCTATAAAAGACAAAAATACATACATATGTGCATTGTACATACATTCAGTTTTATAAATATAGATTTAATAACTTGACTCCAGCGCCACCTATCGGGTCCAGATTTTATTATATAATTTTCTCCTTTGGCACTGAACCAACACACAGCTGTTGTCAACTAATTAGAAACGCTACTGAATTTTCTGTTCGCGATCTTCGTGGAACACCGTGTCCGTTATAACGGTTAATTTTTCATTCTCATTTTGTTCTCCTCTTATTGTTTCATGTGATAATAAAGCAGTAGCACAGTTCTATTTTTCCCATGGAAATTCCCATACGGTCAATATTGGTGGTTAGCTTGTGTGGACGCTGAAAATTGAAATTTCAGAAATTTCATCTACAGTGAAATCCGCATATAGCGACCTCGGTTATAACGACCATGCGGATATAACGACGCAATTTCTGAGTCCCATGATTTTACACCTTAGTTTCCATACAAATTCATCCTGATATAGCGACTTCGGATACAACGACGTTTTCGGATATAACGTCCGGTTTTTGCAAGAATTTTAATTTTTTTCTCCGGATATAGCGACGAAATGAAAAATATCATCTACATTATGCATGTATGTAGGTAGTTGCCTCTGCATAATTGAAACCTAGGAAACAAATTACCGTTTGTTTCGCTTGCTTGTCCTCCTTTGTTTTTTTTCTTCAGTCATTGCAAACTGAGAATCGAAGCTAAAACCTTTCGTAAATTGTGTAGTATGATAGTTGATCCGAAAGTTACTTTGAATCTTGCAGAACCACCTTAATTCATTCTTATTAAATTATTATTATGTAGGTGACATTTGTGTATTCAATCATTCCTTTGTTACTGATGCATTTGTTCTTCTTTAGTTTTCTAACGTTCTGTGTAAATCTACTCCATTATGGCATTACCAATTGTTCGACGCACATTGACTATTGAAGAAAAGTCGCAAATAATTTGGCGACTTGAAAATGGTGAATCTAATGCCAATTTATGCAAAGAATTCAATATGTCGCATTCCTCTCTTTCTACGATTTGGAAAAATAGAAAAAAAATACAAAAAGTTTTTGAGTCGAATTCCTTAAAAATGAAAAGGAATCGTAAATCCGAACATGAAGATATTGAACACTCGCTTCTCACATGGTTCAAATTGCAACGAAGTAAAAATATTCCCTTGAGCAGTCGCATTTTACAAGAAAAGGCTAATCAATTTGGCATCCTACTAGGGAAAAAAGATTTTAAATGTTCTGAGAGTTGGATTTTTCGATTTCGACAACGTCATAACATTGTGGTCGGCAAAATTTGTGGTGAAGCAGCAAGTGTTTCTCAAAGTGACTGCAGGGAATGGTTAAAAAACGTTTTTCCGAAATTAAAAGAAGGATATGCAGATTCTGAAATTTATAATGCGGATGAAACAGGGTTGTTCTATAAATTAACACCTGAACGAACATTGAAGCTAAAGGGGGAAAAATGTGTTGGTGGTAAGTTGTCAAAAGAACGGATCACAGTGTTAGTTGCTGCAAGCATGGATGGAGTGAAGCGGAAGTTATTTATCATAGGAAAGTCAAAAAAAACCTCGATGCTTTAAGAATGTTAAATGTTTACCGGTTGATTATGAAGCCAACAAAAAGGCGTGGATGACTTCTGAACTTTTTGAAAAGACTTTGAAAACATGGAATTCTGAGCTTAAGCGCGAAAATAAAAAAATTATTTTATTTGTTGATAACTGTCCTGCCCATCCACGTATTGACAATTTGTCCAATATTAAATTGGCATTTTTACCACCGAACACAACGTCCGTTATTCAACCCATCGACCAAGGAATT
The DNA here is from genome assembly GCA_949775065.1 of Brachyopa scutellaris. Taxonomy (NCBI): domain Eukaryota; kingdom Metazoa; phylum Arthropoda; class Insecta; order Diptera; family Syrphidae; genus Brachyopa; species Brachyopa scutellaris. The sequence continues at coordinate 83,881,159 of OX459115.1, read as the reverse complement.
ATAAAGTGTCTCAAATTGAATTACCGAAAAATATTGGTATTCAAAATGATAAATCATTTAGAGAATTACACTTCAGAATTTCGCGTTAGTCTTTTAGATGCAATAGAAATGATAACCACAGCATGGGAAAGAGTACACCCAGAGACTATAAAAAAATGTTTCGCACATGCAGGCTTCTGTGACCCTGCACCTTTACCAGCACATGTTGAGGATACCGATGATGGACTGGATAGTTTGCCTTTGGCACAACTTGCTAGAATTTGGTCGAACGAAGAAAACTACTGTGACTGGGAGACTTACATTGATGTAGATAACCATGTTTTGACGGCCGTTGACCATACGGATCAAGAGATTATTGAAAACGTAGCTTCAACTTCAGCTTCTGCAATAAACTTGCCAGAAGTATTATCTGATGGGGAGGAATTTGACAATCCGGAAATTGTGGAACAAATTCCAACAGCCAAAGATGCTCTAGGAGCTATTTCTGTCCTAAAACGATTTGCTTTATTCGGTGAAGGGGAAAACGAGATGGAAGTTTCGTGGCTTATGAGAACTGAGAAGCGGCTAGAAAAAGTTTTTTCTGCGACAAGAAAATTAAAGCAGCGAAATATTACAGATTTTTTTCAAGAAATGACTTAGATGAATACCATATGTATGTCTTTCTTTTTACATTTATATTGTATGTTTTTTTTTTTCTTATGATTCTGAATTCTGAATAAATTATAAAAATATAAATGCATATGCATATTTACGTGTATACTATATAGCAAAGAGTGTTCTTTTTTGAATTTTTGTGACCTTCGGTAATAGCGACATTCGGCTATAACGACCATTTTAGCTGGTCCCTTCACCGTCGTTATATCCGGATTTCACTGTATTTCATTATTTCCTAATTTTTTTGCTGGTAAGATGGCATTTAAAGACCTTTCAACAATATTTTGAACCTAACATTTTTAGGAAGAAGTAATGCTAAATATGGAAAAGGCAAAATGTTGTACCCCAGCCACGCGAACGGCTATTTTAGAGTTGCATTCAATATTTTCTTCATATCGAAGAATAGCAATGCAACTGGGGTGTTCTAAAAAATGGTCTTCAATGCGCTAAGCCATTATCGAAAATATAAAGCCATCGAGAACATGCCACTCCAGAAACGCCCATGAAAGACATCGCAGCAAATGGACCGTAAGATCGTCAGACTGGTAAAAGCAGATCCAAGAAAAAGTGCTGCCGATATTATACGTGAAATTTCTAGTGAAGCAAATGACACTATACCCAAACGAAGACCTATTCTCATACCTACCAAAAATTTCATAAAAATCGGTCGAGCCGTTTCCGAGGAGTGCGACTTACAAGAAAAAAATCATTATCAACTCCACACGATTGCCACTGAACGCTGTGATTCAGCTTCTGCTTGAAAAAAAATTCAAAAAAAACGGCTTTGGAATGCATTTTTTTGCTATTATTCAGCTTCTTGTAATTGCACAGATATGCTTTCGGTCTTTAAATCTGCGTATTGAAGGTAATTAAGCTGAGAATGAATATCAATCACATGGGAGATGCTTTTCTGAAGTAATAGCCGTTTGATTTAAATTGAATTTTCGTTTTCTCATTTGAAGTCACTTAAACTCTAAAACTAAATATTTATCTAATTCAAAGCAATTGACCTGACCCTTTTCCGAGAAATTAGTAATCTTATACCAACAGATTCGTTAAAATCTATTCGCCGGTTCTTGAGATATTTAACCACAAACGTAATATGACACCGATCGGAACTTTGCTTTTGCTTAAATTTGATTCTATTTACCGTAACTGTCCTTCTTTTACAAAAAAAACAACGTTTAAATATATAAATTGTGTGAAAATACAAACTTATTTTAGTTTAAGAGCGCTGTAGAAAATGTTTTCTTGTTTCTAATGTTTTCAACCGGTTTTTTTTATCGATCCAGCGAAACGTCATTTGCGCACTGACAATTCCCCAGTTTTTACAATCAACTTTTTGGTACACAAAAATGTAAACCCTCAAAAATGTGAACTGTCCATGTTTTAATTAGTTCACATTATCGAGGTAGTACTGTATTTGGATTTCGAATTTTGATATTGAAATTGTAGAAAATAAAAATCTAGTCACCCTTAAAAAACTTAGTATTTCTTGTGAACTATTCATACACGATGACGTAAAACAGGAAAAAGTATCTAACGGATTTGCACAAACACTTGGCGGTTAATTGTTTCATGATTCTCATTAACATTCCGCACTTGTGACTGCAAAAAAGAAAATTACTAATAATTGCTTGGTGAGACATTTCAATTTTGCTTTGTACACCACTGATCAAAGGGTTGAGAGTAATGACTCACATGATGATGATGATGATGATGATGATTATCACCATCATCATCAACATCAACACATCACCTCAACCCTGAATTAATTTCCTATTGACAAAATCTAGCCAATCACCAGTAGTGGCAGTTGTTGTGTTGGCTTGGCTGTCACCATTGATTGTGGTAGTCGTCGTCATCGTCGTCATCGTTGAGTATCGTCCAAGTCCAATGAAACTACTCATTAACACCGATCACGATTTCATGTGATTTATTATAAAATTCACGCTCGATTATTGTGTGTGCCTGCGAGTATTTCCCCACAGCGTGAAATCCACTAGTCTAACGTTTAGTATATTCTCAATTCTTTTTAGTAAATAAATAAATAAATACTGGAACGTAGATGGGAACCGGTTTCGCAAATACCATTTCGCACGTTTTATTTAAATGAGTTTTTGACATTAGTGTCATTTTGTTGTTTTTTTTAGATTTTCTTTTTTTATTCTGGCAGTTGTGTGTCTGTCTGGCTGGTGTGCCTCCGCAGTTGACAGTTGCTTACGTTACAGTGTGAACGCGAGGGAGCTTCTATTCTAACGCTTTCCATTCATAAGATTCTTTGTAGAGCACAGTGAGGGAAGACAGTGTGTAGTAAGACTGTGTCCCTTGCCGTTTAGGTAGGTACAAATGGACAGAGGAAAAGGTAAGGTACAAACGAGACATGGTGTCGTCAAACAAGGTGTTCTGTGGCAACAAAGTGACAAGCTGTTCTCAAAGTGGAAGGAAAGGTAAGGCACAGGAGCTTACTACACTCATATCAGTAACGGAAATGACATAACTACAAGTGCGTGTGTGTTTTTTTTTTTAATAGATATTTTATTTTGAATCGAGATCACTTGTGCTGTCTGAAGAAAGGTGAAGGTGGCTTCAACTGTGGTGAAATAATTTCTAAGGTGAATGGGGGTATTTTTGTACAAGTACATATTTCAAATATTTCATTGGAATTTCTTTGTTTCAGATAAAATTAGAAGATATCAAGTCACTGGAATTTATAACGCGAATAACACAACAAACGATCGAATTGAGTTTGGGTGGAGAAAATCAAGGAAATCGCATTTTATTGAAATCAAATGGAGATCTGAGAGAATGGTTTGACGTATTGAATGTGAGTTGGTTTTTTTTTTCATTTTATTTTTCGTGCGTACACCGTTGAAATATTTAATGAGATTTTGTTTCCTTTTAGGCATGCTGCAATATTGCCAAACAACGAAAGAATCCACAAAATAGTTATATAGAAGCTGTGAAGGCTAGAGGGAGAAATCTTCGCAGGGAGAAGACTGAAATTAAGCAGAGTTCTAGTCAAAACGACGGATCAAGTGAGTTTGGTTTTTATATAAGGTGGAAAATACAATCTGTCCCAGCCAAATAGACTATTATAAGGCCAATAAATGACGCTCAATTTGAACTTAATATTGAGTAAGACTCTACCAAGTCACCTGTAATGCTTAAGAGAACTTCACGTGACTCATAAAAACACCTTGCAAAGGTTTGCATTAAAAAAATCTGCGCACAATTAAATAGAAGGGGTCCCCAAGGCTGATACTGCGACCTAAAAGATCTATTGTATCGCAGGATTCTAGTCTAATAAGTCGAAGAGGCAAAACATCTACATACACACACATGTCCTTGGTTATTTTATTTTTTAAGTCAGTAGAGTAGAGATCTGCACTACATTCTTTTAGGCTATGTATGTCTAGGGAGCAATATTATCATTGTCTACCTACAGTATTGTGCGAAACATTTGCAAGTGTTTTATTCTCTGAAGTTTTGTTTGATTGCCTTTAAAAAAAGGAATAGTATTATAAAAATTGTTTCGAATAAGCTTTTACTAAGAGTACGTTCTTGAAATGAAGCAAGAAAACCGGCAGAAATACCGTTGGATTTTTTGTTAGTGGATAAAATTGATAGCTCGTCGACTATGCGGCTGTGCAAAACATATGCAAGTTTTTTTTTTCTGATTTCTGTTTTAATTTCCGGGAAATTCGCATCAGGTTAGTAAAATAGTATTTTTAGTTGAAAATACTATATTAATAGGCGGTTTTTGTCATTCAGTTTTCATTGAAAGTGTGTTTAAAAATGGCTGGCAATAAAGATGATACCCGAACGAAGAAGCTGTTAATCTAGCCTTTTTAAAGCGGATCAAAGCAAATAGAGATTGCCGAAAGATTCAAGAATCACTAATCAAGTGTCCCGAGAATAATTGTAAGCTTTCGACCAAGTTCATCCATTGCAACGCTTCATTCTTGTGGTCGTCACCGAAAAACAAACAGAGAAACTGACAAGAAAATCATTAATTCAATTCGCTGAGAGCCTTCCCTGTCTTCAGTTTCAATTGTTGATGATCTCAACTTATCAGCCGTACGTTAAATAATTTTTGACGGTTTGGGGAGTTAATGTTTTGGATTGACCTCCACAATCCCCAACCTAAAATCCCATAGTGAATTTGAGGCATATCTGCAAAAAGTGGATAAAAGAACAGCAGTTTACCTCGCATAAGGCTGTCTATAAAGCTTTAAAAGATAAAAGGATAAAAATTCCCTATTAGCTAACAATCTCCCTTAGTGCTTCCATGCCAAAAGGTGTGAGGAAGTAACAAACAACAACTAACTGTAGACCAAATATTAAAAAACAAAAAACTTGCATATGTTTTGCACAGCTCCAAATTGAATAGATTCGTTCTTTTATTTATTATAAAAAATCAACGGTAAATGTTAGGGATTTCTTCGCTTTCTTTTAAATACAGTGGAACTTCCCTAAGTCGAATCTCCAAGGGACCATAAAATAAGTTCCAGTTATAGAAACTTCGAGTAAAAGAAAATACATAAATCAAGTTATTTATTTATTTGAAATCTGCAACTTGTGTTTCGCATGGCTACTTCTCTTTTTCTACAAAATCCTCCACCGTAGGCTTATACAAATTTTCAGGAACATTATTTCTGCACTCCACAAAAGCTCTGCATTGTAATACGAGTATTATATGACTCGATAAACAAACCTCTTAACGCCTCTTTTTAGTGAAGATACAAATTTGCAACCGCTCCAGTACAGAAAACCTCGTATGTCTCTAAAGCCCGTATGACACTACATTTTTGTCCACTTTTTAATGCACTTTTTAAGTACGTAAATGTCAGCCGCGCGTAAGAGAGACAGAAATATTTTTGCGCGAAAAAGGCCAATAGAACTTGTGCAAAAAAATACACTTCTCGAAAAAAAAGAAGACCAAATTAAATTGAGTGATTGTTTTCTTTTAAATAATGAGAGGGCAACTAATTGTACATATAATATTATATATATAACCAGTTATTGTGTTAAAGAACTTAAAAAAACTTGTTTTAAAAGTTGTTTAAAAAAATATAGTAAAAAACAACTTTTAATCGAACGAAGTAATGATAAAATTCAATAGCATAATACATACAATAAAAATATATATAAAAAAAAACAAAATCGATAACTTTGGTAGTATTAATAGCTCGTAGATGATTACTTGTTCATAATAGTTTACTGCAAATGCATTGGCATTGAATTTATAAGGTTTTGGATCCCATTTTGATAATTTTTTTCCCTTAAATCTGGATTGCTTCTTTCAGTTGACGAGCGCTCTCGAACTTTCGACCATTTTGGAAAATCCGCTGTGATAATATATCAATGTTATAAATAAAAAAAGTATTATGTTTCATTAAACACATGCCTGCTAACAGAAAATCTACGAACCATTAAAATTATTTTATTTAAAGTGCAAAAAACCACGTGAGTCCATCAATATTTTGCAGTGATGCTTTTTCTTTCCATTTAACGGAAACAGTAAATAAAATAAACAAATAAACAAATACCATTACATAGTACCAATAAGACCAAGTGATGGAATACAATTTACCACGATCACTTATCTTTAAATTAAAACGCATTACCAACACAAGCGTTTTGGTCCTTTTTTTTGTTTTGCGGAGTGTAAACAAAATAACAATCTGTCAAAAAAAAAAAGGGAAAACGTCAAAAAACAAGCTGCCAGCGGCTGGAAAAAGTGAATTGAAATGTATTTTTTTTTGACAGTTTCATATGTTTTTGATTCTTGTGTACGCACTCACACCTATTGGAGCTTTGTATTGAACATCTTTCTTACTGCTCTAAGTTCATTTTTAATGCATTAAAAAAAAGCTAGTGTCATACGGGCTTAAAGGCTATAAATAAGCTAAAATTACATTTTGTGTTTATTACTCGTAAGTCCACTGCAACTATGTACATATACATATATGTATGTAAGGCTCAGTAGAAAACTGTTCGTTCCTCCTGAAAAATGTTAAATTTGTGAGTTACGAGATTTTCTATTAGGCCGACGATATGTAACTATAGGGACCTTCGCTACTACGTTTCTAAGGCAACTTGGTTCAGTAGGTAAATTATGTTTCCGAAAAATTCGAGAAACGGTTGAAATAATATCTTCGAATCACAGAAATTCGAGTTACGGAGTTAGAAATGTGTGAAAAAGGCAACGAAAAATCAGTACTCGTGTTCGAGTTATAGAAATATTCGAGTTATAGAAATTCGAGTTAAGGAGATAACAATGTATGAAAAAATCAACGAAAAAGCAGTGCTCACGATAAAAATTCGACTTATAAAAAAGTTCGAGTAACAGAAGTTCGAGTAAGGGAAGCTCCACTGTATTAAACTCAAATTAATACTTTCGACTCAGTACTTCATTCGAATTCTGGATTTGGAGCTATTAAAAATCAAAATAATTTGTTTGAAAAAAACTTGCAAAATTGTTTTGCACAATACTGTATATATACTGTTATATTCAAAATAATAGTATTGAAGCATAGCCTTTTCTTTAAAGTAGACTTTAAACAAAGTTTACATTTATTTAAATATGTTTATAGTAAAAACACCATCCTCAATATATTTTATTCATTATTTTAAATTCAATATAAAATTTTAAACAAAGAGTTTTACAAGATGGAAACGAATAACATATAATATTAATACAAATATGTGTTGTGAATGGCAATAATAAATGAAAAAAAACATAGCAACGGACCAAGATGACTACCTTGGAGTACCTACATTGGATGATACATCAATTCCATTTACTTTCTGTTTGTTGAATAATTTTTAAACCATTTTAATATAGCTGAATAAATTCACAATGATTCCGGTATAGCTTATAATAAGATGCGGTGTATCCTATAAAAGGCTTTAGTAAAGTTAGTATAGAGTACATCTACTTCTAAGATCTAAGTCAATCTAAATTACGCCCCCTTACTCGCCTTTAACGAAATCCTGGATGAACTGAAGTTCACCTCCAGTAAAATGGAGTTAATATTCCACGACAGTCAGCCAACTATCAATAAGTCTTTACACGAAGAACTGCTCGCCACTAACTCTTTGCCTCATTCACCGTTAGTAGCTGATGCCCCTGTTGCTATTGCTCAAACTGTGGCAAGCGTACCTTTTATCTTGATTCAACGCCGATTATTCTAACTACCAACGCGTATATAATCATTTCCTCGACTATCTTACCCGGATGCAATCAAAATTACTTAGTGATCCTAAACGCTTTTACCAATTCATAACCACCAAAAGGAAAACAGACATCCAAAAAAAGGTTATCTTTAAGAATAACTTTCGAATAACTTAGGAATGCTGGATAGCTTAGATATAGGTCGGTCATTTGAAACTTTTGCTCTAAACCGCTTTTCACCCTAGGATGGATGACTGATCCGAAGGCGCTAAACTAAGTGATTGGGCCTCGCGAGGCCCAGTGTAAATATATGGAAAAGGGGGGTCTGTTACTATTGCGGGAATGGCCAAGCCAGGTGTGCAAATGACCTGGGGGAGTGTTATCTGGCTTAAAATATCTTGCATGAGTATATGTGGGTGCATATATAGATGGTGGTGTACGCTGGCGTGAGTAGATAGGTATGTGAGAATGAAGAATAAGCAACGAAAATGGAATATAAATAGAATCTGAAAATAATCAAAACACGTACATTAACATTTCGAAACCGTTAAATTAGATATTTTATTTAAGAAGTATTTGACATAATATACACTATGTTAGTCACTCTTAACATGTGGCGATTTGCTCCAATCTGCCGTGCTTACTTAGTTGGCGCTAAAGCTCGAGGTGAACCTGGGCCTGTTCTCGCAACCATTTGTGTGTGGGTTTTATATTTTTGCACGAATGTAAAGGACCTACAGTTGCTTGCCGACTCCAAACGGCGAGTTGAGAAGCTCATTGGCAAATTATACTCTTTGATGCTTGTCAGACATTCGAAAGAGGTGGCACTGTGAAAAAACTCTTTAGGTGTTAGACCCGGGCTGGGATTGAACCCGGGCAGCATTGGATAGTAGTCTAACGCACTAACCACTACCACCACGGTGCGCACATCTGCCGTGCTGAAGACACATATATCTTTCACACTTAGCACATTTGCGACGCGTTTTTTTGCAGTAGACGCAGTCTCTGCGTTCTTTACCTACTGCAACTTTGGCTATGGTTGAAGATGTTGCAGAAGATGAAGCCGTCTTGGTCTTCGACGAACGCATCTTCCTCTTCATCTTCGCTTATTGCCAATATTTCCGCCAACCTTTCCCTGTAGCTTGCTTAATTTTCCACAGACAATGCATTGAAACGAGGACGCCGATTCACCATGCGGTTTATCTCGAAAGTCTCTCCATCCTTCTTTCTCGATATTTTACTACAAAATAAACCACTTCGTTAAAGATTGCAGCAAGAAACAGTCAAAAAATTTACTAAATACGTGAAATATTTTCGTGAAGAAATCTTTATGCAATGGACAGTTACCAAATTATGTTTCAATTGAAAAGAAAGCAAACAACTTCAAATTACGTTAACACACTCACAGACGATATGCAATGTAACTCAGACAAAAAATTCCGAGTCATAATCCAAATAAAAAATTCAAAACATTGCAAAGGTTCGTGGCTTTTTGAGGCCCAGTCACCTAGTTTAGCGCTTCGGGTGACAAAATAAATTTATAGTTAAATTTACTGGATACTAGTTGCATATAGTCGTCTTCATTCGACTCAGAATATTTAAGGCGAGGAAGTCATGGAATCTTACGTCGAAATTTCAAATAGTTTTCTTTTTATCCATAAATAAAGTCAAAATGGGCCTCAAGATGCCCCGCCGTCCATCCTAGGGTTAAATATTTGCGCTACAAACGAGCTCTTTCACTCATCTAGAATCGGCCAACCCGAAAACGCATCACGTCTATTCTCGCGGTGTGTGTGCGGTTGTACCATCCTAGTGGAATCACAAGTCCTCCAGTCTCAATTCATCAATTTGCGGTACTTAAAACTCCTTTGATCATGGATCTGTATCGCTCACCAGTTACAATAACCGTGTTACCCACATCGTCAGCCACAACAGTGATATTCTCGTCGGAACAATGACTACGAGGCCTTCCGGCGCCTATTCTGTCACGTGTTATTCCATTCTCTTCGGGGCGAGGGGCGTAGGACAGTTGGGAAATCTACGCCAAAGTCACCTACGAATTATTCCGTAAAAAATAGTCAAGAGTATTCCGCGATTTTGAGGAGTATAGCGTTCCATGGTTTGTCGAAGTATTTTCTGCATATGTTTACACAAATATCAAAACCAAACTGGCAATTGCCTCCATTTGCAAAGATTATATATCATCTCCCAAAAGGGTGATACATTTTGGTTCACTCTGTATATGCATTTTTACTGTTTGAGTTAAAGTTTATACGATTTTCATTATTGTGTAAAATATCAAAAATTAGTGAATTTATTCCCCAACGTTTTGAGTGGATTACACTCAGTGTCTCGGAGACTCAGTTAGTTTCTTCTTTTGTTAGCTCATGATGCTCAATTTCTAGGTCCATATTAAATCAAAAAGCGAAAAAAAATAGCTTATAGATTTTTCCCCGCTTCGTAAGCTTAAACGTGGAGGACAGAGATTTTTATCGAGCCTTTTTTACGGAGCAAGACTGGATGAACTAAAGGGGTTAGAACATTTCTGAGAAACGTCCTATGTTAGGCTCAAAACTTTTCTTTTTGATTGCTTTCCCCTCAGGTTCCATAGATTTATCCCTTTTCGTTACTTGAAATCCCAATTAAAACATTTTCATTAACTTTTGCTCATTTAAATTTTTTTAATACTTTACTTTTACAATATAGTTGGATTTTGGCGAAACTTTTAGCTTCAACTTTTACTGGTCCATAGGTCACAGTACCTCTTCCAGAACAATTTCCTTAAGAAATCGCAGTAGGAGATTGGGTGCTATGAGTGGTAGATACTATGCTGTAATTTGGTATTTACCTAGGCGCTTGAATCTTTTCTGGGTTAGTGCCCCACAATCCACCAGTATGTGTTCTGGAGTTTCACTGCCCTCATTGCAAAATCTGCATGAGTCTTCATCTGATAGACCTATAGCTTCCTGAGATGTCTCTTGAGCTTAGAATGCCCCGTAAGGAACGCAGTCAGGATTCGGAGTTTGTTTTTGCCAAGGCTGATCGGAGCTCCTCTTTTATGGTGTGTTCCCCTAAAGGTTCAGGGCCCACAATGGGTGTGGTAGCCCCTTTTCTGACAATTTTGTCCGCCTCTTCATTACTTTCTATCCCCAGATGTCCTGGTACCCAGTAGATGGTGACGTTGTTTCGTTCGCCCAACCTATTTAGTTTATCTAGGTATTCCCAGACGATTCTAGATTTGATGATCTGAGCCCTGATTGCTTTGATAGCTGCTTTCTGTCTGTCATTATTGCTTAGTCGTGTCTGCTGTAACGTTTATCAAGATTGAGTTGGGCACATCTGTCAAAAGCACAGATTTCAGTTTGAAATAATTATGCTGGTATAGCTGCCCATGGGATCGAATAGTTTAGTTCCGGCCCCAAACACTCCTGTCCCCTTTCCTTCCACAGTTCTTGAATCATGAAGATTCAGTATGAGAACTCAGCCTGTAGATTCTACATTTATTGATCCAGTCTTTCTTGTTACTGAGTTTAATGTCGAAGTTCTTTGACGAGTTAAATCACCTGATGCCATCGTGCCTAGGGAGTGCCAGAAAGGGAAGTTTATTAGTTATTTTTGCATAATCTGTTGAAGGGTTTAGTCTAACATGTAGTTTAAGAAAAATCGCTAGTATCCAGGTACTTCTTTAAGTTGCCATTCGCCAGGTCTAAGGGGACATTTAATTATTCACCTCTGTATTGACAATAAGACGAAGGGAACCCTAGTAGGATGTGGTTCATTCCATTTGTTTAGTGATTGGATACACCGATCCTTTTCATAAAGGGTCTTTATAAGCACCTTTACCCATTGTTTGACAAACCTTTTAACTACCGCATCCTTTTAAATACCAAAAAAGTTTAATATTCAATTGTTTTCTTCTAGAATTCATCAACTTATCGGATCACCTGCCACGTATTTCTTTTCGAAGAGGTAGCAACTCTCTTCAGACACGTGTCAGAAGCAATTCTGCTAGTCCCTATGGTCCATTAGCTGACATAGAGTCATCGAAGAACGGATTTGCGTTGCGTACACCCGGTGGAAGTCTTCGCTCAAAACTACGAAATTACGACAAATTTTATCGAAACCATGACGAATCGACGAGTGCCAAGAAAGACGGAGCACAAGAGCTGAGTGAAAACGTTTGCTATCGCATGAGTCGACTGCAGTCACAAAATAAGCCCACAACCAACTTTAACCTTTAAGAAAAAAGGAATCTACATACAATTGTTTCCCTTTTACCCCAAATGGGAGCCATTCATCAAAATAAAAAAGTTACGTCCCCGGTAGCGGTAGTAAAACTATCAAACTCCTCGTCCTTCATAAATACGATCCGTATTCAGCAAAGGATTACAAATCTACAAAACTACAACCGTTGCTGTCCATGTGCCCAGTTGACGCATAAATTTTGCCTTTGCCTAACCTTCGGAGGCCAATTAAACTGAATAAATTTTAAAGGATATTTCAACAAAAAGAAGAAGACAAAAAAACAAGAAAAACAAGAAAAATGTCCTGCTTAAAGCCTAACCTCTCCTGCCTTATTACATATTCGATTTAACTCGTATAAATTGAGTTCTTTTGTTCCACTACCGCAAAGAAAGGACACCACCACACCGGATAGATTGCATGACAAAAACATTCCATTACATGCGCTCATCCTTATCCGGAATTCTTGCTCCACCGCAAATGTCTCCATTAAGGATTTAAGGATGTAAGCATTCATTGTGTTGACTTCCATTTGCACTTAGAGAGCGAAAAAGGCGGCAGACAAATAAGACGCGCAAATGGAATCCCATATCCATGTCAAAAGCCAAAGATTTTCTCCACTCAAAAAGGACGAAAATGAAAATGAGAATAAAAATCACCATCCCAAAAACGCCTGCTCCTGGGGTAGATTGTATACATGTATAATTACAGGTAGTTAATAATTGATTTCAAGGGGATCACCGCCGAGAGAGAATTTATTGGTTTATCAGGACGAAAAATGATTTCCATTATCCCGTGATGTTGCCTACCTATCACGGGGGACCGAAAATTGTTATCCTTGTACCTGATTTAAATTTAAATTGCATTTATTCACTGCCGAATCAAAAACAGAAGCCATGCGGATGAAAAGGATTAATGTCAGGATAGTGGAGAAGCCAGTGCAAATAAAAAATAAATCGAAGGTTCTTAATGAGGAACAACCCGCAGTGGGGATAAGAACGCGCCCGCCTATTGGAGGCTTCTAAATTTGCAATTTGTGACAAAATGTCACATAAACTGGTGGCATACAGAAGGAGGGGCGCACAGGGGATTCACAATCCTTAACCAAAAGTCGACGAATCGACATAATTTATGCAAAAAGGATGAAATTTCGCGTACACAGGACGCGCCGCGTAGAAGGATCTTGAAATATGGAGATGAGGTACAGAAACTGATGTTCATCTAAATGCAAATGGCTCCAGGGGTACTCTTTCGCGGCGGCTGTGGTTCTTTTTTTGTACGAAAGGAGGAGGACGGGGGAAAATCATAGAAAATATTAGAAAATGGTAAAAGCTTTTTTGGTTAGATTTTTATTGTTCACTGTAAATTTGTTGTATGTATGTATTTACAGAAGTGTTAATAAGAAAAACAAATGGTGGCAATTTTGTTGTTTTATTCTTTACTTTTTGAATTAGATCGCGGTGGCTGTTTGGGGCTTTTCCGAATTAGATAAAGAAAAGAATAGCTATGCATCCCATGAGAGAAACTTCCAATTTTAATACCACTTTTTGCATGTACCAATATATTGATATTTTTAGCTAGGAAAATCTAAATTCAAAAATATGCGGACCTACATACAGTATAATTGGCCATAACTAAAGCACCCCCCAAGGCAAATTTTATTTTTTTTTTTGGGGTAGCTCCTATCAAAGAATCTTTATTTCTTTTTACTTATTAAGGCCTTGTTTACTAAGAAAATAGTATAAACTTAATATTTATTTAGCACCAGAAAATAGTAAAAAGTAGAAAAAATATTCAGAAGGAAAATCACTTCATCAAAACTAAAGCACCCCTAATTCCCGAAAAGGTATTCCCATCTAAAAAGATAATGGCGCAAAATAGTCAGATAAAGCCGACAATAAAAGAATTTATTCACCTACATAACATGAAATATACTTTTTGCTATTCATAGTCACCTTATAGTCGACTTTTAACTTACAGTCAGCTCGAAATTTAAAATGAGCCAAACGTCAGTTAAAATAATTAGAGTCGGCTATAAATTTCTCATATAATATTCTGACGTTTGGGTTGGTTTGCTCAAATCACTTTACAAAAACATACCGAAGTCGATACTAATTAAATAATACACAGACAAAAATGTGTTTATGAATAACGAAAAGTAATAGCCGGCTTTTTTATTTAGTGCCGGCTGTAACTATAGTCGGCTACAGGCACTATTGGGGCTGACTATGAATTTGCGCCAATATTTTCAATAATATTTTCAAAAAATATATAAACTCCTTTGTTCACCGTTATTTTTGTAAGTTTTGCAAATAAAAGATGACGAGAAACAAACATAGTGAAGAATTTAAAGGAAAACTCATAAGTGAGTGGAGGCAGGGAGCACCAACTAAGTAGCAAGTATGGGATAAATAGGTCAGTTAATTAAAAAATATGGTGCTACTGAATAAACCACAACAATGCATTCTGGCGGAAGACCTAAAAAAAAAACTGACAGAGATGATTCTCTGATCAAAAGAGCTATTTCGCGCGATCCAACGATATCTTCCAAGCAGATTTCCCAAGATTTGGATCCACTAGTCAGTGCCAGGACAATCAGATGGAGGGCCACTCAGTTTGGTTTGTATAGTCGCCGACCAGCAAAAGAGCCATTTATTTCTGAGAAGAACCGCAATAGAAGATTGGAGTTTGCACACAAATACATATATTAACCCATTTAAAACCAAGGTCGTTTAAAATTCAAAACTCGGTTTTTTTTCCAATATTTTTATTAAATGTTCGTATAGTAATACAAAAAATATAAGCGGGTACACTGGTAAGATACAGGTGCTAATTTTTAGGATGAAATTTTTTAAAACAATTTTTCTCCACACAGAGAGCTTCCACTTCCACTTCACAAAAAGAATTGGGTTGTTGACGTCGTAGGAATGCTCAAAGTGTCCTCGTTTCTCTTTTTTGAAGTCCTTCTTTACCTTCAATGGGCATATTTTTTGTACGGTTCTCTCTTGCTATTCCAGTAGCTCCAAATCCCTTTATTCTCAACAAACGCAATAACTCATGAAAAGTGAAAAAGTTGTCAAAATAAACTATGTGGTCAGTAGGAACTCTAACGATCCCTAAAAGGTCAGGCACAACTCGAGTTCCTAGTGGCATGTGTAATCTTTCTCTACACTTTTAGCATCACAGTACGTATCAAAATTGTACAAATAAGAGCTTCAAAAATTTCGACAGGTGATTTACCTATTTTCCAAACTAGATCTCGTGTTCCATTTGCTTTCTGTGAAGCTATTTGTATCATTCATGGCCATATCACCAGCTTTTTGAGACCAGCGTGGTTGAGATTGCGCCTGTATACAAGAATTGAAGCTCTGACCATGGATAAAGGCGCCTCGTCCTCACTGTCGTATTCTTCATCCCTTATAAAAAGTTTAATACTACCTGGGACAACTTTGGAGATCTGGTCAATGTTCAAATACTCAATATCTATCTCGTCTTCGTCTGTGTTATTATCAGCATCAGGTGGTATAACAGCAATATCATACGCGGCATTACGCTCATTTTATTCAATCGCATTTACGGCGTTTGGAACTTAATTGAACCTCCGTCCGTAAAATGAGGCCTCAGAAAAAGATTTGAGATCCATTCTAACAAAAAAAGAAAAATTACTTCATATGTTCCCATTGTACCCAAGCGATGTAACTTACCTCGGGCAACTATAAGTTTTGTTTTTATTTTTTCACTTTTATCTGTTTTTGCGAAGAATTATCTAACCTTTTTTTAGAAAATAGGAAAAAGAAAATAATAATAGAAACACTTTTTTGTTTCGGAAAAAAAAACAACCTCAAGAAATCAGGGAAAGTGAAAGTAGTACTTCACGCGGGGTGATAATAAAAATGTCATTGTGGTTTTATTCTAATGAATATGTCAGGAAACAATAAGAATGCAAATCTCATTAAAATAAATGACATTTAGTTCAACGGTAAATAGATAGAATTTATGAATTTTTTGTATCCAAGGTACCCGCTTGGGTAGTAAATGGGTTAATTGTTCAGTATCGAAATGGTAAACGGTGCTTTTTTCCGATGAATCAAAATTGAATACAATAAAAAAATATTCAGACGGGATTACACGGATCAGAAGACCTTAAGGCAAATACAGTGAAATTCCTTTTAACGGACACCCCTCTTAAGTGGACAATCCCCATAAGTGGACAAGATTTACTCTAATGGTTGGCTGGCATGATTTTGTATGAGATTTTTTCCTCTTAAGTGGACGATTCTATTAAGTGGACATGGACAGTATTTTCACTATATTTGAGTAAAAACATTGCCTTAATGGACAATATGAGTCATTCGTAGGAAAATGAGATTTTTCTGACGAAAGATCGTTGTATACATACATATGTATTTGTTTGGCAGCAGGGCGTGTGCATGTGTGAACGGGGGAGTACCCACAAATTGTACAGGAAAATCTCGCATTTTCGCATTCGGTTAAAAAGTTATGAATGTGTATGTTAACAGACTTTGTGTTTGATTATTATCGGCATCTAGAACGTTTCGTTCGTATAGCGTTAACTTATATATTGAAAAACAAAAAACCGTTACTTGCTGTATGGAGCACTACTGTCACGAATAAGCTACAAAAACGGAGGTTTAATAGAAGGTCAATACATGGACACACGAATGGTTTGTCAAAGCTCGCGAAAAGTGCATCCCAATTTCTGGACCATTCATTAGAAAGAAAGCTAATTGCGATGGAGATTTATTTCAAGGCATGATCCGTTTTTATTTTTACCCGACTATGGCAAAATTAAGTGTTCTGATTTTCACAGGCTGGGTTTGTACAGCCTAAGCTATGGAACTGCTTTCAACAAATGAAGTGTCGTTGGATTTGTCTTGTAACGTCGCAATACATATCCAATGGACGCATTAAGATGACGGATTACCTTTTTTTATCTTTACAACCGTCTTGATAGTGGTATCAAATGAAAGGGCTTGGCGATTAAAATACGAAACGCTATGACGTCATTCTTAATTCAATAAGGCGGACGCACAAAGATGGCAGATTATCGTTATCTTTACTTTCCCTCCTTAATATGGGTATCAAATGAAAGGGTTTGATAAGTAGAACACGACATTTTTTACCCATGTACTTACACTCTAAATATTTTCTAAAACTAAAAAAGTAATAAAGTTAAAAATGCTTAAGCCAGTGGGTAAACTGACTAAAAGGTACGAAACAAGATGAAACAAAACGATGATGTTAAGTGTAGGTATAGCCGTAGTCGCATGCCACTTTGCCTTATGTATGCGTGCATATAAAAACGTTATTATAACGACGTAGTCAGGTTTAAGTTTGTTTAACTTAATTTATAGAGGACTGCTGACGCCGTATATTTATTTTTATTTAACTTAATTTTGTATTATTTTTCCTCTAAAGCGGACACTCTCTTATGTGGACAAAAAACTCCGATCGCGTGGCTGTCCACTTAAGAGAGATTTCACTCTACTGCATTCCAACAGGGAAATTTGGAGGAGTTTGGGGATGCTTTTTTGGTTGGGAGATTCGGCCAACTCATAGAATAAATGGCATAATGGATCGTTTTATATATTTGGATATTTTAAAATTGGTTATGTTACCCTACGCCTCGAAAGAAATGCCCCTAAAATGGAAGTTCCGGCAGGACAACGATCCGAAACACACCAGTAAAGTTGTCAAAAACTTGTTTATTGCCAGTAGGATTGAGGTTTTGGACTGGCCGGCGCAATCCTCTGACCTTAATCCCATTGAGAATCTCTGGCAACTCGTTTGCTTTGTATTAAATAATGGTAAGGTTTGTACGTTTTTTTAATAAATAAGACTAAAATAAGTTAATAAGAACCATAACTTATTTTATTGCCTTAACTTGATAGCCGCTTTTCCAGAAAAATCAAAACTTGTTGTGGTGGGTGCCTTATTTATGACCAATACTGTACATACATAGTATGCTTTGTAGGGGCGAGTGGGGAGCATTCGGACACTTTTCACTATTTTCATGATATCTTTGACTAAACTTTTTTTTCGAGTATATTTGTTCTTGGATCCGATAAATCAATATATTATCTATCATCCAACATTGAAATCCATTTATATTATTACCTTTTATTATCTTTTTAAGCTATTTCAAATAACACTCTCTTGTGTCTAGATGTGCCCCACCCCGGGGCAGATTCGTACGCGAGAAGGGGTAGATATGGACAGGAAAGGAAACACCCAAATATCGCTTTATTTATATAAAAAAAAAGACGTTCCTGAATTAAATTTAATTCATGTATTAAATTAAAATGTTTTGTAAAAAGTACGAACTTCATTCAAGTAATGTTTTTACAAAAAATATAGAGTAAATTACTGAAAATTAATTTAACATTCAATGAACGATGAGGTTTTGAAAATTATAGCTGAAAGTTAAAAGAAAAGCAATGCGAGATGTTCCTGGACTGCAAGTTTGATTGAGAATTGCAACGATATCACGGTGATCGATCATGTTTATCGTTCTTCATAAAGTATTCTTCTGCGGTAGACTTTTCCAGTGTGTGCTCGATTTGTGAATGTTATTTACTTCAACACAAGAAAAAATACTTTTTACCGCCAAAGCACAAAAACGTCTGTATAGACCATTGTGAGGAAGCAAACCGAATTAAACAAACGCGAACATGTTCATTTTAAAGTGCTTCCAAATTGCCCAGAAGGTGCTGAGTACTAAATTTGTTTGTTTGTTGAGTAACAGGGGGTGTCCAAATGTGCCCCACGTCAGAAAGTGCCCACTCTCCCCTACCATAGTTAAAAGGTTTTTTTCAAGAGTTATTTAAAGCCACATATTTATTAATTGGAATTTTCGAAAATGCAAATTGGTGTTCTGAATTTAAATTTAAGACATTTTTCAGCTGCAGAATTTTTGGCATAATTAAGATTCCAGGACATTTAAAATCTCATGAAACACTTTTCTTACTACGGGCCATTTTAACCTTATGTCTATTTTTAATTCTTTCAAACTTACTTACCTACTTACTTAGGTGGCGGTACAGTCCGGAGTGGACCAAGGCCTCAACCAACAACCTCTTCCAGTTAGCACAGTCCTAGGCTAACCGTCTCCAATTGCAGATTTCAATTTTGTTGAGATCTTGTTCTACTTGTGCGCGCCACCTTAAGTGGGAGACAGCCTGCTGTTATGGATACCATGGTATAGCAATACTATGTTCTATACCACATGTCTATCACTACAATACCACGTTTAAAGCTAGTATACCATGAAACATACCTGGTATACCACCTTCTTATTGACTGCAGAGCCGCGTTCTCTCTGTTGGTGATCCTTGGTAGCTTCTTTTACAATTCAAGAAAAAAGAATTTGCATAGAAAATTGTAGCATTCAATTCTCAGATACATACAATGGATTTAAAAATAATTATTTTATCCGATAACGATACTTGCACCGATATTTTTTATTTTGTTGTGATTATTGTCATGAAAACGCAAACGTCAAAGTATACTATCTAACTGCCCGAACACAATGGCGAAGCTGTAGTGGAAGTAGGCAGCGCTGTCGAAGTTAAAATACACGTAAACCCTAGGTATAGCGCGAACACAATGGGAAGCTGCTGCTGTAGTATGAATTTTATGATGAAGCGCAAAGTTCAGCCAACTTCAACTTTCTACTTCCACTTCAGCGTCACTATTGTGTTCGGCCAGTAATGCGAAAATCAGGGTGTACTACGAAATGCAGTCTGTCAGCGGTTGGGGTATTCACTATACCATGGTATTCATACCAGTCGAATATTCTCCGAGCCGGAGCGTTGATGTCCATACGCTCTACATGTCCTAGCCATCTTAGACGCCCAATGTGCAGTTTTATGCAAAAATAAAAACAGTTACTTTTATATTTTTGTCATATGGGAGAAACCACTGTACACTGTAGGAGTTGTCTCACTGTTGGTGTGTCTCCCCTACATATCAACTCATGGACTTACTTGTCGATTACATTCGAAGCTGATTATCTTAAAATATGCAAACCGCTCTAGAGCAACTTGCATATGTATATACATATATCTATGTATCTAGCTCTCAGGAACATCTGTTTAAATCACGGTGGCCCCGCTTAATGGATGATGTGCGAAAAAAGCATAAAGGAGAGTTTCCAGATTTTCGTAGAAATTTATTAGCACTATTACATTCAAAATTCAACTAAAAACCATTCATAAGAAGAAATGTTTCCTTATCTAAAACCCCACTGCAGTGCTTTACCACTAGGTAGCTTCCCCCGTCCCACCTGAGTAATGCATGCAATTTCCATTCATGAAGCATCTTCAGTGGCCGCGCCACATAATTCAAACATTAAAACCTCAAATGGCAGAAAGTTAAAGCCTCATCTTCATTTCGAATTCCTTGGTTATGGCCAACCCGAGAAAAGAAATCCTGGCAAAGTCCATAAAATGCATTCGAAGTTGCCCTCGAATACTTTCTTCACCTACTCCCCCCCCGCACTTCCAAAACCCTGAGGCTATTCAAAATGATTTACAGGAATCGTCTCATGTGCTTTTCATTAAGACTTTGAATGTGCAGCCCTGAGGTGCACTTTCAATGGAAAAAAGTAAACTTTTTCCGGATGCTGTTTGGGGGCGGGGGTGAGATGAATTTTTTCTACCATTTGTGCGACTACTTCAGCAACTTTTCACACGAAAAATGAGATTTAATGTGTTCTCATGAATTCCACATTTTTGCCGGGAAAGTCCTTCGGGGTGTTTAAAGTTCTGAGTTACAGGAAAATGATAATTATATCCTTGCGTGATTGTGAAAAATTTCCAAATAGCCAACTTACATCCGCATGATGGCGTGCAAAAGCCAATGAAATAAACAACTGCCACAAGGACAATAAGGAGAAGCAGGAGGGATAAATGTTGAATGAAGGTGGCTATTGATTTGTTGTTTCTTGGCGCCTCTCTGACAGTTAATTTCAGTTCTTGGCTGTACTCCGCCCAGACAGTCGTAAATTTTTTAACAACCTGATATGCGGGAGTTCCTGCAAACAGGATGATGAAAATTCCTTTTTTTTTTTTGTTCTAGTTTCATGTTTATTTCATCGGTGAGTGAGGAAATTTTTGAAATTAAATTTACGGAGGTCGAGTAAGGCTTGATGATTGTGGTTAGATAGGATTTGAAATTTAGAGGTTTTTCATGGTAAATTTCGTAGTCACTAAAAAACATATATACATACGTATGTATGTACATACATATAATAATATTATGTACTGGACTGCTTTTTATTTACAGAAAAAACAGGGTGAAGAGGTTTCATTGCGTATTTCTATAATATGCACTTACATACAATGAAGTTGAATTTGCAGTCGACAAATGTAACTATCGCTATTTAACTGAGTATCATTCACCATTACCTACCAATTCTTACAGATTTATTTACGAAGAACTATTAAACCAATCATGTTCCCATTTATTGCTGCATTAAGAATCACATTTTGTGATTAACAGAGCTCTATAGTTAATAATTGTTGCCATAAAAGTATACCACTTTGTTCAAAAATTTGGACTATACAATGTGTAAAGCTCTCATTCGATCGAACTGAAATTGTTTAATTTTTAGCACAAAATCTAATGCAAATTCGTTGATCAGTTTTTTTTAATCATTTAAAAAATCGTCAATGTTGGCAACACTGCACTCATTAGTGCTACGAATGATGTGCTGGATTCCACACGACCACCACCGCGAAACCCTTGATTTAATGAACAATGCAGGCTAGCATACGCAGAAAAAACAACAGGCGTATAAATCGGCGCTACAAAATAGGACAAGATCTGCTCGCATACTCTACGATGCTGACGAAAAGCGAGATATGCACGTATGCTTCGGGTCGTTATCTTGCATAAATATAAAATTCGATGCAAGGTTCAGTTTTTGCGTGCTCCCGAGAAGATTGGTTTTAAAAATATGAAGATATTTGTGCCGATCCAGTATCCCGTCATTGAAGTGCAATTCCCCAACTTCAATCGCCGCCATGCATCCCCATACCATAGCAGATCCCCATCCGTGTTTGACAGTGGGAGAAATGTTTTTTTTGTGGAGTGCTGTGTTTGGCTTTTGCCATACTCTTGTTCGTCCATCTCGCCCCAAAAACGTCAAATTTACACTCATCGGTAAATATCACTCGTTCCCAGAATTTTGGATCGTCAATGTGCACTTTCTCATACTTTTTCGCGTACTCCAACGTTTTCTTCTGTTAGTTGAGCTTATCAGCGGTTTGTTCCTTGTTATATGTCAGCACAATCCAGCCTTTTAAAGTATATGACGAACAGTTTCAGGATGCACTGTTAAATTTTCATATGACTGCAGTTCAGCGGCAAGCTTTACGGAGCTCTGTTTTGGAATTTCCGCAACTTTCCGCACTATCTTCCTCTGCATCCTATCATCTAGCTTATTCGGCCGTCCGCTTCTTGGCTTGCTATCATAATTTATGGTGTCAGTATAGTTTCTTATTATAGTCAGAACTGTAGCCTAATGCAAATCTAGAGTTTTGCCAATTATTGCCCTCGATTTTAAGTTTTATTACGATTTTTCGCTCATCAGTTGTGATTTTTTTTCTGCCAGTCATTTAATCAAACAAATGCTTACCAAATACAAATAAATTCAATTTTCTTATCTCTGAACATCCTTGTGCACAACTCAACCGCGAATAATCCTGTAGCTGTTTCTATTCAGCTGCGCTAACGGTATTTGCGCTCGGTTTTACGATCCTATGTAGACTTATGCGACATTCCTTGTGTGCATGTTTTGGTTTGTATTTCCTTGTAAAGGGTGCGTAAGCGAATGTTACAATTTTTTCTTGTTAACGAATTTCAGAATACCCTATCACAGCGTTGCCAGGTTGCGGGATTTTTCCCCGTTTCCGGGGATTTTAAACCCAAAAGGGGAAACGGGGAAAAAGATTTCAAAACGGGGAAAATTAACTGCATTAAAAAATGTTTCCATTTCTTGACATATTCAATAAATAAATACTATTTAGTAAAGCAATAGATTGAAAATATCACAGAATGCAGTGCAAACAATTTTAGACACACAATCTCACATTTGCATTTGGCTGAGCGTTGCCAATAGGCCACAGCGCATTCGGCACTGACTTCAACCCTTTCTATATACAGTGGACGTCCAGTTTACCGAATGTCTGATTTAACAAATTTCCAATGCAACGAATCAGATTTTTCCCATTGATGGCTCTATATTACGAATGATGCAAAAAATGTCTTCTCGGTTTAACGGATGCTTTACAATTTCTGGTTAAAAAAAATAGTTTGTAATTTTTGTGCATTTATACCTACTTCTGTTATTTTGTCTATGTGAATTGATTTCTCTTTTCTTATAATAAATTATTGGATAGATAAAGCGACGGTCGATTTAACAATTTTTTTGGTTTAGCGTGCATTATATAATTCGTTATATTGGACGTCCACTGTCTTTGAAAAATGATATCCAGTTTCATTTTAGAATGTATATTTGCTCCCTTAAAGTATTTTAATACTAAAATTAAGTGATCAATGAACTTATGTAAGTTAACTTTAAGTTTTTAATTTTCTGTTTTTTATTTTAAGTTTTATACTTTGTTACTCTTATAGCCATAGAAAGAACGATTATTGAATGACGTACAGTATGCCAAAAAATTATTCACACCCCACTCAAATTTATAGAAATGATAAGAATTTGTGGAGGAAACTTACTCATTTCGGCTAGAAAAAAATATGTTTATTTCCTGGCTAAATAACAAATCAAAATTGCATGGATTTACATTTTAAAAGCTAATACTATTAGGAAGAAAAAAAATAATATAATTTGATCCGATTTTTTGGACAAAAAATTATTCACACCCTGTGCTTCAGTTTGATTTTTTACTGCTCTCATAACTGTTTTTTCCTTAAAGAAGATGGCGTTTATGTTGATCTGTTAAATTTAAGAAATCGGCTGTGAGTTTGAAGTACAAAGCTGTTCAATATGGTAAAGGTTAAGGAGCTTTCATTGGACATAAGACAAAAAGTTGTAAATTTTCATAAAGCGGGCTTAGGCTATAAGAAAATAAGTAAAAATCTGAATCTGAATAAAAATAGCCTCCATCGTAAAAAAATATAAAAATACTGGAAAAATTAAAAATGCAAGTGGTAGAGGCCGTAAAAGAAAAACTACAAGCAGAATGGATGAGACAATTTTAAGGGAAGTCAAAAAGGATCGCCGTGTATCGGCTTGTAAAATTGCAGCTGACATTGAAAATGGATTCAATATCCAAATTACCAGTCAAACAGTTAGAAATAGAATAAATGCAGCTGGATATCAAGGAAAAGTAGCCGTTCGAAAACCGTTTATTTCAAAGAAAAATGAAAAGCGTCGACTTCAATGGGCCCAGGAGAAAGTATTGCGGATGAAAGAAAAATTGTACTTTTTGGGTCTGATGGTATTACGAAAGTGTGGAGAAAGAGAGGTGAACGCTATAAAAAAGAATGTCTTCGACCTACCGTTAAACATGGTGGAGGTAAAGAGTTTTTCGTATGTTTGTAATAAGAACATGGTATAAATTGCTCTTATTTTTTCAAGGAAAACTTATGATTTGGGGTTGTATGGCTTGGAACGGCTGCGGAGAGCTGCATTTTATAGACGGTATTATGAAGAAGGAAGAGTTCTTGCACATTTTGCAAACCAACCTTCATCAAAGTGCTCAAACCCTTGGAATCGCCGATAACTTTGTCTTCCAACAAGACGGCGATCCAAAGCATACAGCTAAACTCATATCAAAATGGTTTCAGGATAGTGAAATTTCAGTTCTGGACTGGCCACCGCAGTCGCCAGACCTGAATCCTATAGAGCACTTGTGGTACAGACTAAGGGTGGCAACACCAAGTATTAAATATGGGGGTGTTAATAATTTTTACTTTTTACATAATTACTTTTGGAATATTAATATGTGTGTTTTTAATTCATATTTTAACAAGGAAATGAACATATTTTTTTCTAGCCGATATGCGAATGTTTCTTTAACTAATTCTTATAATTTCTATAAATTTGAGTGGGGTGTGAATAATTATTTGGCATACTGTATGTATGTATGTAAAACTTAAATGGTTTTTTCAGTTATTTTATATACCTACTGTAAATGCTATTACTCTGTTACGTTGTTAATAATAAAATAGGACTGTATAAAATGTAGTGTTTTATTAGAAAATAACGAAATCGAAAGTAAATTAAAAACGGGGAAAAACCGGGGAAAATGAAACGTTAAATTTTTTTTTTTCATGCAAAAAAAGGGAATTTCTTCCACCAAAACCTGGCAACGCTGCCCTATCATTAATCGTGCATAAGAAAAACATTCAGTTTCCCTTATTTCAATAGAATAATTAAGTAATTTCGCTTCGTATGTAGACTTTTGTGACATGGTGTACCTACCATACGATCTGCTATCATACAACAATTTAAAAACGGAGATTCGACTGGAAGTATTGGAATGTTGTATGATTCTGTTTCATTTTTCATACATTTCATACAGCAGTTTTCCGTCAAATTTATCGTACATTTCATACAGTGCAATAATTTGCTGTAATTTCTTTATTATAAATTTCAACAAACGAAAATAAACAAAAATAGGTACCTACTATTTTACTATTGTTCTTACTTATGAATCTTAATAGTTTTTTATTGTTTTTAAACAACAAGCTATCGTGGTAAAAAAAATGCACAGTAAAAAAAAAATTGCTTTTTAGGAGGTTTGCCGGTTATACGGCTACGATGTGTGGAAAAAAATTGTTTCATTGGCATTGACTTATGGGCCTGTCAATAATAGCGATGAAGAAAAGTTTAGGCGAGTAACTTGGCATTTTCTACTGCAATATCTCCACCATCTTCATCTTCCAAATTATAATCATCCGATAAAATAATTTCGTTTTATTTAACCATCCTTTTCCAAAGGCTACTTTATTTCACTTTTATTTCTGCGAGTTTTCGATAGATTTTTGCTAAAAGTAGTCGTTGAACACTAACAACGAAAATATCTAAATCATAGATTTCATACAACAATTCCAATGAAATCAATGAAACAGAAAGTTGTATGTGTTGTATGATATATGTATGATAAAAATGTATGTTGTATGAAATGTATGTGTTGTATCTTGTATGATCTGTGAAACAGGCCCCTGGTCAGATGAAAGTATGTCAGATAAATGGAATCTCAGCATCGTTTGCCCGATCCACAAGAAAGGAGACTCTATATAAGACCCTTATCATTCCAGTCTTACTATATGCAACCCACACATGGATTTTATCAAAAGCGGATGCAAATATCCTTGGTCGCTTTGTGAGAAAAATCCTCCATAAAATATTCGGTCCCGTTTGCGTCGACGGGTTTTGGAGGAGAAGATTCAACCACGAACTGAACGACCTATACAGCGACATCGACCTGGTCAAATAACTACGCATTGGGCGTTTAAGATGGCTATGACATGTAGAGCGTATGGACATTAACGCTCCGCCTCGAAGAATATTCGACCCTAACTCGGAGGGTCATCGCAGCAGAGGACGACCTCGCCGCACAAGTAGAACAAGACCTCAACCAACTTGTAGTGCGCAAATGGAGGCAGTTAGCTAAGAACCGGGCTAACTGAAAGGGGTTGTTGGTTTAGGCCTTTGGTCCACTCCGGACTATAGCGCCACCTAAGTAAGTAAGTGGTGTTAGCATTTTTTCTGAGAAGTTGGCCTGTGCTTTTTTCTTTTTGGAAACCATACTGATTATCACTTATTAAATTAAGCTTTCTGATGAAATTCCTTAATCGGTCTGCTGCAACTTGTTCCATAATCTTCTCTCTCTCTCTGTCTACCGTATAGAAATTATTATTATTATTATTGTTGAAGGGTGAGATGCACCGCGACCTTAAGATCTATTGTGCCCCCTACAAGTCCTAGACGAAGGAACATCCCTCTCGTCATTATTTCTATTGGAATCGGTTAGAGAGAGCTTCACTCACACCTAGCCCAGGTGAGAATTCCATAGGTCACAGCACTTCATCAAGACCAATTTCCCTAAGCAATCGCAGTAGGAGATTGGGTGCTATGAGTTGTAGATCCTCTGCTGTAATTTGGTATTTACCCAAGCACTTGAATCTTTTCTGGGTAAATGCCCCACATTCCACCAGTATGTGTTCTGGAATTTCACTGGACTCATCACAAAATCTGCATGAGTCTTCATCTGATAGACCTGAGATGTCACCTGAGTTTACAATGCCCCATTAGAAACGCAGTCAGAATGCGGAGTTTGTGTTTGTCAAGGCTGATGCAAGCTTTGAATCTCTTCACCCAGCAGTTTCTTTGCCTGTCTTAGACCCTGAGTTTTTGTCCAGGATATATCCCGTATAGAAAACCACCACCATATTGTCGTCCATTTTGAACCCGACGGCGTCGCTGAAAAAGGTTGGTGACTGTCTCACTGATCTAATTACAATTCAAATCAAAAGAAGTGTACACTGATACGCATACTGATATCCACGCAGAGAGCTCATTTTCAAAACTACTGATGTTAAGAGCTGTCCAAAATAAATGGCGGCTTAAAGCGTACCCAAACATTTTTTCCTGTCCTTTCTTGACCTCTTCTAGTTACTGGGACGGGACAGACATACTTCTAAAATATCGCTTTCATTCAAAGTTCCGCTTAGATTTTGAGTGAAAGAGATCGGTTTTCTAAAACACTCCGAATGGTGTTCAAAAATAGAAAATAAGAAACACGAAGTGTCTTCTTCTTGCGACCTAGTCAGTCAAACTTTACGGCGTATGTTACAACAAATTAGATTCAACGTTATATTTTAAAAGATTTCCAATCAAACAACTCTAAAAACTCTCTTTAGAAACAAAAGGGATACATGGACCTACCATTAATGATGGAATCACTTTTCAGCATCTCCTAGAAAAAGCACTCAAATATATCCTTAAAAGATTAAAAGTCTCTTTTCGTCGTCGTCCAAAAAGACAACAATCTTCAAGTCCTCTTACGTCGTTGTGTCGTTTAATTTCTCAAGGATTTAACAAAGAAATCTGTCCCCAGAGGAAGAGATTTCCTTCGTTATACCCTCCATCAATTCGTCGCTATCTGTAAATCCTGCCGAGCATATCACACTTTTTGCAGGCAATTCTCTTGACCACCACAAATGTACGTTTTTATATCCACAAAACGGAATACAATCCATTAAAAAGGATTTTTTTTTCTTAGTGGCGGCATTTATTGACTCAATACATTTCGTTGAGATTAACTCTGTGGTAGTGGTGGACGGTGGTGGTGGTGGTGGTAGTTATTGTCCTGCTTTTAATTCCCCCCAGAGAATGATGTTATCGCGTAGTTCAAACATCATTTTATGATGTCCTCAAGTAAGAAAGGGGGACTGCCTCTCCACTAAAAAAAGGCAAAGATGAAGCAAAAGGACGAAAATCAAATCACAACTTTTCACACCTTTCATGAGAGGAATTTAAATTTATATCAATTTTTCAAAACACCAGTTCATATGTGTGTACTCGCAAGATTACTCGTATGACATACACGAGCTAGAAACTGTCACTTTGACACTAAAGGCGAACTAGGGCAACAGGAATTTATTAAATCACCCGAAATTGTCTCAATTTCATCGTCAGAATGACATCATGTGACAGGGAGGCCCCTAATACTTCCCCCCCGCCACCACGAATACTCGCTCACTCACTTTCCATCTGCCTAACTGAATAAGGATGTTAATGGGTGAGAGATGAGAGTAAATGTGTGAGGGGGTCCTGCTGTTTCTCGAGCACAAATCCCAAGTCAAAAGGATTTTTTTGGGGGGCGCCCGTGTTTAGAATTTTCGATTCTCCTTCTATTTTTTGTTTGGGTGGATCTAGTTTTTTTTTTTTTTGCTTTCTTCTGTTATCCTTGGTGTTTTATAGTCACACTCAGTGAATTTTGTCTATGCTCGTATGGCAGTGTGTGCGTATGTTGTTGACGAAAGCAATAAACAAGAATGAAAGGATGTAAGACGAGCGGTGTTCGAGTTGGTGGTGTGTGATTGAAGCTGGAAACATTTATGATTAGTATGTGACTCGAATACCGTACAAGGATCACACATCATTTCTAGAGAGAGAATTAAATGATTCACATTATTCCCGGGTAGCCCACACAAAAGGGGAGTCTGTATATATATAGAAAGAACCTCTGTTTATCCGCTTAATGAAGGTGTCAATGAGGCTACTATGTTTATCCTGAAAATGCATCTCCCGAAACGGAACAAAATTGGGTTAAATGTGAATGTGAGGACATTTTTTTTATGAGAAAACTTTTTTTTTTCATTTATCCTTTTTCGGCTGTAGCACATAGGAAGCTATAAATATACGGATGAGAGGATGAGATGAATGAAGGATGAGTATTCCCTTTAACTTGAATTGGTCATTGGTTCCGGGTTTTTCTTCTTCTTCCTTTTCTCTGTGGATATCCTTAGTTTGAGTTGAATGACATAATATTTACCAGCTTACCATATAGACAGGCAAGAGAAGGGATATGTACATATTTCCATCATAAATTTCTTCGTCCTTTTTGGGGAGTACGAAGCAATATTACTGGGGTAAGAAGGATGAGGAGAGGAAACTATTTTTGGATCGTCAAATATATTTCGGGGCCTTTGTGATATCCTTAAACGAATTCTGTATGAATACTTTAAGGTTTTTTTTTTATTCGCTTCCTTCATCCTTAGAAGAGGGTTATACTGATACTGAAAATTGCTTGTTGGTTAAATAAAACCTCATGTGGTGCATCAAATTCCCGAACATACTTTGGGAAGCCCTCAACGTTGAAATTGTAAGTAAGCTTTAAGGAAATCACAATCCCCAATGCAACGAGGTGAATGCTCTTTCACGTTCACATCCCCCTCCGTATCTAAGAAAGATATCCTTTTTCTAGAAGCCAATTTATGCAGAATTTCTCCCTCCCATCGCAGAGCCCTAATCAAAACTTTAGGTGTTGATGCTGATGGCACCAGTGCTCGTACAACCCCATTTGTGTCTTTCTTATCTTTCGGGGTAATTATCACACGTAGTGGCTCGGCAAATGTTCGCAGCCCTACACCCAGGAGCTAAGTGAATATCCGAAGATGGCAGCGACTTCCTCCTGCAGGTAGTACATGATTTATGAGACTGTATGCCTCTCCGATTACATGGTACACGAAACCAGATACCAGAAAAGTTGGTTGTCAGAATTAAGATAGTTTTTCATAATCATTGCATAGTTTTAGGTGCAAGTTCGCAGAATGGTTTCGAGTGGTTCCGAGACATCCACAGAAACTTTGGAGCTCCATTTAATGAGGTCGAGACAAGATACAAACAACAGTTCTATTCTCTTGCTTATTCATTGTCCTAGAACTCCTTGTCTCTTGTTTTTTTTTTTCTTCCTTTATTTGACACAAAAATAATGATTCAGCGAGTGCAATCATCCTGAAGGATGACATCAGCAGCGGGAACAATAACAGTGAACTCGTACATGTATATTCGTACAATAAGAAAAGTTTTCAATTGTGTTTCCAGTTGCTACTGTTTTGGCACAAAAGCCTGAAACTGGGGGAATCGGACGACTGTCAACGCAGAGAAAGCGGATAGAAAATGAAGTCAAATGAAGCAGAAGACAAGGGACAGATGGTGGGATAGATGAATTAGTTAGTGTAATGGTGGTGGTAATGCTGGTGTTGGATGAGGACGAAAGGACAACTTGAAATCTTGATTGTGGAGTTTCAAAGTTATTTCCTTTCCGAACTTCTTTTTTTCTTCTTTTTCATTTTAGTAGTGCTAATTTGGTGTGAATTGGAAGTTTCTAATTTAGTTTGAGAGGAGTTTCTTTTTTTTTTTTTGTTTTATTGAGAGTGAAAGGAAATTGGTAAATTTCTTAATGGACATGACAATTGGTTTCATTTCTTTTTTTGTCTGACTGCTATGTCTCCATTTGAAGCCAGTGCGCAAGGAAAAGGAGAGTTAAGCAAGTGGCACTTAGCACTTCGTGTGGTTGATCGATTCTTGTATAGAGTTCTGTTATCTACAGCAAAGAACATTTCCTTCTGAATATGGTCAATGTTCAGTCTGCCGATGTATTCGCTATGAATACTCGAGTACCTCGGGATCAGCGTTGCCGCTATGCGACTTAAGTCGCGATTTGACCCTTTTTTGACGCAAAGAGACTATGACCCGACTTTTTAAGAAACACCTCTTTTTGACCCTTTTCAGTTTTCTTGGTCTGTTTGGTTACTTTTTTGTGATCAAAATGGGACATCTGTCAAATAGTAAATACCTAATTTGAAAAGTGAAGGAAAATCCTCTCAGAGAGTGCAATACTTGCAAGAAAGTAACCAAACGCTGTTGAAACACTTGGTCAAACCTGTCAATTTGTTTTTGTTTTCCACTAACAATAAAGATTATGACATTTCACAAACTGTCAGATAAAAATTTGTAACCAGATATCATAGAAAATAACCAGGGGGGACATTTTTTGGCACTCTCATTTGGCTCTCTCTTCTCTGATTTCTTCTGACCTTTTTGGGTTACCAAACACCGATTTGATTCTTGGTAATTTTGCGTAATTTTTTAGCAGTTACCAAACAGACCGTCGATCTGTCTGTGTATCGTTCTCGTCCTTCATGTGCTCGCGCTGTATGTAATCATTATAAGGGTATTCATATCCCCTTTAGCGTGTGTAGATTATAAAAAAAAAAAACTGATAATAATGGATATGGAGGTCTAACGTCTTTACCATGTTTACATTATTTGTTTTTGTTGCGACTTTTTTTGCTCCATGACCCTTTTTTGCGACTTGTTCAAATTTTTCAGCGGCAACCCCGAGCAGGGGGTTTGCCAACTCTGTTTTTTTTTTTATAACGCTTAGTGAGTTATGCTTATGACCAGGAAACGGATTTTGTTGACGGCCTTCTTTGTTTTTTTTTTTTTTGCCTTTTTTACTCATATTGCCTGTTTTTGCCTTTTTGGCCTTCTTTTTCTTTTTGGTGCTATTTGTCAATGTTGCTGTGCACTTTCTTTTTAACTATACGACTTGTTCTTGCTCACACGAAAGAAATTTTAGTGTCCACACGTACGAGTATGTATAAGAGCAGGTTTTTCTCTCGTGTGAACATGCACATAATTGCACTCGTTGTTTACACTAGCGCGCATAAAAAAAATATCCATCGACACCAATACAACCAATACATTTTTGTATCAAAATGTATGTACATGCGTTTCTTATTAAGTGCTAACGCTTTATTCACAAACATCTGACAAAAACCGTTAAATATCTTAGAAGTATTTAGTACGCATTTTCATCTAGTTTCAAATTCCATGACATACTGGTCATACCTAGTGCTAGCAGCAGATTGCCTGTACTCTATCGGGTGCTAGCCTCTATAAAAGCGAACTTTTGGTTTTTTTTTCAAGCTTAAGAATTCCTAATTTAAGATTCAGGTTGATCTGAGTCTAACACTGAGCCTTTCTTAGCTCCTTTTCAGCTTCCTCCTTACCTTTCTTAATTTAGTAGAGTTTTACGTTGTGCTCTGTAATAATATCTCGTAGCTTGTGTTACCACTACTACTCAGTTCTGCCTCTCAACGTCATTTCCAGCGTTATTGGGAGTAACTTAGAATTCCTTCTGCTTGTATATATGTAATATGTATGTATATATATATGTATACCTCCTCTTCTTCGCAAGACTAAAGGCTTTTGCGCAAAATTGTTGCTAGAACTGCATGGCGATGAACAAGAATTATACAGTTTCGTTCACATGTCGACCGATCAACTTGATCATCTACTTAGTTTAGTAAAGACGCGGATGCAAAAAGCGAATACGAACATGCGGTTAAGCATTCCCGCGTCATATCGCCTGTGGATGACGCTGCGCTTCTTGGCCACTGACGACAATTTTCGATCTTTGCAATACCTTTTCCGTATTTCAGTGGACATTATTTCGACTATAATTCCGGAAGTCCTGGGCGTGATCTACAAAACTGCATATTTTATGGCGACACGTACCCTTTTCGAGCCTGTGGAATTGTGGCTTAAGCCCCTTATTCCCAGAACAAAAATCGTTGCGAGAAATATAATCGTAGCATAAAATATCAAAATTCTCGCACCTTCTCTGCGAGAAACCATTCTTTCTCGCAACGAGAAAATTAATGGTTCGGAGGTTCGGACCATTGTTTCTCGCCACGATTTATTTTTTGATGCGATTTTTTGACATTGTTTTCAATGAAAGAGGAAACAATTGTATCAATTTTGAGTAGCGAAAAGGGAAACTACACATTTTCGCGCATTTAAAGGTCATATCCTCTTTTACCGCTGTTTTAGTTAAAAGAAAAAAAATTAGATTTGTTGTTCAAAATACTTTTAATTCAATATGAGTGATAAGAGGAAAATAAGATGCTGTTTTTTAATAACTTCTTTAAACCTTTTGCTCTTGAGACAATTTATTTCCTGTCCTAAAAATTAATTTTTCACAAATATCAGTTGTTGAAACGTCAATACTCATACGTCAAAATGCTCGTTGCGAAATTTTTGAAATTCTAGGAATTTACTCTCAAAATCTCTTTGTTTCGCAACGATTTTTGTTCTGGGAATAAGGGGCTTTTGTTACTGAGCATAAGACTTTGAAAAAATAAAACTTAAAAAAATCACGCGTTTTTTTTTAGTTTTATTTTTTCAAAGTCTTATGCTCAAAAACTAAAAGTTCATAAAATTTCTTTGCTAAATTCTTAAAAAGCGATTTGTTTAGTTTTACGCCTAGATGTATGCAACACTTTTTTGTATCGAAGCGAAAATAATTAATTTCAATGGAATTTCCATAGGAAAAAATTAATTTTTAAACCTCGATACCTGCTAAACTAAGCGATTAATAATTTTTTTTTTTTTTTTTTGTTAATTTCACCGAGATCTACAAAATGGCGTTTTCAAATCTTGGCGCCACGGAAACCGTAGAGTCCCCAACAATTTTATTAACCCATTAGGGGAACCTGGGGACACTTGATCCCTTGGGAGACTTGATCACTGGCTTTTATATCGATGTGGGAATGTTTTTGTTTTTACTGCTCACTGGCAACACACTATTTACCGTTGGTTACAAGCGACAAATATTAATTTACAACTCGCGCGCAGATAGCAGTATTGTGGTGACGTGTTTTTCTTTTTTAGTTGTCCAATTGTTTTTTTATAAGTATTTTTACTGTTTTTTTAATATAGGTGTTGATAATTAATACGAGTTATCTCTGAAAATAATCGAAAACGGGTTCATTTAGATAGGTCTTCGAAGGTTTGTTTTTAAAAAAAATATCGATAGGTATTAGAAAAATTTTCAAAAGAAAATTATGACCCCAGGGTAGATTTGATCCCTATAATGTGGGGGAGACTTGTTCCCAAGATATTGTGCTTCAATAAGCACAATATTTCGCAGTTTTTCGAAAATATACGCTTATGATGAAAAAGTTTAAATTTGCGGGCAGAATCTATATGGAATATTGACGAGACTAAGCTAACTGCAGTCCATAAACCAAAGAGCGGTTGCTACCAAGGGGAAAAAACAAGTAAACAAAATGACGTCAGGTGAGCGCGGTGAACTGGAAACTGCATGCTGTGCTATACCTGAACGCAATGGGGAACTATCTTCCCCCTTTATGATCTTCCTACATAAAAATTTGCAGGGCCGTATGCTGTATCCTCCCATAATTAAGTCTGCCCTAAGTCCGGATCAAGTCTCCCTGAATGGGGGACACTTCGTTATTTTGAATAGTTTTAGAAAAATGGCAAAAAATATATTTTATCTTACATACTTTCTTAATTAAACTGTACAATATGATGAACAATTAAATTGTTTATAATATCGTTAAAATAAAAAGGTAATTAATGTTTTACTTTTTAAGATATTTGACAAATTAAAAAGGGGGATCAGGTGTCCCCAGGTTCCCCTAGCGCTCAGAGTAATATTTTGGTCCCAATTTTGTTAATTTTTTAGTATTTTGTTACTTACCGATAGACAATTTAAGAAACAATTTTACAAAAAAAAATATTGCAACAGACAACTATAAATAGGACGCTGGGCAGATATGAGGTCTAAAATTTGATACATACATGTGTAAACAATTTTCAGTTATTTTAATTCTTTTTTTATTTTATTTGAGGAGTTTATAAATGCCTGTTGACCAAAAAAAACGAAATAAATGCCAGGCGAAGAATTAATTAATTGATAATTAGGTTAAAATTTAATTAAATAAAAACACAGTGAACAAATATAAATCGGAGTTGAGTATAAGAGACAAAACTTCTTCGTTCTAACTGCAGCAGCGATGATTATTTCTATTTGTCTGGTACCAAAAACTTGTGTATAACCCAAACATTCACCTTAGCCATATCCTAAGCTCGGGTGAAATGCATTTTTCCCCGCTTATTGCAGTATTTTATGCTGAGGCAATTAATTCAATTCGTTTATTTTCTTTTTGTGAGTAGTGCGAGCAGTGGCTTGCAGGTTCAATATGATCAAAATTTGAAGGTGTTGTGATTAATCACTAATTGAACTATGAAAATCTCCTTTGCAACGTCAAACATGCGGTCAAAGAAACCACGATCGTTTTCTTCATTTCAGCAATTTATAATAATTGGACAGGATCTTAGCCTAGAGATGTTCTGTTATCGTTTCCATATATAGGTCATTCCTTAGAATATATGGAAGCTAGACAGCAAATTAGTTCTGTGCTAAACCTGGAATTCTCATCAGTTACATAGTCTAAAGGCGGAGGTAAAACTTTTGAATTATGTTGAAGTAGCTCGAGCATATCGGCAATTTGGTCAACAGTCGGACCAACGATTTTTTTTTAAAGATGGGGGATGTGAATAGCAAAATAAATTAATAAAGGAAAAAGTGAGAACTACTCCATTAAACTCAACTATTCAGTTCAGAGTCCTCCGCATCACCTTCTGACTGCTACAGCTAAATAGTATTCTTTTTACCTGACTATGGCAAAGCCAAATGGAAGGGTTGTAAATCTCAATGGCTTTGTATGTATTTCATATGTGTCTAATGCTATATTAAATATTACGTCACAGAAAATTTACCCTCAGACTTTAAAATTGAATATAATGTATGCTATATAGTTAACTTAGCGAATATTTTACAATTATAGTGCAACGAAACTGAAAAAAAACGTTTCAAAATTAACATTCAACCTTCAACCATTTTTTTTTTTTTTTTTTTTTGTAAAGCTATCATATCTGCCCAGCGTCATATTTTTAGGACACCTGATTGCAATCCTTTTTAGTTTCGTCCTGACTTTTGTTTTTTTTTTAATCTGACTTATCTATTTTACCCTTCAATTACATAGACAATTGATTAAACTTAACGTTAGAAATGCAGATCTTGTCTTTTAATTATTTTCTTAGTCACTAGAATTTTTCGTCCTCAGCTGTCCTATAAATAGGACGCTGAGCGTTAATGGGTTAACTTTGAGTAGCAAAAAGGGAAACTACACATTTTCGTGCCTTTTAACGTAATTTCCTCTTTAACCGCTGTTTTGTGAAAGGGAAAAAATTAAAATTTGTTGTTTAAAATAATTTTAATTCAATATGAGTGATAAGAAGAGGAAAATGACACAAAAAAAGAAATTACTTTTGCACAAATGTCAATTGTTGAAATGTCAAAACTCGTACGTCCAATCGAAATTGGAAATTCTAGGATTTTACCCTCAAAATCTCGCTACGATTCTTGTTGCGCAACTTTTTTTTTTCTCGCAAAGATGTTTATTCTGGGAATAAGGGGCTTTACACAACTACATATAATAATTATCTTCACAATAACTGTCACAACGCAACACACAACCAAAGCAAAATCTATAATGCGGAAAATTCGCAAAATGGTTTGCGAACTGGGTGTCGCATATTGTCCGCATATGCTTTGCGAGCATGTTGTAGATAGTCAATCGTTTTGGAGACAATATCCTGTCCTTCATATAGATCGTCTTTGTTTCTGAGCGTCAGTATTAAAATGACCCTTGTCTACATTTTAAATTTTAGATTTCTACGTGCAGAATGTCACCTGATTTCCATACGTGAAATGTGGGAATGGATCCCCAAGCTGAAATACATCTTCGATCTATGCTTGAAATGTTGGTTTTTCCAAGACTCTCTCGTAACGATCAGATGATGCTTCCGTTTTGACTGGCTACTCGATTAAATTGAACTCGTTTGTCCTACTTTTTTCTAATCTCTTGTTGGGCCTTAATTTTTGTGTCGAACGACCTAAATTTCATTACTTGTCAATAACTTGCTAGCACATTGTGTGGTAAATTTGTTTTGAAAAATGCAAATAAATTGCATCGCTACACAACAATTTATTTCCTCTTGTTATTCTGCGAAAATATATTTGAAATCATCTTACTTACAAGGACACTCAGCTGACTGTTGATACAAGGCCAGGCTACAAGATAGCTCGACGTTTGGGACTTGATAAGAAATTCAATCATAGATACGATGTGTGAGGGAAAATTGAAATTTTCCAACGTTGCACATTAAGTGCAATTCATTCGCTGTATCTCTGTACCTCTGCATTGTTTGAGATACTCCTTTCATACAGACATGAGAAAAGGATTCGCCGTACAGAAAAGAGAAAAAAATTTGACGAGGAGCAAATATTTTGCATTTCGTGCAAAAATTGCTGGAACCACCACTGGGTTCTGGAGGTGAATGGAAAAATGGATTCGGATCACGTTCAGCCACTCAAATGTGTTACGTGTCAGTGAGTGGTTTTTCGGGATAAAAGAAGTGAGTGAGAGCTATGCCGCTGTACGGGTACGAGAACAACAACAAAAAAGAGTTTTCGTCAAAGCTTATTTGGGTTTTTGATATTGTATCGGGATCCAACCGAAACCGATGAAGCATCAATGTAAAGATGGATCCGGAAGAATTGTGGTCAATGCTCAGAATGTGTTGATTGGAATTCTTTTTGCCTTTATTTACATGACTGAACCGAGCGGATGGCATAAGATATGCGTTCACACTTTATTGGTCATCAAATTGAAGTATGTTGATTCGATTTCTCGGCTTCTCACACAACCCAAAGTGGTAGGTAATGGTTGAGAAAATATTGTATTTTCGACGGGAAAATTGATGTGATATTTTAGAAATGAGGTGGTGTGAAATGGTCACGTAACTTTAAGATAAAGATACATTTCAGACTACATAAGTTATTAAAAAGGAAATCAGTTTGGATAGTGTTTTTACTAAGAAGTTCTTAAAAGCTATGCTAATGGCTACACCGTGTTCTTTTGTATCTGTGGGTGGGAGACCGTTGGATATATTATAGAAAAATGGGAATACCTAGGTTTAGGTTAAGTGGAATAAATAAATTCTTTGTTAAGTTGACTGTTGCCCATCTGATTATGAAATGGTAGACTGCATCACACATTTTGCACCTTTAGCTTATATTTGTGATGCGTTAGCGAGCCCAATATTAGACAGTTTCGATTATTACGTACCAAGTGGTTTCAACTACAAACTGGATGGGAATCAAGTCGTTCTACTTCTTTCTTAACTTACTTTTTTTTCGAAAAATAGTCTTCGCCTGTTGATAATATGACCAATTACATCCAACTATGGACTATGAAACTTGCTACATACAGTGTTGGAAAAAATAATTTAAGCAAAGGGTTATGGCATTTTGCGTTACTAATTCCTTAGATTAAAGCATGGCTGGCCAAACCAGTCGATCCTGACGCATATGCTATATCATACTCATATATAAATCTCAATGTGACGCTCTTACCTGTAAATCTTACGATTAGATATACACAAAAACTAATGCACCCAATGAAGTAAAATTTCGTATTCCAGTTCATTAACATCCTGTGCCTATTTTAGGCAGATTTTTAAATTAATTTATTCGCAATATTATTTAAATTAATGCAAAAATAAAAACACTTTATCAAATGCCACTTTCTTGTGAAAATGTCACTTATTCAAACTACAAATACTTACAATCCACACTTGTGGATTGTATATCTTGGTAGATTGAAAACCTTGGGGCGCGTTCGCACTGTCTGTGATTCTTCGAACTAAATGACAATGTATGTATTGTAAGTAACACTATATTTTTTAGACACGGGCGAAGCCGGGCGGGACAGCTAGTAAATTAATACATTATAACAAGTACACAATACTTAACAAATGTAACAACACTGCACTGCACTCCATCCCAGAAAGCATATACAATAGAATACTGCGTGCTGTCTTCTTCGCGGCTTAGGCAATTTGGGCAAAAAGGTGAACTATCGTGCCCAAAACGGTGTACGTATTTCCGATGCCCGTCAATATGCGGGCAGGTAATCCAA
The DNA here is from genome assembly GCA_949775065.1 of Brachyopa scutellaris. NCBI lineage: Eukaryota > Metazoa > Arthropoda > Insecta > Diptera > Syrphidae > Brachyopa > Brachyopa scutellaris. The sequence continues at coordinate 83,841,663 of OX459115.1, read as the reverse complement.
ACGCTCTGATTTGATACTGCAATGAACTTACTGCAGCTTTCAGTTCATATATTATTTCGCATGCCAACAACTCGCATTTTGTTTCTTCGCAGTTTTTGTTTGTTTTACCATAAAATATTCTGCATTCACTATTTCGCTCGAAATTATTTACATGTGATAAAATAAAAGCCAAGCAAATTAAAAATACAAAATAATATTTTGCCAAATAAAATAAAGCGAAATATTTTATGGCAAAATAATAATAACAAGCAAATAAACTGATAGTTGCCGTAAATTCATTGCACTATTTCTCCTTTATTAAAAAAAAAATCGAAAATTTTCCTAAATACTGTTTTTTTTTATAACTAATGCCCCTATTCTGACTGTGATGTGGTCACAACTCACAAATGTCAGTGATGCGAAAATTGTGATGCTTCTCTTGTGAGGTTTCTTGTGAGCGATCAGCTGGTTGGTATTCTGGCCAGCACCTCACAAGAAAACACTCAAGAATAGTTACCACGGTGTGGTGAATTCATTGTCATGTCAAAAAATTATTTTTTTGACAATCATTATTTTCTTTTCCATTTCCACATCATATTGGAAATAGAAGATTGGGAAATAAATAATAAAATAACGAATAATGGCGGAAATAACGAATGAACGGCTATCATTTAATGAGAAAGCATCATTCCTTTCCCGCAAATTCCGTAAAATTCTTCTACGCTGTAATCTAAAAGAATTAAAATATTAACATTTGTATACTGTCCAACAAGAAATGAATATATTTTATTACCTTTCCTCTTTTTTGTTTATTTTACTCTCAAGCAGCAAAATCAAAACTTCTTCCATTTGTTTTTCAAATTTAACAATATGTGATAGTTTATTTTTCTCTTGTGATCGGCTTGTGAACTGCTCAATCGGACATCACAATTTTGACAGTTCTTGTGATGCTCACAACTTGTGAGGTTTTGGTTAGAATACGAAAACCTCACAAGTTGTGACTCACCACGATCTTGTGAGGTTGTTCTGACCTATGAGGCATTACAGAGCTATGCCAGAATACGAGCATAAAGCTATGTTCAGACGATTGCCAGGTCTGCAAATATTGTCAAGTCTACATATGTGCTGACAATTAGCTGCAAATGAGCTGACAATGACAAACTAACTTACAATTTTCAATTGCCAGTTTACATGGTTGCCAGGTTTTGTCCCAATTCCTGACAATTTATTGGCAAGCAATTTTCTAAAAATTGATTAAAAAAATGTTTAAAAAAATTGTGTTTGAAGTCCAATAACTCGAAAATGAAAGCACGGCTGGTAATAGCCGTAAATAACTGTGATAAACATCCATCAATTGTCTATCGAACAAGCCCATCTTGGTTGCTCTGGCCTTCATAGACCAGTGGCCTATTTCACCAAATTACAAGTACAATTACAAACTTGTATTTGTTGATTACATATACAAATTTGTTTACTGATATTCTGTTTCACAAACTACAAACTTAATTCCAACAAATTTGTTAAAAATAGAAAAAATGTAAGGGAAATTGTATTTGTTATTTACAAATACAAAAAAAAGTCGTGTCACCATTTACTATGCAAAGTTGTAAACAACAACTATTTTTCACAAATTTGTAAGCTCTCTACGGGCGAACCCACACCAAATAAAGCAGACACAAACAAAACGAAAAAGCCTGGACCACGTCAAAAAACACATTTTTGTTATTTGGTGTGGGTTATTGATAGGCAGGATTTATTAGTTTTCTCCTACTGAAGAGCAAAGAATACAAATTTATAGCTGTGTCAATCCTTCTAATTTGAACAGTTATGAGATTTTGGCCCACTTAACTTCAATACTTTAATTACCGTTTATCGAGAGGAAGAAGATTGGTCGTGTGCATTTGGTATGATTACAAAAAAAATTTCGGGTTTTTGGAAAAAGTTATGTTGGTATCTTCAGACAAAGTGGATATTATAACAATGACAGTCTGCGTTCTTCACAATTTTATAAGAATTAAAAATGGAAAATATACGGATTCTTACGAGCTGATACTACACTAGACTTGGCTTTACAGACATTGAATGAATAAAGCATTAATCCCGATAAGTCATCGCTCGCATGTTTTAATCAATTTTATTTATTTTGTCTGTTTGACTGAGTTGAAGTGGGCGCTCCCATTTGATTTCATGTATTTTTCGCCTTTTTATGCCTAAAATGTCTTCTCGTGTCTGTGCCTTACTTGACTGTTTTGCTTAAAATAATTTTTTGCTTACTTAAATGTACGTAGTCCCATAAACACACGTGCGATATTTGACTTAGGCAGTCAAGAAAAATCGTTTGCGTTAGTCTGCTTTGTTTTGCTTTATTCAATGGGGGTGCTCGCATTGAAATATGTGTATCTAACACAGTTTTGTTCCATTCAGTGTGGGTTCACACTAACTGATTACATCAAGGACAAAAATGAATAAACAGAACACAATTTGCATCACCGGTTGAATGATAAGAAGAAATTGCTGTGTCGGTGTCAGTGAAAAGATTTTTTCAGACTCATTTGCAATCCTAGGTCCAAACTATCTTATTATTTCCTCTGCCTTAACTCGTTTTAACCGAAACTTTTCGTTGAAAACAAAAGAATCTGCAATTTCATAGTTAATTCGTGGACGATATATTTTCCTTGGACTACTAAGCACAAAGTCTGCTCTTATGTATATCACTATCGGTGCTACTATGCCATCGACGTAAAGACATTTTAAGGTTCGAAAAATACAAATTGTTATTAAATCGACACACGGTCTTTCTATTGTAAGAAATTTTCAGCAATTGAACAAATTTGTAAAAGTTCTTGATTTCGTGAAACACAAACTTACAAAAAATATGAATTTCAACAATTTTGTAGTTGTTAGCAACAAAGAAAATTAACTTTTGGTGAAACGGAAATAATTAAATTTCTACAAATTTCCCTTTGTAAACTACAACTACAATTTTGTAGCACAAATATTTTGTGAAACAGAATAAACCGATTATTCTACAAATTTGTTGAAAAAGTGCTTGTAAATTACAATTTGTTAGTTGGTGAAATAGGCCACAGAAGTTATAATTAAATAATTGTTTGTAGGCGATCTTTAACACAAATAAAACACACAGGTAGTTCTTTTCTTGGCGACAGTTTATTAGGAACTAAAACTTAGTCCAAGCAGCTATCGGAATGCTGTCTTTTACATAAAGCGTAATACGGGACATTAATTAAAATAATAGAGGGAGAATCATCCGATCATGAGGTAACTATTCGAAACGTATAGTATCGGTTTTTATTTACTTCTTAGTCAGAGTACACACTGTGTGTTGTACAAAAACGATGACACTGTTCTTTAAGAAATAATAATTTATTGCCTACATGTTGGTACCTACATATGTACTTAAGGAACTTTTTGAAACATCCTGTAGCTCCTTGGATGTTAAAGATAGACACCCCCATCCATACGTTTTTTGTCATAACATGGACCAATGAATCGTTCCCCATAGTAACATTTTTCAACACCCTGTAGCTCCGTGGGTGTTGAAAAGAGACCTCCCCCACCCTTCAATATTTTTTTTTTTTTTCATAAAATGAACCAAGGAATCAGCACCCAAAATAATAGATTTCACTGAAAAAAAAGAAAACAAAAATATCTGACAATAATTTTATTTGCAGATGTTCAAGCTTCGCACATCTGACAATAAAAAACGAACCTGCAAATGTCCGAAACGCCTGACAATGGCCTGACAATGTCACAAAAAAGTGTTCACACGATTGGCAGTGGCCAATTGTCTGACAATGATTTTTCTGACATTAAAGTCTGTAGGCAATGTTTGCAAAAAAAAAAACGGGTTTAAAGTGAAAATGCTATATGTATATACAATGCAAATTTTTGTTGTTTTTTTATTGGATAACGGCTTAGCGTCTCCTGCTTATATTTTTTTGGAAGTTGGAATTGACTGCAGGCTCTTGGTCTATAATATGGTAAAGGACGCTCAGCATCGACGAATTGTACAGAATTTCGTAATAGGAAGCTTCATTTTAGGAGTAGTTAAGAACTTTTTTCTCTGTTCCCTTGACTTTGTTCTCAAATCTGAAAATGACATCTTATCGAAAATCAAACCTAGGTAGTGTAACTCCTTTTAATCGCTGTTTTTAGGCCAACGGACCCTAAAGCCCTTTCCTGAATATGACTCTTTATATGTATAACAGAGCGCTATCATCTCAATCTTGTTATAAGCTAAAGCTAAAAATCTATTGAAAGCGGTTGGGGATATCATTGGTCATTCGAAAAAAAATCCGTCATCCCATATTCGGTCTCATTTGCATTGACGGATTTTTCAAATGCAAATATCGTTGGTAAATTCATTTGCGTACAAATAAATCTACCGTAACCTACTTGGTCAATCAAATATTGACACCAAATTAAGTCAGAACACTCTGAAATATTCTACCAATGGAGTATATCATCTGTCACCTGAATTTGCTTAGAGTCCTTCCTAACCGTTGATCATAGCTGGGTCATTTGGTATTCACACTCTAGTCTCCTCTGTATGCAAATTGATTATTTTCCCAGCATAGAATCAGCTCGGAATAGGATTACGAATCTTTTTTTTTCGATTCAAGCCAATGTTGAATCCTTTACTTACACACTCACGAAGCCAAACCCAATGATTCAATTTTTTGATATCAACACCATGAATGAGATTTTGGCACACCTTGCACACGGATGATCCCATTTCCCTTTCCTAGTTGTCTGTCTTTCTTGAATTTCTGCAGCGTCAGCCTACAATGTAAGAGGAACACACTATTCCTTTTTTGGTGCTCTGCAATGAGAATGTCAATTGACTGTCTGCCAGGGGGTTGTCTGTCCAATATCCAACATCCTTTCGTGTCGTCGGCGACAAGGTCTGAGATTGAATCGAAAAAAAAAACCAAAGGACCATACACATACCCGTTTATCCAAAGCACATTGTCGATGAGAAAACAAAAAAAAAAAAAAAAATTCAATTCAAGACAAAGGATCAAAATCGGTTCCCTCTTTGGCATGGCAATTTACAAAATAAATTGTTGTAAGGTAATAAGGGGGTGGACTCAGTCTGGGTGGCTTTTCAATTTCAGACCAATTGACAAGCTCGTTCAAAGGACAATCAAAGAAAGCAAAACGATTTGATAATTTTAGGGTTTGCAGTGATTTAACTCGACAAGGAAGAAATCTATCTTAAAGAGGGCATACGTAGCGTATACATAATATAAAAATGAGAACTACTACTTTTTTTTTGCCGACATGGAATACATCAAACGCGGATCTTGGTTTCTTCTAGGGGATAGGGGTAAGTTATATCCCCAGTTTTGTGATTTGTGTGCGTGTACAATGTTCAATGTCCTTTGTGCTTGGTGACCTTTAACAAGATTAGCACTTTAATCATTTTCGGTAGGAGATATGTATATGGTGTCCTTTCTTGATTGGGTGAAATGGAAAAACTCAGATGACCTTCTCAGTCAACCATACACACATGCCTTCTATACAGATGTCTCAAGTACCTTAAATGGAACTGGAGCTGGATGATTTTTGGACAACCCAACCAAATATTTGTATACCCTGCGACAGTCTTCGCAATACTTAGAGTTGCTAGCTGAATTTCGGATGAGAGATGGTGGTGTAGAAGCATTGGCACTTGTAGTGATAGTCAAGCTACACTCAAAGCGATCGAAAGTCGCATTAATCACTCAAAAATTGTCCTTGACTTCCTGACATCTAGCGTCCTATGGATAGTAGGTACCTACATTAAATTAAAAAAAAATGTCGCCGCAACACTTTTTTACTCTTTTGGAAGTAAATGTTGCTAAAAATAATATTTATAATCATGCCTTCTATTAGGCAAGGATTACACTTGTAAGTTTTACTTACGACTTACGTAAGTCTTACAGAAGTTACTTACAGGAACGCTTACACTATAGATGAACTTACGGTAAAAAACACTTACGTAAGTTAGAAGTAAGTAAAACTTACATAAGCACTTACAACACTATTTACACTATCTTACGGGTAAAAAAAATAAAAAATTTAAAAGAAAATTAAAAAATACAATATTTCTGTGGCAACGAGGAAAAACAACATAAGTCGTTTTTTAAATTTTTTTATAAGACTAAAGAGCGAAAGATTCCTTTGTGGGAGCATAAGAGTATTATGTCAAAAGATATATGGGAAATTTTTATTTATAGTGTTTTTCCATATGCATATTCTCGGGAAAATAATAATGTTGTTGTTTTTTTTTTGGTCCATAATTCAGCAACCGTTAGAGATAATGACATGAAAAAAGTTATGACAATAGAATCATGTACAGCGCATCCGATGGTATCGATTACTCAATTTGGCATAAGTCGACTTGTGCTGTTTTCCCTTGTTGCTACAGATTTATCAGTCCATTTATTGTGATAATATATTTGCGCTGGCAACAAGTCGATGCTGCAGTTAACGATTTTAAATAATTAAAAAAGAGCACAAGAAACATGCTGAGGTGGCAGTTTTATTGAAAAAAGCAATATTCATGGAGTTTTTTTCTCAAATTTGTTATGTAATATAATTTTCTATTCATTTCTTCTGCAGCAGTATCGAAAATTTGGGCAATCGCATTAAATGCATGGTTATTTTTTTATGTCTGTGATTTCATTTTCATATATTCGTCTCTCTCATTTGAGAATTGTTCTAGGGTTCAGACAAGCCAAACTATTAATCAAGCGTTGTACCCATCACAATGAACTTCTCAACTACAATAAGAAGGACATTAGGTTTTTAACAAGCTGTCTCTCCATACATTTGTTAGCTTCGATACTATATAAACAAGTTACGTCTGTCTAGCGAAACCGAATGTCGTATCTGTTTAAAGGAGGTCCAGACGGCCGAACACATCCTTTGTGAATGTCCACGGCACGGCGTTCGGCTTACCCTCAAAGAATTTCTCAGGCCTCACGATTTAAAAAAAGCGTCAACCAAGGGCCAACCAGCCTTTATCAGAAAGCGTCTTGGACTAATTAGAGTTCCTACGAAGCAGGGTCATTCTTTTAAAAAATTAAAAAACTAATTCTGTATTTATGATATGAATATATTTACAGGAAGTTTAGTCCCACAAAACATTAATTCCTTCAAAGTTCAAAATGTTCAATACAATTGTCTCTGATTTCAATCAAAGTCTAGGAGCCAGGGCGCGCGAAAAAAAATCACAAATCTGACAACCGAAAATAAATTCACAACTCAAATACGCTCAAATTTATTTCTCGTAAGCAGAAAATTTACAGGTGCTGTCTGCGTAAGCTGTGAGAATGCCGTAAGTAATTGCGAACGCGTTTATACCGGTTAGATTTTTTCTCAACTTACAGCTTATGTAAGTTGGTAAAATTTACTGTAAGTTACTTACAGACCCGTTTACACTGGTAATTTTTTCAGAAGTTACTTACGTAAGTTACTTACGTAAGTAAAACTTACAAGTGTAATCCTGGCCTCAAAGAGAATTTACGTGTTAGTTGTGATTTATTGCTCTTCAGCAAGGAGCAAAATAGCAGTTTGAAAAGAAAATTAGTCGCAGGAATCTGAATTTATTTTGAATATCCTACATACATACGAGTAGATACATATGTATATTTTATTATTCAATTTGTAACCATAAATGTACAAAGAAATCGAAGCAGCTTTTGGTTTTCTGTTTTTATGCATTATTTTTGTTGAATGTACATATTATGTAGAAGCACCCTATAATGATATGCAAAACTTTCCAACGATTCCAATACCAAACACGAAAGACCATTGCATGGGCAGCGTTCAACTATGGAATTTTCCATCGTCCGATGTTGTTTCTGTTGATGTTGTTGGTTGCTGTCCTAGAAATTGTCTGATGTTGTTGCTGTTTTAGAACAGTCCGATGTATTTCGCGTTGATTTTGTTGCTGTCTTAGACAAATTCATTTTTAAAATTGGTATTCAATAGTATGTATTTCAAAAATTAGGTGGGTTGTGAAACCCCAAAATTTGAGCAATTGCTTCATATTTGAGTAAAGTCAGGTTTTATTAATGCGACCCATTATATATGGACTGCTAGTGAAATGTCATTTTCATACGTCGTCTTCGGACAATTTGGTTCCAACATAACTAGCGCCACGTGTTTCGTAGGGACAGCAAAGTGAAATAATTATCCGCCATCAAACAAATTTTAAATTTTAAATTAAATCGCAAACCAACGGCTTACGTGAATTCAAACACAATGCAAGTTTCCCCATTTCTCCGCTACGAAACAAGAGGGCTAGTGCTAATGTTGGAACCAACGCGAAGTTGGATACTAGCAGTCCATATATAAGATATTAATGGACCCCCCAATGGCACAACTGACATTTTGCAAATTATTCAGGAGACAAAAAAAAAATGTTTCCTACTGAAATAAATTGAACCAAAAGTCAACAAAATATTTAGTTCAGGAACATTTTAGGTCTGCTTGGTAATACGTTAGTTTACGAAATACTACGTAAACTTAATAGAGGCCGAATGTCCTACGGATACAACATCGCGATAAACATTTTCCAGTGACCAAGGATTTTTCAAAATTGTTTCTTTTTTCGGTTCCATAGCTTAGGGTAAGGTCGGGAGGATTTGACAGGCAGGAGGAATTGACATCAGCACTTTTCTGAAAAATAAAGATCTTGGCGGAACTTTAAATAATAAGAAAACGAAGTTAATAACGATTGGTTCGAGTGATAAATAAACAATCACTAAGGTCTAGGAGATAAGCGAAGTGGACTTCTTTTTTATTTTTGTGCCCATTTCATCTAACTTTTATGGTAAGCAATCCAACTGTAATATTTTAATTATGTAGCTTTTGACATTGAAAGTGCAATGTAGTCCACCTTCATTCGTTTTAAAATCATTAGTAAACAATAGTTTATCCTGAGCAGCATTACAAATTTTTATTTTTGTATTAGTTCCAAAATGTAATCAAAAAGGAGGATTTGACAAAGTGTCAAATCCTCGATTATGAGTCAAAATAAAAATTGTGTCGTAAAGCAACTTCTTACTCTTTTTTATAATGTAAAAATGCCAAATATTTACAACAAAAAATAAGTCCCCACCGCAACATCGATGAAACAAGTTTTAAATTAAGTTTTAATGAAAAGTTTTTTCTGTTGGTAAATTTATTTTGTTATTTAAATTCTACGTCCTTAAACTTAAATAAAAGTAGACTGAACAAAGATTGATATGAGTTGAAAATAAAAAAAATATTTATTTGTTGACCAAAAAAGCAATATAAGTTGTTTTATTATCCCTCTGTCAAAATCTCCTTCATGGTAGGAGGAATTGACACTTTGTAAGGTTTTGGAAGAAACCTTACAACTCTGTTAAAAATATTTATATCGATTAATCATTCATGCTTTTATATTGCTAAAATAATATTGTAACTTATGTAAATTTTGAAAATTTGAAATTGTATTTGGATTTTGAGATATTTCCAAATGTTCGTTAACGTGTCAAAACCTCCCGACCCTACTATACCCTACTATAAATTAAGGGGTTACATGGGTTTCCTCGGGTAAAAAACAATTTTTTTTATATAAAAAATAAAATATTTCATTCAAACTTTCTATTGCCTTAAATATACACATTTGACAAAGAGTTTCTGAAATTTTTGTAGAAAAATATTTAAAACTCTGCCATTGCGACGTCATTTCCGGTGACCCCTCGGAAAAAAGGCGCGTTGACAGCAGAACTCATAATAGGATCAACTGAAGTCAAAGAAAAATCACATGGGTTAGTTAATACCTTAAACTAGAACTTGCATGAAGGAAAAAACAAAAAAGTGAAAATTGGATTTTTGGCAGAAATTTTTACAAAAAATTTAAAAATTTCGGTAAAGTTTGCTCTACATCTCTTTTTTAAAAATAGTTGCATTAAAAAAAAAATAAAAATCCTTCGTCCAAGTCCTTGTCAATAATATCTCGAAGCCATGTGTAAAATTTCATCAAGATCGGTTTAGTAGTTTTCGAGCAATCTTGACAACCGACTTTGAAAATACAATTTCAAAAACGCGCTTTAAGTCTTGAGTGACAATAAAACTGAGTCCAACTGGCGTTGAGCGCGCAAATTTTCAAGGCTCTATCTCCGAAGCTATCACTCCGATCGACTTGAAAATTAAGGACAATATTCTTCAGATGTAGATTGTAGAATTTTATAAGACAATAAAAATATTAATTTTTTTGAGACCGTGAAACCCATGTAATCCCTTAAAACAAAAGGACAGCCGTGACTTAGTTACGGACGATATGGAAGACTCAACATGCAGATCATGTCTTCAAAATGTCTTGTTTGTTGTTTGACAGTGCCGTGTTTTTTCAAGGCTAAGAGTTCGCATTTTGACTTCAGATGTTGTGGAGATGAATACGATTCAATCTCTTTTTCTAGCTGAGATTCTTTGTTTTATTAGAAATACGAAGGGGAAAAAGCACAATGGACCGTATAAGTATCTGGGTGTTTGGGATAATTATCACCCCACTGTTTAGTTTATATGACTTTTATTTTCATTTTTAATTCATAACATTCATAACCCCACTGCCACCACAACAACAAAAATTGAATTGTATATAAAAATAAAATGATTGAGTAACAATGTATGGAATTACATGCACGAGGATACCAAATCTACACACCCAACAGTGTAATTCTCCAAAAGACAACCCACGCCATCTGAATTCATTTGAATTGATTTTCCATCTGAAATCTACAAAATTCTATTGAATTTTCTATTCTGACAGAAAAAAAAAAAAACCAATCTGAAAAGAAATTTCCAAGATACACAGTTACACTTGCATTATGCATTCGGCAGTTGGAATTTGGGAACACAAATTTGCATCCTTTCAATACTAATTCACTCCGAGAGTTGAACAAAAATTCAATCTGTTCTCGCTGAATGGAGTGACACTGCACCAGCTGACGGATGTCCTGATTTGAATACCAAACACGGTATGGAATAAAAATTCAGACTCAAGCTAATGTTAATTTTGTTGAGAAGACTTCCTCGACTGGCAGGATCGTTTCCAAGCAATGTCCTTAGCATAAGGTAGAAAATTCAATGAAAGGTGATTGCCATTGAGAGTGTATTGAATTAAAACTCATTGATAACTAAATAAAGGATATACTCAAACGTACGGCAATAATCATTCTCTTGGTGGTAAACACATTTATTTCAATGCAACTTTGAGTGCCAACAGCAAGGATAATCAAGTTGGAAAATAGCAATAAATTGTAATTTGTTGAAAGCTTTCCGTTGGACAGTTGGCTTTGCTGTGGAACACCACACAGTAAGAGGGTGCATCATTTGTTTCTTAGCTGTCAAAAGATAGTCAACAAGTTTTTTAAAGCGAAAATCCTTTCGTGTTTTGCTAAATTCCCAAACTCAATTTGGAACACATCCCTGCGCAATATTACCTGCCACCCAAGCACAAAATCGCGTGACAATCGTCCATATAGAATTTGAAAACCTCGCAGAGACCAACAACCCTTCTAACAATTTCCAGGGTGAAAGTTATCTGCACGCACATCAGGCCCCAAGCCACCGGCCACCGATACCCACTCCATGTCCTGTCAACTGGTGGAAAATTGCCACTTGTCATACAAAATAAACCAAGGTATCTGCACTTTGTTTTCCTTGAAACAACAGCAGTGCAAACGCTGTTTTGCATACACACGAGTCGACGTATATACAGATTCGGTGGCGTCTCGATTTGTTACTCCACAACAGACAACGCAGCGTTTTGTTGGCGTCCCTGCAGCATATCTCATTATTATCATCATGTCAGGACAACAAAATCCCATTTTCCTATTAAGCCATGACAGGCAGCCAGGACGCCATTGTCGTTGGTGGGATTGAAGGCGGGGTGGAAGTTTACATGGCTGCAATGGTGGCCCTAATAAGTGAGTGTTCTCATGCGTGAACATAAATTTGGTTGCAATTATTTTGATGTGATATTAACTCGAATGGATTATTTGTGGTTGGTATCCTTTTTTGGTGGAAGGCTACGTATGTGGGTGGAAGGTGTTTTGCTACGAAGATTGATGGGTATTTAATAAAGTTGAGCTGTTTATTTACTTACAATACATAGTTCGTTTAGGTTAACTGGAATATTAAAGAATTTATGTAATCTGGATGTAATAAAATGTGAATATGTCAATTAGTCGATATTGAAAGTTTAAGTATAAGTTATGTTTTAAAAATATCGTTTTTTTTAATTTCATATTTTTAAATATTAGACTTTCAAAAATGTATCCTGCAAACGTTTCCTGAGTCTCCTATACACCATGAATTCTCAGAAAGTCTCTATGTGAAGGTCGTTGTAACGTAATTCTTTAAACGCGTTTTTCTCGAAACTACTTTTTCCAACACGTCTGACATCATTACTCAAGTTCTAATGAACCGATTAACTTGAAATGGTGAAATTGGCGTGGATTTTCTGTATATATCCCTCTATCGCAGAAACTAGAATTATGACTCAAATTTTGTTTTTTACTAGATATTTTTAAAAAATTAAAAAATGGCAAAAAATCACTTTTTTCAAACAGCCGACATTTTGTGAAAAAAATTTGTTTTTTATTTCCGTAGTTCAGGCGATAGCGACATTCTTACTGATTTTTCGTATCACGAGAAAGGTTGGAGACATGTCAACAAGGACGCACCCTTATTTTTCACCGCCCCACTTTACCATTTTTTAAATTTAAAAAAAAAATTTTGTATTGTTAAAATATAAATAAATATCTAATAAAAGACTGACTAGTAAAAATATACTGTAGCAAATTTAAAGATGTTCTTTATATTTCTCGATTTTATTTTTCGTTAAGACAAAACACGTTTGTACTTGATTTGAATCTTACAATGCAATGATTAATATTTGAAAGAAAAGGAAAAAGAGACTATGACTTTTATGTTTACATCTGTCTCTTTTTATTTTTCCAGGCTACGATATTTCTCGTGGCATCACTTTTTGGTGGTACCAAACTGTCATTTTACCCTAAGGTTAGACTTACAATTATACTACAGTTCGGCCATTCTGACCGTACAATCGACCTCGATTGTGAATGAAATTTAAGAGGAAGTGTTGCCTTCGAAGTTCAAACAATCATTTTCGAATTCTTCGTCCGACTCAACCCATTTTCTTAATCTGCTTGAGTCCAAAATACCGTGATATGGCATCTGTGTCACTTGGACACCTTCAATATCTTCTATTACATAGCGGTCGTTACCTAGCTTCTTTTTCACAACATACGGGCCGCGGTATTTTGGAATCAGTTTCTTGTTAGTTCCGACGGAAGTGTCCACGTTCTTAATTACAACGAAATTACCAACTTCGAATTGTTTGGCTGAGGAATGGGTCTCGTTGAAATAGTTTAGGTTTTTCATTTGGGCTTTCTTTATTGATTCAGAGGCCTCGGTTCTTAACTTATCTAGGTCTACTCTACAGTTATCTGCATACCTCTCACTCAAATGCTCCGTTAGCTCATCAACTATCTGTCCCCTCTGCTCAACTCCGAAGAGCAATTTACTTGGTGAAACTTTGGTACTTGTGTGATCGGTATTATTAATGGCAAACTCTACCTTGCTCAACTGCTGGCGCCAATCAGCATGCTCGGGGGATTCACTTAACTTTGCCAGCATTGCCTTCATGTCACGGTTGACACGCTCAACTTGCCCGTTGGACTGCGGAGATGCCACAACGACTTTGACATGTGCAATATGAAATTTGTCTACAAACTTACTAAATTCTTGTGATGTAAAACTGGTACCTCGGTCACTAATGATTCTGCGGGGGCGGCTGTAGTAATCAAAATATCGTTCCAGCGCATTTATTGTTTCCCTCGTCCCTGGCGTATTCATTGGATATAATTTCACAAATTTGGTAAACGAATCTATCACTGCTAAAACATATTTACTTCTGGAATTAATTGATGGCAGGGGACCAAAGTGATCAACATGTATCGTATCGAACGGTTCCGATTGCTTCGTTATATTATATAAATTTCGCTCGGTCTTTCGTTGCGGCGCAGAATAATAGATGCACTTCAAGCAGTTTTTAATGAACTTATTTAGCTTCTCTTTCACTATAGGAATCCAATAATGCTTCAAAATCTGGTTAGCACATTTATCGATACCTAAGTGTCCGTGCTTCTCGTGAGTCAGTCGCATTACATTTTCTTCAAGTTCCCTAGGAACATAAAGTTGACGGGCTTTATTTGGTCCTAATCGGAAAACTAACCCGTCCTCTAGGCTATATTCCGACAAATCACCTTCTTCTAACTTAATTCGAATCGTCTGTATATTTTCGTCACGTGCCTGAGCAATCTGAATATTTCTATCAACATCTTCAATTGTTACTGCTGCAGCAATAGGAGCGCGACTAAGTGCATCAACATGAGCCATACGCTCACCTTTCCGATTTTGCACTTGATAGTTGTAATTTTCAAAGGTTAATGCCCACTTGGCTATACGTGGATTAACATCTTTTTTCCTCAGCGTCTGAGACAAAGCTTCGCAATCGGTTACAATAACGAATGGTAATCGGTCGAGAAATGTTTTAAACCGCTCTAGAGCGTACACTACGGCCAGTGTCTCTAGTTCAAAACTAATCAGCTTAGACTCGCCACTGGTTGCTTTTCTAGAAAAGAAAGCAACCGGATGAAATTTCTTATCAATCTGTCTCTGCATAAGAACAGCACCGAACCCATGTGAACTAGCATCACAATGTAGTTCCGTTTCTCGCCCAGGGTCATATATTGCCAACACGGGCGACGAGCTCAACTTCGACTTCAGTTGCTCGAAAGCATAGGTACAATCTTCAGTCCAGACAAACTTTGAATCTTTCTTCAGCAAATTCGTGATTGGTTTAGCTAAACAAGAAAATCCGGGGACAAACCGGCGGAAATAAAAAAACAAACCATTACACCGCTGGACTTCTTTACTATTTTGTGGCATCGGATACGCACGTATTGCTTCTAAATGATTATCATTCGGGCGTATGCCTTCTTTGTTTATGCGATAACCCAGGGTAATTAATTTCACTAAACCCAAACTTCATATTTAATTCCAACCCTGCCTCCTTCAACAACTGTAAAACTCTGCAAAGGATTTCAATATGCGTTTTCATATCTTTTGTCGCAACGGAAATGTCATCTAGATACACGATAATTAAGCCTCTGTCAATCAGCGGTTTCAAATTTAGATAAATATACCTTTGAAAGACAGCGGGCGGGTTCTTAAGACCAAAAGGCATATATAAATACTCAAACTGTCCAAAGGCCTTACAAAAGCGGTATACTGTGTTGATTCTTTGGATATCTTTATATGATGGAACCCATCTCTTAAGTCCAATGTTGTAAAAATCCGCTTATTAGCAAAATATTCTAAACAATCATCAATTAATGGTAGAGGGAAATTATCTCTAACTGTATGCTTGTTAAGGGCACGATAATCCACACACAGGACTATCTATTTCGCAAAATTCAACCGCGCTAGCTAACAGACCTAAATCAACGAAATGTACCATTTCCCTCTCACAACTAGGTTTCATTAACATCAACTCGGAAGCATCATTGAACTGCGGTACAACTTCAGTCGGAACTTTACACGTAGTATTATCTTTCTTAGTTTTACTTGACATGCTGATTGAGTCAGTTACACATGCATTACAACATACTTCGTTCGAACTTCTCATTAAACAAAAAGACACAAGTGCACTGGTAGTTTTCTTATCTAAAACAAAGGTTTTATTATGTTCCATTTTCTTCTTAATTTTAAATAACGTTTCACGGTTGTAACTCTTCTTTAAATGACAGAGGTGGACATCAAACTTTGGTAACACATCACGTCCCAAAAGAAGAGAGACTAACGTTTCATTATCTGGAAGTATAACAAGCGTATGAGTGGCTACTTTTCTCTTGAATGAAATTTTACATCTTACTTTGCCACAGGTGTTCAAAGTTTGGTTTCCCATTCCTCGAAATGACGTAGGCTTTTTCTCGCGGCACACAAATGGAACTAATGACTTCTTAATAAAACTACATGGGCTTCCAGAGTCGAAAAGAGAAACAAAAGGTTTTACTTCAGTGCACTTGTCTCGATTATCCATGAAGGCAACACTTACCATTTGAAATGCTTTCATCTTCTCGGCTATTTCTTCAAAATCTTCGCAGGCTCCGTACTCAGCAACATCTGCGACATCTTCACTCGGACATACGACAGCAGTCAGTCGTTTCTTCTTTGGACATTCTTGATGGTAATGGCCGACTTCGTGGCACGTGAAGCATGAATTCGGTGGGCGCTTCGGCTTCGGGCACTGGCTTTGGTAGTGACCAAATTGTGAGCAATTAAAACAGCGTATTTGCTCAGCTTCTGAATTTCGAGCAGCAGTGGCAACGGTGGCAGCAGTATTAGTCCTCGGCCTAACAGTCAGCATAATCGGAATAACAGTCGGAAAAACTTTCGGCGGGGCACTACGGACACGTCTTTTTTCATACCTATCCACCAACGACTTTAATTGCTTAATGATGGTAGCTCCCATCAGGACGACGACATTGTTGCTGCGGTCATTGAGGCCTTCAATGATGCACTCGATGACATCAGCTTCGGGGATGTTGGCGTGCGAAGCGATCTCCTGCATCTCAATAATGTATCTCTTCACGGACTCGGTCGTCTTCAATGTCCGTGCCTTCAGCTGTTGGAACACTTCGTTCATGGTGTAGACACGGCCAAACTCCTCGATAAGCGCCTGCTTCAGACTGGTATAAGTGTGTGCAGTGGTCGTCCTCAAAAATATTTTCGCTGCGCCCGTCAGTATACGCCGTATACTGATGAACTTGTCGCGGTCACTACTGCCGAACACTTCAAATGCGTCTTCAACATCAGCAAACCATTTTTGAACATCGTATGTGTTGTCACCACTGAATGGATTCACCATCGCCTCAAATGCGGTGAAATCGAACTTATTCGCATCGGTCACGTTCAATTCTTCCCTCAGCAACTGCAGTTCTTTTCGCTTCCTGAGCAGCAACATTTCCTTCTCCATTTGGGCTATCTGGGCATCTACATCAGGCACTATATTTTCAGGACGGCGGTTATCAGTATCATCGGGATGGCGGTTATCGGCATCTTCTGGGCGACGGTGGTTGGCGTCTTCTGGGCAACGGTTGTTGACATCTTGGTCGTTGATTTCTGGGCGTCGGGCGTCGTTAGCAGGCTGACCGTTGCCTCTCATTACTTCGTCGTAAAGTGGCCGCAACTCAGCCACTGTTGCTTCCACGTTAAATTCTATATTGGCTGCGGTTAGGGCTTCAATTATATATTGGCGTTGTATGTAAGCCATTTTATATTAAGTGTATTTTGTTATTTGATAAGCTTCTGCTCCGAATCCCACTTCTGAATTTGTAGCAAATTTAAAGATCTTCTTTATATTTCTCGATTTTATTTTTCGTTAAGACAAAACACGTTTGTACTTGATTTGAATCTTACAATGCAATGATTAATATTTGAAAGAAAAGGAAAAAGAGACTATGACTTTTATGTTTACCTACATCTGTCTCTTTCTATTTTTCCAGGCTACGATATTTCTTGTGGCATCACTTTTTGGTGGTACCAAACTGTCATTTTACCCTAAGGTTAGACTTACAATTATACTACAATACTTAGTTTTTTTTTTATCGAATTTTAAAAAAACACCCAAAATTCGTACCGCTGGACTAGAATACCCCCTTAACATAATAAAATGACTCTGGTACTTTATCATCTTGAGACCCAAGCTATGTATGTATATCCAGAATGACCATGTGTTTGATGTTTCTTATGGTCACGCATAGAGCTTATCTGAGAGTAAATGTAAATGAGAAAAGAGAGTTATAATGTATTATCTATATCTAACAATCTAATTATTAATATTAATATTTTTCTTATTTATTATGTTTGTTTCTTTTGAAGAAAAAAACAATTGTATATTAAGTTTTGTAAACAAAACAAAGAAAGAAAGCAAAAAAACAATGCTAAACTAATTTATTCTTTTCGCGAACAGAGATTTTTTAGTACTTTCAATGTTTTTTTTTTCGATTTCTTGAAATTCAGAGATCAAATCTTGCGCAAAGTAGTCCCGAAGTGAAAAGATCATATTTTTACAGCATAAAAAGTTAATTTCGAGTGCGTTCTCGTTAATAGTTTCACTTTGAATTAAATAAATAAAACATGAAAACTCTTTTCCGGAAGTACACAAGGTCCGAAGGGGTTATAACACCACATTCCGCCCCAATGCACAGTGGTTTCTCCCATACGACAAAAATAAAAAGTAACTGTGTAACTGTTATTTTTGCAATTCTTAACTTTTTATACTTCAAAAATGTTCAATATTTACAATTACAAACATTTCGTCATTAATATCACATGTAATCAGTTTCGTTTTCTCATCTGAAGTGAGCGGATAACGTGTCCCTCTATGTATCAGAAAAAGCGAAGTAGTAAAAGTACTACTACATGGTTATTTTTTATTAAGTACAACTATAACAACTGTAACCGAAATCCATGTTATAAATTATTATTAATTTTTTTTTCAAATTTCCTAAAAACACAAATAAAATTTTCATTGCATTATTTTAGTTGAATTTCCATTTTTTTTCCTTTATTTGTTTTTTTGTAACGGTTCTTATGTAATTAACTTATTATTCTATTTTCTAATAAATATATATTGTCTTCTTTACGAAACAGGCGACATTATTTACCAAAGCCGATTATTTCAAAAGTTATGGATTTTTGACACATCTCCCATAGAACAAAAACCACTGTGCAATGACGCCTTGTATGATGGAAGCACACAGACTACACAGGTAATTATCACCACGTCTTCAATGATGCTCCTAAGATCCTGCATGGTTTTTGATTGTTTAGCTTGGATCTTCTTTCCCATTAGAGCCCAGACTTTTTCGATAGCCAAATTGGGGGTTTTATCCCTGAATCATTTTAAGTCACGTTGCAAAATTAAATTCGTGCTTTTTGATGTCATCGATTCTATACTATGGTACAACACCGTCCAATATTGTAATCCGTCGGAGACATAACCAGACCATTTGGTAGTGTATCCAGGATTTTACTGCAACCATATGTCTAAGTAGTCCAGCGCTCAGATTCCTTCAGTCGGACTTTACTGCACAGCACTGTGCTTTTGATATGGAGATCAAGTGGCAGAAGGTGCAAATGCACAGTGAGGGCATCTGTTGGACATGACCTCATTGCACCTGTGATCCCTATAGGCGTATAAAGCTATGCGTAGAAATACTTAGCACTGGAGGATAGTGAAAGAGGTTGTCCGTTTAGTTTGGAATGATCAAAGGTTTGTACTTTGATTTTTGTGGTAAAAAGTATCATTTCGATTTTGCTTGGATTAACAACAACGCCGCAGCAGACTTATTTTAGTTTTTCCAAGATCATTAATACAAAACCCAACAAAATGTAAAAAATTCCCAATTCGAATCTCAAAGAAACTAGAACTGAAAGATGGGAGCACCGTAGTGCAAGTGGTTAGTGCGTCGGACTACTGAGCCAGCGGTCTTGGGTTCGAATCCCGCCGCAAACACCTAAAAGTTTTTCACCGTGCCCACCTCTTTCTAATGTCTGACAAGCATCAAAGAGTATCATTTGTCACGATTGAGCTTCTCAACTCGCCGTTCGGAGTCGGCAAAAAACTGTAGGTCCCTTCCATTCGTGCAAAAATATAACACGCACACAGATCTATTAGCTAAAAAGTTATATTTATATGGCGTTAAAGGCCCGGAACTTAATTGGTTTAAGTCTTATTTATCCGACAGAACCCAAAGAACAAATATCAAAAGTGCAATATCAAGTGATAGTAATACATGTTTTGGCGTACCACAAGGAACTATACTCGGTCCTCTGTTGTTCTTATTGTATATTAATGATATATGTAGAGTGTTAAAGAAATGTAAGATGTCCCTGTTTGCTGATGACGCTTTAATGTTTGTAAGTGGGAAAGATATGTGTGTGCTTAAGGAGTCTATGGAGTCTGATCTTAAAAACCTGTGTGAGTGGCTACAGTTCAATAAACTCAAAGTGAATGTAAATAAAACTAAATGTATGGCTATAAATAGTAATGAATGTATCAACTTAAGAATAGACGGTCAAATAATTGAGCAAGTGGAAGAAGTAAAATACCTCGGTGTGATACTAGATAGCAAAATGAACTTTAACAGTCACATGACATACATAACAAAAAAAATCGCTAAAAAAATTGGTTTCCTCAAAAGAATCCGAAAGTTTATAACCACAATTTGTGCTGTCAATATATATAATACCATAATCAAACCTCACTTTGAATTTTGCTCAACAATTCTCTTCATGGGAAATAATGAACACATAAATCGTCTGCAAGTGCTACAAAACAGAGCAATGAGAATTATTTTAAGATGTAGCTTTCGTTCCCCTACTACATGGATGCTGTCCTGCCTTAAATGGTTGAACGTCAGGCAACGTATTGTCTTTAATGTCTTAACGTTTGTGTTTAAAATGAAGTTCAACATTGTGCCGGAATATCTGTCATCAAATTTGCTGTATATAAGAGATGCTCAGCCATATAGTCTAAGGTCCAATTCTGACTTCCGACTGCAGCTTTATAGAGATTCAAGAACTCAAAATATGCTATTGTACCGAGGCTTAAAATTATATAATGAATTGCCTCTTAAATTAAAAAATGAAACCATATTACAAAGATTTAAAAAAATGCTAGTTTTATATGTTAAAGAAACAGTTACGTGAATTCATATACTTATGTAAATTAACTTTATTATGTATTATTTAATTGTTACCTGAACTCATATATGTAAATTAACTTTGTAAATAACTTTATATACATTAATGATTGTTATAATAGTTTTAATAACTAAATAAACTATACATACATACATACACACAAATGGTTGCGAGAAGCAGGTCAAGGTTCACCTCGAGCTGTAGCGCCAACTAAGTAAGTAAAAGCCAGGAGATTACTTAAATCGTTTGGGATGTTTCGTGAACAGAACTGGAAGCAATTTAAGTAAAATTCATCTCCTTAAAACTAATGTTAACTAAACTGAAATTCCAAATATAATTTCATCTCTATCAACAAGACCAGCAAAACATCACTCATTTATAAATCACTTACCACCTATGGCCCCATGATTTGCATATCACTTTCGAGAATTTCCCTATGGGTATCTCTCAGGACTCCACTTCATATCCCTTTTAATGCATTGCAAATTTTCTCCAACACACACCCACGCGCACGTATGCAACACATTCAAGAATATTGAAAAATTAGTTTTCACTCTCATTCCTATAGCGATTTTACAACAGCGACAATGGGGCTTTTATTATCCCCACTCAGACACATTACAGCTCCCTTTTGTATAAACGAGGTGTGATCCAACAGGCAACAAACTCAGCCTGCCATTCCCCCCAATTCAATTCCCAAATGTGTACCCAAAGGAAAACGCAAGAAGGATTCTATTTGCATTTCCATGAAGTAGGGGCGTAGTTTCGTCAGTGGGATTAAATTGAAATTATTGTTTTCTATAGCCGTAGAGCGTAGAGTATTTGGGTGGCGGCATTGTTGTCTTCTTAGGCACTCTTGTTTCCCGACGTACATACAACACTGCAGTCATGTGAGCGTTGTCCCTCTTGAACTTTGGAATTATCGTCGAGAAAAGGATCTCAGTATAGCGTGTTCGTTTATTTTTCGAATTAAATTTAATTTACCATTTTAGGGAATTTCCCTTAGAGAATTGTACTCGAACAAAGAGTTGAGGTTTTATTTGTATTTTCTGTTTTTATCTGGAGAATTTATTTAGAATTTATATGGGGAATAAATTAATTTATTGAGTCTTCTTTCATCTTAAATTGAAGACTTTGAATTTTCATCTTTATTTTATGGTATTCACATACATATTGAGATTTCAATGAAAAGCGAACACCTTTGCAATATATTCAATGTCAATTTTCGAATATTTGCAGCAGATCTTCCTAAGAATATAAGTTATCTCCTTTGCATCTATTTTTTGATTATCTTGGGAGCCTGTAGAGATGAACGTAACCCGCACCTACCCTACCTTGAATTTTACAAAGTAGTCTTAGGCTGCGGCCACGCAGTGAGCGACGAGCTCAGTGGCCACGTAAGCCCTGAGCGATGAGCGATTTTTGTAAGCGACAGAGCGACGTCGCTCTGCAATCAAGTCTGTTCTAATTTTTTAGTCCATCGCACATAGGGGTATTTGCATCGAAAAACCGCTCATGAATCAAAATTTCAAAATGCAGAGTTGAGAAGTAATTTTTTTTCCCAGCTGTAGTTAAATTTCCATGGCATGATGCACCGTAGTTTTTTTTCATTTTCATGCACACACTTCGCCACAGCATCAGTTGAAAGTCATCGTTCGTAAACTTGAATTGTGAATCTGTTGATTTGTGCGAAATATCGTACTGTTAAATAATTAAATTTTTGTTTTTTTTTATATTGTGTACCAATTTTTTTGTTATGAAGGAATCAGCGGCAGGTGTGTATTTTATCCAGAAGCTGGTTTTACATTTATTGGAGCTTTAATTAAATAAATATTGGATTTATTTGAAATGTATGCAAATGGACATTTTTTTTCTTGGTTTTTTTCTTTTAATGGACCTTTTGTTATATAATTCGGTGTTATTCGGTAGCTTGTTTGGTATCAGCTTATAGGACAAGATGTCAAGAAGCAATAACAAGAAAAAAATGCTACCCATAACTGCCCCCCTAGATTTTTTCGTCCCTGATGTGTGCCTAGTTTAATAAAAAAAACTAAAAACTTTTTATCATAAAATGTATTATTTTGCTTGAAGGATCGTCTGAGTTGCGCATTATATCTAAAAGACAGTTATATGATGTAATGAATGAGTATGAAAAAAATGATTTTGAAGCTAAACTGGATCTTTTTCAGAGCTATTTGCTCAATAAAGCCTCTTGTACGGAAGAAAAACTTAGAGATTTTAAGCAAAAAACTAGTTTCTATCTTAATTTTACTGAAATAAGCTTAGTAACGCTTTTAAAGTTGTTTCAAGCAAGTATCACTCCATTAGCACAAACAAAAATTTTTGAGCGGTTTTTCAATGCAAATACCCCTATATGCATCGCTCAGCGACGAAGTAATTATGTCAATGGAGAAAATAAATATAAATCTATATATGTATATAGAAATCAATTGCAGTGCGTTAGTCTCGCTAAAACTCGAGAACGGCTCGACCGATTTGGATGATTCTTTTTTTGTTTTGTTAAACAATGGGATGGTTTATGAGAAAAAAAAATTCAGAAAAACTCCAAGGAGAAGCCGGAATCTTGAAAAACTTAAATTTGGGTTTTGTATGGAAACTTTAAATTTTTTCTAAAATTTTTTTTTATGTACTCGTATAAAGTCATTTAAAACTAAAAAAATGTAATCACACTTTTGATAAGCTATTATCTATTGACAATATCTATCTGTCCGTCTATCTGTCTGTCTGTCTGTCTGTCTGTCTGTCTGTCTGTCTGTCTGTCTGTCTATCTATCTGTTTGTCCATCTATCTATCTATCTATCTGCCTATCTGTCTGTCTGTATGTTAGTCAATCCATCTATCTGTCTGTCTGTCTGTATGTCTATTTGTCAATCTGTCTGCCTATAAGTCTATCTGTCTATCTATCTGTTTGTCTATCTATCTATCTATCTATATGTCTGTCTGTCTGTCTGTCTGTCAATCTGTCTATCTTTCTGTCTTTTTTTTTTTTTTTTTTTTGGTAAGCGGAGGGGGAACCTTCCATAGGCACCGATTCTCCATGAAATACGGTAGTGTGAGATTCTTACTCACTAAACCTAACCTCCGCTAGCTCAGATCCTCGCCCCGCGGGACTACCGTCAGGTATTACTTCGCGGGGCGGATTTTCCATTTTTAAACGGTCGATCTTGTTTGTGCCTGTTCGCCTCTTCTGTGACTCTCCTCCCGTCTGAGCTCTTTTTGTATGCGAACTAAAAAAGTTGCTATCGCATTCCATCTGCTTTCCGATTTCAGCATCTCCGCTATTACATTTCCTGTATTAAGTTCAGTACTTAATTCATTTTCTAAGATTCTTTTTTCTTCAATGAACCTTAGGCAATTGAACAACACATGTTCTGGGTCTTCGTCGCATCCAGCGCATGCAGGACATTCTGATGAGTCCTCGAGTTTGAAGCGATGAAGGTAACGGCGATAGCCGCCATGACCTGACAGAAATTGTGTCAGTTGGTAATTCACTTCTCCATGACCTCTGCTTATCCATGGTTCTATGCTCGGAATGAGTTTGTACGTCCATCTGCCTTTTTCTGAGACATCCCATCGCTGCTGCCACTTTCTCAATGACACTGCTCTTTCTTGCCCTCTTATTTCCTCTGCTTCGGTGCTTTGGGCTCTACCATTTTGAATTCGTTTCGCTTCTTCGGCTAGTATATCTATAGGGATCATGCCTGCAATAACACACGTTGCCTCGTTTGAAATCGTTCTATAAGCACTTATAACTCTTAGTGCAGTCAATCTATAGACCCTAGTCATCAGCGAACGGTTTTTCTTAATGCTCAACGCATCCGCCCAGATTGGAGCTGCATAGAGCATTGTTGAGCTAACAACTCTACCCAATAAATGTCTTCTGCTACTTCTTGGCCCCCCAATGTTTGGCAACATTCTCGATAGTGCCGAGAATACCTTAGACGCCTTCTCCGCGATATATTCCATGTGGCGTCCAAAGTTTAGTCTGTCGTCAATTATTACACCTAGGTACTTGATATTTTTTTTGGAGTGTACTGTGAAACTTCCAACCTTAACTTTTATAGACTCTCTTATTCGGCGGCTACTAATAAGCACCGCCTCCGTCTTGTGCTCCGCCAATTCCAGACTCATCGATTTAAGCCATTGTTTGACAACAGCAATAGTCTCATTTGCAATAAGCTCTAGCTCATCTAGGTATTTGGCCGTCACCACTATCGCTATGTCATCGGCGAATCCTATGATTTTCGCCTCGTCGGGGATTTGTAGTCTCAGTACACCATCGTACATTATATTCCAAAGAACCGGTCCGAGAACGGAGCCCTGTGGAACGCCAGCAGTGATAGTGTACTCTTTGGTCCCTTCGTCGGTTTTAAACTGTAGCACTCTCTGGTGTAAGTAGTTGTCAATTATTCTCCTAATGTATGCGGGGGTATTTATATTTCCAAGCGCGTCCATTATATTGCTGTGTTAAACGCGTTTTTGACATCAAGGGTTATTATACCGCAGTATTTCTTTTTTCCCTGTCTCCAACTGGAACCCTGTATCGATTGTTTGGCAATAGATACCACTTTATCAATGGCATCGATAGTGGATCTAGCTTTTCGAAATCCGTATTGTTGGTTAGAGAGACCTCCTTCTGATTCAGTAAACGGGAGCAGTCTACTGAATATTATCTGTTCTAGTAACTTCCCCATTGTATCAAGGAGACAGATTGGGCGATATGATGAAGGCTCACCGGGGTTCTTTCCAGTTTTTGGTAATAAAACTAGTCTCTGCTTTTTCCAAATCGAGGGGAAGGTACCATGTTCCAGGCATAGTTGCACTGTTTTGGCAAAGATTAGAGGGTTACACCTTATTGCTGCTTTAAGGACTTTATTCGGCACTCCATCTGGACCTGGGCATTTTTTATCTCCTATCTTTTTGCTGGCGTGCAGTATTTCATCTACGGTAACTTCTGGTATCTCTGATATTTGATAGCTTCTATGTTCTTCACGTGGTATGTGCTGCGGGAACAACGCTGTGACAATTTTTTTTAGTAGATCTGGACATTTCTCCTGTGGTATCTTATGGCCTCTGATTTTAGTCATCACTACCCTGTACGCCGATCCCCATGGTGTTTTATCTGCCTCCAGGCATAGTGACTTGAAGCTCTCTCGTTTACTTCTTCGGATTTCGTCGCGAAGTGCTTTTCTCGTGCGTTTGTACTCTTCTCGTTTTCCCTCATATTCTGGCCTTCCAAAAGATGTCTGTGTTTTTCTCCTGGCTCGAAAGCAGTTGGCCTGGAGCTCTGCAATGCTGTTGTTCCACCAGAAGACTGGGTGTCTTTGGTTTGTCCTTGCTCTTCTTGTCATCGAAGCATCGCATCCCTCCTTAATGCTGTTCGCTAAGACCCGTGCCGCGTCCTCAGCCGAAATTTCATGAATCTCTTTGTCCCATATAATCTCGCAGAACAGTTCCTCGTCGAAGGATTTGTCTGTCCATCCATATTCAATGTTGTGGTGTTTTATGGGGTTAGTGTTATTGTTGGGCGCTAGCTCGCATATAACCGCTTGGTGGTCACTGTGTGTATACTGCTCGCTTACGTGCCAATTAATTTGTTTAATCAACGAGCTGCTTGCGAAGGTAATGTCGATGACAGACTGCCTTCCGTTCTTCCGGAACGTGGTGGTGCTACCTGTATTGGCCAGAGTAATATCAAGGCACGCGAAAGCTTCTAACAGTGCTTGTCCTCTTTCATTTGTGGATCTACAGCCCCATTCAGTAGCCCATGCGTTGAAATCTCCGGCGATAATAACGGGATGTTGGCTTCTTGCTTCGGTTACAATTTTGTTTAACATCTCTTCATATTTTGAATGTGGCCAGCTTGGAGGGGCATAGCAGCTATATATGACTACTCCTTTAACTTTTACCCATATAATATCTTTCTGTCTGTCTATCTGTCTGCCTGTCTATCTATATATCTGTCGGTATGTTTGTCTGTCTGTCTGACTGTCTGTCTGTCTGTCTGTGTATCTGTCTATCTATCTGTTTGTCATCTATCTATCTATCTGTCTGTCTCTCTGTTTGAATGTATGTCTGTCTGTCTGTATGTCTGACAACCCATCTATCTGTCTGTCTGCCTGTCTCTGTTTACCTATCTATCTGTCTATCTGACTGTGTGTCTGTCTGTCTGCCTATCCATCTTTCTGACTGTGTATCTGTTTGTCTGTCTATCTATATATCTGTCTGTATGTTTGTCTGTCTGTCTGTCTGCCTGTCTGTCTATCTATCTGTTTGTCATCTATCTATCTATCTGTCTGTCTCTCTGTCTATCTGTCTGTCTCTCTGTTTGAATGTATGTCTGTCTGTCTGTATGTCTGACAACCCATCTATCTGTCTGTCTGCCTGTCTCTGTCTACCTATCTATCTGTCTATCTGACTGTGTGTCTGTCTGCCTATCTATCTTTCTGACTGTGTATCAATCTGTCTGTCTGTCTACATTATATGACCAAAATTATTCATATTCACATTTCACCTGAAACTACCAAATTCTGTATGACAGTTACCAAAACCACCAGTTGTTGAGTAATCGCACAGTATCGATGCTGTGTTGTATTCTACATGCATTAAGAAAAACATACTTTGAAAATTTTACCAAAATCGCTTGGGTAGTTTTCGAGTCTTTAAAAGACAAACAAACAAACATACATACATTCATTTTTATATAATTAATTTAAAGCCATTAAATTAACGAGTTTCATTTTAGTAACCAAACGAAACTTAAACCATACACAGTGCCAATATTGCCGATCGCAATGAATGATACGAATTCACCCATCAATAGTTTAGTACTTAAATAAAAATATATTCTGCATAAAATTATATTGTGAAAGCGGAAGTATGTTTCTGTACATTCTTTTACATTCCAGTAAATCATTAATCAAGTAAAGATTAAGATTTTTAACTCAAATCCATCGCGTAACATACGGGAGAGGGTTAAATAATGTTTGGGAGTTAAAATTAAAAGATTTGGCATGCGTTATTTCTACACAAAGAGCAGCGTTTTACCTAATAAGTAACACGACTGTACACGGACGAAGCCGGGCGGGACAGCTATAAATAATAAATAAAATAATAAAATAAAATAAAAATAAATAAAAAATAATAATAAAATAAATAAAATAAATAAAATAATGAAATAACCTTAGTAACCAAACCAGCCGCTGTTCTGCACTAATCGGTTTCCTTTGTTTTGTTAATCTTGGTCGAACTTTTTCCAACAGCAAATCAAAAGTTGGGATTGCCAAAATCGGTCTGGATATCTCCGAAGATTTTGATATAAGTGATGAAATTCACCATGGTTTGCCCTTTCAGGATTTATAGGATGCACACCAAATCTTCGTTTTCTCGATCTTATAAACATCATCATCACTACTTTTATAAAATGAAGTCTAGAAAAAAGTATGTATGTATGTGCCGCAAAAACAAAAAAACTACTGAAAGGATTTGGATGCGGTTTTTTGCAATTAAATCTGGTTGGGCTGAATCTATAAAATGGATCAAAGAAAATCAATATAACATATTTCAATAAAAAACTTTTAAGTGAGAAAAGGAAAAGTTTATGTTTTTACTTTTGGACTTTTATCTCACTCTATCTTAGTTCTTAACTCTTTCCGGCCCACTACCAGAAAATGGTGCCGTGACATAAGACCATGTGACACAAGGCCATATTTCAAAATATTTCATGATATGGCCTTATGACGCTTTCATAAAGCGACGTAAAGCCATATTTCGGGGTATGCCCTTATGTCGCTTTTCAAAAGTGACTTAAGGCCATTATGGCTTTATGGCACTTTGAAATGGACGTTTTCCCCTACCTGATTAAATTTCAATCGCCCCATGAACCATCTTAAGACGGGACATTACTTTATATTAATTTTTTAAAAAACATGTCAACATGTCAGGAAATTATTTAATTTTTAGCGCTTTTAACAAAATATACGTAGTTGTGGTATTTTTAACAATTTGTTTACGAATAGAGCAGAGAATAGGACTGTTGTTCTTGCTATTTTATCTAATGCTTAAAATCTAAATATCTTATTTTCATAATCCAATCTTCAGGTTTTGAGCATAAGATAAAGTCGTACTGAGAAATTCGCGCAAATTGTATTTATAAAATTTCTTTTCTGAAATTCTCTAGTACTAGAATTTTGTTTACAAAATCGCGCGATTTTTTTAGTTTTATTTTCTCAAATTCTCAAAAACTAAAATTTTATAAGTTTCTTTTCTCCAATTCTACTTGAATGGATGAAAAGTTTTTGGATGCCTTATGGAAATACAGAATTTTTTTTAATCGTAAATTTCTGAAAATTTTGGACTTATGTCCCATCTTCGAATTAAAATGTCCCACCCGGGGCATACATAAGTCCCTATTTCAATTTGTGTCTTATGTCGCTGCTCCGATAAAGAAATAGTGAGAAACCATATGGTCTTATGTCTCAAGTCTATATGGTCTTATTTCGCTTTTGAATAGCGACATAAAGCCATACCCTGAAATGTGGTCTTAAGTCGCTTTGTGAAAGCGTCATTATGCCATATTTTGAAATATGGCTTTATGTCGCATGGTCTTAAGAAAGGAGACCCTCTCAACTGCTCCAATTACAGAGGCATCAGTCTCCTGAACATCGCCAACAAGATCCTATCTGCCATATTGTGTGAACGCTTGAAGCCTTTGGTCAACAATCTGATTGGCCCCTATCAGTGCGTTTTCAGGCAAGGAAAGTCCACCATAGACCAAATTTTCACACTCAGGCAGATCCTGGAAAAAACCCAAGAAGTCCAAATCGATACCCACCACCTGTTCATCGATTTCAAGGCCGCCTATGACAGCATCTGGGGGGATGAACTGTATAGAGCCATGTCTAGTTTTGACATCCCTGCCAAACTCATCCGTCTGTGCAGGATGACGATGGAGAAAGCTCGCTGCTTCATCAAAGACCTCACCGAGACCTTCGATGTCAAAAAAGGATTCAGACTAGGTGATGCGCTGTCATGCGACTTCTTCAACATCATACTTGAAAGAATTGTTCGAAACTCACAAGCCGACACACAAGGAATGATCTTTCGAAAGTCCGTTCAACTACTTGCATACGCCGACGATATTGACATCATTGGTAGAACACAGCGAGCTGTCACCTGTGCGTTCGCGAGTATAGAAATGGAAGCGGCCAAAATGGCTTTAGCGGTAAACGAGGGCAAAACTAAGTATATGCTGTCAACAAAAAGGGACACCCAACATCGACGAATTGGACAGAACGTCACAACAGAAAGCTACAACTTTGAGGTAGTAAAGGACTTTGTCTACCTCGGCTCTGCCATAACATCAAAAAATGACATCTCGTCGGAAATCAAACGAAGGATTACTCTTGCCAACCGCTGTTTCTTTCGGCTAAGAAGGCAATTGAGTAGTAAAGTCCTTTCCCGATCGACTAAGGAGACTCTATATAAGGCCCTTATCATCCCAGTCTTGCTATATGGAGCTGAAGCATGGACTTTATCGAAAGCGGATGAAGATCTCTTTGGTCGCTTTGAGAGAAAAATCCTTCGTAGGATATTCGGTCCCGTTTGCGTTGACGGGTTTTGGAGGAGAAGATTCAACGACGAACTGTACGAGCTGTACAGCGACATCAGCCTGGTCAAAAAACTACACATTGGGCGTTTAAGATGGCTAGGACATGTAGAGCGCATGGGCATCAGCGCAGTAGAGGATGACCTCGCCTAAGGTGGCGCGACCAAGTAGAACAAGACCTCAACCAACTTGGAGTGCGCGGTTAGCTAAGGACCGGGCTAACTGGAAGAGGTTGTTGGTTGAGGCTTTGGTCCACCCCGGACTGTAGCGCCACCTAAGTAAGTAAGTAAGTCGCATGGTCTTATGTCACGGCACCCCAGAAAATAAATAACGATGTTTTTGCATTTAAATCAATTTATTTGCGTAATGTTATTAAAAAAATTACAAAACAAAAAAATTACAAACCAAAAAAATTATCCTTACAGGATTTTTTACAAAGACATGCTACGAAAATTCAACCTTTGCGCACAAAATGTGTATTTCTACCATGAAATTCATTAAATCAGGATGTTGTCTTACAAAGGCAAGTGGAACATTACAAGTAGAACACATCCACTGCGTCCTCCTTTGGTGTACCGTCTTGCTGCAGTGTGCACATCTTGATTTCGTGACCAAATACGAATTACAAATTTGCAGAAACCGTTGACTCTTTTCACAACTGACTGACACAACTGTCACAATACCTAAAAATCTTTATAACTGTCCCACTCTTTCATTGGATACATTTTTTTTTTCCAAAATATAAGCTTAAATCTACAAGCAAATGTGGTATAAGAAGTATACTAATGCCATTGAAATCAAGAAAAAAATGTAGATAAGTGGTATATTGTTCATACCACCGACCTTGAAAGAGTTAAATAACGTATTAGAATAAAATTTATATTTTCTGTGAGAAAAGTAATAACATAAAGAAATACTGTTTGTATACTTTCGCGACAACGATCAGTGGAGACCATTGCCACCTTCAATGAGCCAGCGGATATGCGCTTATGCGGTACATGCGTGTAGTATACGTGATTGGGGGTGCTTCGTGCCAACATATATGTATTGTAATTGTTCGATCATCTCTTATTCAATAACTGGATAAATTTGGTTGCAAATTTTTGTATAATAAGTAGATGTAGGGCTTGGAACAGATGAACAGATATGTACGTATTATGTTTTGACGTTTTAGCGGTAAGCACGTGCTGTTTATTTAAGAGAGTGATTTATTATAGTTGATCTATGTTGCGAAAATCAAATCTCAAAGTTGCAAAAATCGAGATTTTTTTGGATTTGTTGCAAAAATCGAATGCATTTTCATAAGCATAGTCAAAAATGTATAGGGCATGAAAAGCACTTTTTAGAACATATTATAAGCGCTTAAAATTTTAGGGCATATTTTTGGTTGCCCTACATATTACAATGGATAAAAAGTGTTTGGGTGCCAAATGGAAATCCTGAAAATTTTATTAATTCCTATCTCTCCGAAAATTTGGGACTTGCGTCTTATCTTCGAAAGAATAAAAATGTATTATGGCGTTAATTCGCATTTGATAGTGAGTTAATGCCACTGCGGCATTAGTTCTTGTTCTTCATGTCGTTGCGCTGTATGTAAACATTATAAGAGTATTTATATCCCCTTTAGCGTGTGTAGATTATAAAAAATAAAAAAATTTCGTATGGCCTTCGTTCACGGCACCGTTTAATATTCACCTTTGCTGGGTGCCGGGGCACAGAGATATTCCAGAGAATTGTGCAGCTGATGTGCTCGCTAAACTAGGAACAAGAATACCTATTCTACCCGATAACGAGAATATAATTATGCTCCTCGCTACTTGCAAGCTAACACTCAAACTTGACACAGTCAATAAAACCAACGCTAGATGGAAAGGCGGAACTATCTGCCGCGCCACCGGATAGATCTGGCCTAGACTAGATCTAAAGCGCTCTAACTACCTTCTGTCTACATATAAGTACGGCTATCGGTGTCATTACAGGACAATGGCTTATAGGCAAGCATGTAACTAGGCTGGGCATCATAACAAATGATGTCCGTAGAAGTTGCAAAGACGAAGAGGAGGTAGAAAGCCCAACACATTTCCTCTATTCGTGCCCAGCTCTTTCTCGTAGTAGAAAACTACACCTAGGAAAATATTTCTTCGACGATCTTAGTGACCTAGCACAAAAAAAAAAATGGGAAGCCTTTTTTGCTTTACAAAGCTCCAATGGTTCTCATGAGTAGTGGGGTTAAATATCCCCAAGATCATTGGTATCCCAATGGGCCTATATAGGCCTAAGTGTTCTGGTACTCGTTACCGGCGGCCAATGCTACCTAACCGAATTTAATCGGCTGGGTGCCTAGACATGTAACAGCAAAACGGCCTAACATGCCCACGAAAGGTAGACACATTGGCCTCAGCAAACTACCCTCCTAAGCTAGCCTAACCTACAGAAAAACTACCCACATACATGATACAATTCTGTAGTAATCGTTGAAAACCCAACCAAAGAAATTGCTCTTTTCGTATCATCTGAAGAACGGTAATAAAGTTCTCGCTGTTGCGCCAGATAAATCCAGTCAAACCTATGCTCTGATTATAAAGCTAAATCGAAAGGTCAATGACCTCTCCACTTCCCCCTTCGAAACCATATATCATCTCAACCATACTTCAAAAACCTATTTTGAACCTCACTCGCTTGCACATATTCCACACGATGGAGAACCTTTTAATTGAATAGAGCGTTTTATTTCAACCACATTAACCACCAAGTCAGGCGGTATCATCACAATTTACCCCTAACGGAAAAAACAAGTCCCACGAAAGAAATCACAACCTAAGCCTGCTCCCACACAACTGCAGTGCTCATGCCTCCAGGCAGGAGGCATACAAAAAAGTCGGCATCCCTATCTCCTACTTTTCTCTTCCATTATGCAGCAATGAGGGTACATCAGTTTATGCTTTGAAATGCCGTCACATTATGCGGAAAATTATTTTCCAAATCAACATACAGGATTATTGTCAGAACGGAGAAAGAGATCCGACAACCTGCAAGGATATTCACCGGCAGAGGGTGGTGATGGTGAATTTGAAAATTTTAATAAAAAAAAAATGAAATAAAAAAAAAATAGAAACGAAATTCAAATTGGATGCAAATTGCAGGAAATCATAATCGGAAAATCATTATTGAGGGGGAGAAAAACAAAACGGATCTCATCTTCAAAGGATGAATCTATGATTATGTGGCTTTGAGTCTGAGAACTCATTTCACCCAAGCAAATGGTACCTGCCCAGCGCCAGCGTTTCAGCGCAGCGGATGGT
This sequence comes from Brachyopa scutellaris, assembly GCA_949775065.1. Taxonomy (NCBI): domain Eukaryota; kingdom Metazoa; phylum Arthropoda; class Insecta; order Diptera; family Syrphidae; genus Brachyopa; species Brachyopa scutellaris. The sequence goes on along the minus strand of OX459115.1, from coordinate 83,807,913 downwards.
AATGAGGTCTAGGTTTATCTATTTGAATGTTACAAAAAAATAGTGCCAAGTGGATGGTGGAATTAGGGAAACCTGGAGTGGATTCATCCTACCAAGGAGCAGCGACAAAAACATTGTGCGACGGAATGAATAATTTCTCATGGCCACCGCAAAAACTAGGCCACCCCATTCAATTCGACAGGAGACTGCTATTTACGAGCTCCTCCTCATCGCCTTTAAAGGATTTTAATGACAAAAAAGGATACAGGCAAAAAAAAACACAGTTCTCGTTCAAATGATATTGTAACTGCGGACCAGTTTTCTTAATTAGGAAAGCATTCACCGTGCCGCCGTAAAAACACCAAGAACTTGCTTTTCATTCCCATAAAGGGACACAATCCCTTAAAGGATCTAAATGGAGCAGTTCTCTATTCTCACATAACAGCTCTCATTTAATGCACAAATGCACCAGCAATTAGCACCAACGAGTGACGGTGGAATGCTTGTTTTTTGTTTTTTTCTTTTCCTCCATGTAAGTGGAACTCATTAGTGGAATTCACTGGAGCAGCATCCAGCAGTGGTGTTTGCCAAACGACCGCTAATTTTTCCCAAACGAGTGGTTAGCAATTCACTCGTTGGAAGTTTTTGTTTTTTGTTTTTTATCCTGTCAAACTTGATGAAAAGGATAAATTTTTGTCTATGTGTGTGCGTTGGTTGGATTGTCCTTGTCAATCACCATGTGAAAATTATGCAAATGGGGTTTACGTTTTTTTTTTTTTTTTTTAGAGATTCACAGTTAAAATGAGTTTTTTGTTTCTTTTTTTTCAATTGAACTCAAATGACTGACTGATTTATTGAGTGAATGTAAAAACCGCTGTGGTTTTGGAACAATCAGGTTGAGGGTGAATGATTTTGTGGTGAGATTTTTTAGAGAATTGTATTTTTTTTTTTAATTTAAATTTATAACCAACCAAGAAAAAAAAATAATTAAATTTCAATTAGATAGATTTATTGATAACCAAATGAGTGAGTTTGCCAATTTGTGTATACGAGTATGTACTGTATGTGTGTGGGAATAAATATTTGATGATATATCGGTACATATAACCAGCGAAACTAATTATGCAAATAAATTAAACGCAATTGTTAGTTTTTTTTTTTGCAAATTAGTTCTGCTTGAAATATTTATGACCATCGATAGAGGATGATAATTATAATGAAGAATGTTTAATAATGTTGTACTTTCCGTTTGTTTTGTTTAAGGAGGGCAATTTTGTTTTGACAATGCAGCGAGAAAGCGTCCAAATTGTCAACACAGTAGACTCTCGATAACGTGAACAATTAAAAATTAAGCCAGTTCACATTTGCGAGAGTGTTCACGTTTGCGAAGGTTGAATTTTAACAAAAGAATAGGACAATCCCACAGAAGAAATTAATAAAAACTTTTTTCTTTATGTATTTTTTTTTTATTTGTATTTTTAATAGATTTTTAAGAAAAAGTTATGGTAAAGGAACGTAAATACAAAGTTTTGGACATAACATTATGGAATTTAGTAGAAAAAGTGGGTCATCTGTTTACTCTTGTTGTCTTTTTGTCCAAAAGCTTTCCTACCACCCTTTCCTTAAGGCATCTTAAGATATTTAAGTCATTTTGGCTAACAAACTCATTTCCAGCCTATTCCAATCCAAAGCCTTGTTGACGATGTAAATGGCCTTACTAGGCTTAATTTTTCCTTTTGGCAATTTATGCACATCTCCATCATCGGTCTCTCCATCACTTATGATGTTAGTTACTAAGGACACGACATTAGAGTCATCGTTTCATTCATGCATGTCTTCAATTGTACAGCCCACCTAGGCAAACAATTTTATTTAAGAAAAAAATCGTAAAAACATAGATATTAATCAAACCTCAGGTTTAATAGCACAGAACAGTGCCTTTGCATTGTCTACGACCAAACTGAGTTGTAGGTAACTTGAACTGTACAAGACGAGATGTTTAACCAAGAAAAATTAATTTCAAGTTGCATCTTGCTCGAATTTAACAGTTATTTGGAGCAAAAATTGTAGTACACGTTTTAGAGTGTTCAGGATTTGTTCACGTTTTAGAGATGTCAATGTTAATAAAAATATGATCACGTTATCCAGAGTTCACATTAACCGGTGTTCACGCTAACGAGAGTCTACTGTAGTTAGTGCTGGCATCCTCTTGAATCTCAGCAATAACAACAAAAATGCAATGGACCGAACTAACGAGCAGTAAAGTCACTTTCCATCCATATCTGCTAAGTGCTGCCAGATTTACCTTTTCGTGATAGATTTCAACTCCAATTTTCATGAAAAGGTAAAAAGGTAATAATTTCCGTTTTCCGTGCAAAAAAGGGAATTTCTGAAATGAATTCATCCCATAACTAGAGTCCGACCGAACATTCGGTTTCGGCTTCGGCTTCGGCCACCTTCGGCTGAAAATTCAACCTTCGGCAAAACATTCGGCTTCGGCTAAATGAGGCCGAAGATTTACCCGAAGCCGAATGTTGAATTTATTGTTTTTTGTAAAAATAAAATGTTTGTTTCGTTTGGCGAAACTTCACTCAGAGAAAAAAATCCTGTAATGGATCAATAGTACGACTATTAATTTTATTGTACGCGAAATAATACGTTTTTCCTATTATTTCAATAGTTCTAATGGTTTTTTGTACTATTGATTGCTCAACAAAATATCCACATTGAATTAATAGGATACATTATTAATTTAATAGCGAATGTACTATTATTTTAATGGTATTGTAATAATATATTGAATACTACAAAAATATACTATTGAAGTAATATGATCATAACATTAAACTGCAATATTTGCGTGGAAATTACAAAGCGTTTAAAAAAACTGTAAAAAGCGGATTTTTTTCTGAAGAAAATCTATTCGTCGACATTCTTTGGATGGATTGCGTATTTCATTCTGTCTGTATACGTAGAAGTGTGTGTTTCAATGTTTAGTGAAAATTCCAGTTATAATAAATTTGTGAGATAAATAAGTGTAAAAGGTGAGTTTTTTTTTTATTATTCCTCTGTTTTTTATTATTATTATTGTTTTTTGTATGCTATTGAGCACATTTTTACAAATGTATGCATTTGTTTTTTCATGTGATATGCCATCGAATTTTGTTTTTAAAGTATGTATACTATTATTATGCATATAATATACTATTAAATTAGTATTTAACAGTATGCATACTATTGCTTTTATGGTATCTATGGATTTCTTAGTTCGAATTAATAGGTTATTTTAAGAATTAATAAGGTAAATGAAGGAAGAAGGATTGACACGGTCAATAACACTTTTGGAATATGCCCTAATCTCCACTTACTGTAGATTTGCTAAAAGCTTCGGTAAGTATAGCCCCCACCTCATTTATTTGCATGCTTAATTTTATAATAATATTTTTTTAAGTTTTTCGTTCATTTGTTTCGTTTTTTATTTCTTTTTTTTCTTTACTTTTTATATCATATTTCTCTTATTTTTACATTAGGATTATTATTTAAAGAAAATGTCGTGGACTAAATCCTTTTGGCAAACGGTAAGTTCACCCGCCAAAATCTGGAAACTAGAAAAATCTCTAAGTGGTAAGGTAATTTCTTTGTTCGATTAGTCGTCCTCTTTAATTATAGAATAACCCACTTTTATACAGGAATACCTCATTTCTACAAAGAAAGAAGACACAATTATTTCCCTGTGTCACAACAATGAGCCATGGACAAAATTAGAAGAGAAATGGGAAGCGGTGGAAGAAGAATAATTGGTAAATAATATAAGTAGTTAAGATATTATAACTTATTTTTGTAGTTAGGTATTACCTTAAAAAACTGTGAAAAAAATCGGTTCAGAATAAAATTTTAAAGTTATAAAAATGGAAAATTTGTTTTCACTTATTCATTTTATAAAGGGCTTTATTTTATTTTCAGCCGAGTATTGATATGAAATGAATATTATTCGAATGTAAGTATCAGTGGATATGTGCGACTTGTAGAAAAATAAATCAATCATTTTAACACTAGGTACCATCTGCCTTAATAGCTTTAATAGTACGCGTTCATATAATTGTAACGGTATCACCTGATTAGTCCAATGGTATATCCTTTATTTTGTTGCAATTATATGAACTATTGTTTCAATATTAAGAACTAATTAAAACTATAGTATGCGCAGAATTGATTTAATAACATGATCACACTAAGTTAATAGTACTACTCCTTTAAAATTAATGTTGAAAAGTAATAGTTTTAATAGTATATTTACCTATTAAAATAATAGGAGATCCTATTACTTTTCAATCGTATGTACTATTGATTCAATATTATAAAATAATTAGATTAATAGTCTAAGGGTCCTATAACTTCAATGGTTTTTCAACTGTTCTAATAATAGGAAACATACCATTGACCAATTTTAATAGTAAAATCACATTGAATTAAAAGGAATTCCTATTAAAAATATAGTATTTTTCTCTGAGTGTTGTTAATGTGTCGATAAAAATTCTGTTGTAGAAGTGCAGTTACAAGCTGATGTGTATTTATATTGAAGCTAGTCTTTTGCGAGTGGAAAAAGAGGAAAGTTGTTAATAATATCCTTAACACTGGGGAAAATGCGTGGCCTACTTTAGTAGACCACGGTTAGATTTTCGTTGATAACTTGGCAGTTATTTATGTTAGACCGGTGCGTTTGCAGGAAAGCCTTCTCCATTAAATTTGTTGACAAATCAGTACCTACCGTTCGTGACTTCTACGCGTACGCATATTTCTGTGGTTTAGCGCCAAAATCGCGTAGTAGGCCACGCGTGCTTCGGCTTCGGCCAAAAAATGGCCTTCGGTCGGACTCTACCCATAACTTGAAAAGTGTAATTTCACCGATCCCACGTATTTGGTGATTGTATGCGTAGCGATCTAATAATACTGCGCTTGCAAATATGTCAAAATGAACTAAAGACAACAATAGCTGGTTGGAAATTGCAAATTTTAACGGTTAACTGAAACTGGTGCCAGGCGATGATGCGAAGGCAAATCTATGTCGTGATATTCATGATTTAGTTTAGATATAATATTATGTAGGCAGGGTAAAGGCACTAGTGGTCGGCCACTCTCTAGTGGTCTCTAGTGGACCCTTTTCCAAAAAGAAAGTTACAAAAGTGTTCATTTATATTATAACTAGCTGACCTAGCTGGCAAAAATATACATATGTAAGTTAGGAAAATTACTGTGTGAATCATATTTACCAATAAAAGCTCAGTGTAGTTAGAAGATTCAATGGCTACCTCTGCAGATAAGTAATTCACTATTCATTAGTACTCGTATATTCTTTTCGTGTGCGTTTAAGAGCCGCGCCGTATAAACTGAGTTTGAATTCATAGCTATAACGCAGAATTGAATTGGGAGAACTGAAAGAAAGAAAAAGACAACAACAGCACCATCATCCGTTAGGCCCACAACATTACCATGTTCTTTTTTTTCGACATTTCCTCTGGTGCAAATCATGCTTTCGTTGTATGCGCGGCAGATTTATTTATCTTATGTACCCCCCACTTTCAGCCTCATTATTAGCTGTAGGTCAAAAACTATATTTTTGAAAATGTCACTTTTGAATAATTTTAACTTTTCCCTCAAATTTATTTATAAGATGGATTGTTTTTTTTTTACCTAACCTAATTCACACGCCTCCACTTTCATACCGAATTATATTGCAAGCGGAGCAAAACATGCGATGGATATATGTACATACATATGTACATGTACACGTTGACATTCTTTTCACATTACATGGTATTCTTATTGCTGTTTCACTTTTGACCGGTTACTAAATGAAAATCTGTTATACCGATCGACTGAGCAATATCCGAAAAGTATCCAATTTTAGAAAATCGGTTAAAAATTCAAGTACCGTTGTACAATTTTTCACGCAAAAACCTGGTATGGCAGTTAAAAGCAAGTATCTAAGCTAACTTAAATATGAAATTTTAACAAAATCGTTGGTGCCGTTTTCGAGAAAACCCGCTTTTTATAAAATCGGTCCCAAGTGAATTTTTGGGGCTAGAATGAAAAATCCAATTTGGCCTTGTTCTATAGTCCCACAGACCCCAGATATGAAGTTTCAAGTAAATCCGCCCAGGCGTTTAGGCTCCGTACCGAGATACAGCCGTGTTTAAAGAATGAGCGTTACTGCTTTATTATATACCTAGTAATGATTTGTTTGGCAGATAACATTTTAATGAATTTGTATTGTTCTTAAAAGCATAAAGAATGTATTTGGTGGTGCAAAGATTAGAAGATATTAATATCAGTGTAAGTAATGGGGTGGCCGACCACTAGCATCCCATTTTTATGCGAATTTCAGTCCTCGGCCTGGTATGGCCGTTCACCCTTAAGCACACAAATGCTTGAGAAATGTTAGTGCTCGGCCAGGTACTAAAGTTGTCGGCGCACTGCCGGCCGACTATTGAAACTATCAAGCTAGTGTTCGGCCACTGAAGCCTATTTCGATTGGTATCGGCCTATTTATCTAATTTACTAATACAGAAGATAATTAAAAACAGTACAAGGAAAACACCCTTGAGAGATTGCAGGCCTGGTTTTCTTTATTTTTAAAATGAAATCCTGTACTTGCTTCAAGGGAAGCTTAAGGAATAAGCGAAGTTATAAATACGGTCTATGCAAACATTTTTAAAGTTCCTTAACTATGTATTTTTTGTTATTTTATTATCTCTTAAGCTTTTCAATACCTTTGTTTTTAGATCAATAGCAATTATTTAACTTGTTTTTAACCCTAATTGTACCAGGTTATATTTTTTACACAAACTACCGCGTTGTCTACCGGTCTCAGGTGGACCAGTCTGACAAACTGCTTCATATCCAAAAAATTATGGCCAAGTTACAACAGGCCCAAAACAAACGAACTGCTTCTAAGAACTCGTGTAGACATCGCTAGAGTAGTGGCAGTCAGAACAGGACACTGGCCAATAGGAGATCATGCAGCCAAACTAGGAATCCCTCACAATAGTTTCTGTCGTAGCTGCAAAGATGAAAATGAAAAAGAGTCGCTTATTCACTTTCTGTGCAAATGTCCAGCCCTAGCTAGAGCCAGGCAGCGCGTACTGGGCAAGCTATTCTTCGACGACCTTAAAGAGATATCTAGGAAAAGCATTGGAGAACTGATCCTCTTCCTAAATTCCACAGGATGGATATAAATATCCCAACATTACCTTCTAACAAACCGGTCACCTGAGGTTGTGGTATCAAAACGGCGCTCCAAGCGCTATTTGGGTTTTCTTCCATCGAAGCCACCACTTCTACCTACCTACCTACCGCGTTGTGACTCTCAGTCACATGTGTAATGTTTAAGAATGCTAATATAAAAAAATTGTTGGTACATGCAAATAGAAAGCAGTAACTTTATTAAACATTTAATTACTTAATTATACATTTTCAATAAAAAACATTTCCTGATAGTGCGTATTGCAGAACTTTAAACCACACTCCTTAGAACTCTGTTTATTCGCACGCCCTTGTTTTTAATGGACACTTGGTGGTATCGACTACGAATATTATATGCTGTTGATCTCGATGCTGACGGCGGCGTGGCGTATTGGTATCCGTATCACTGTTTGCTGATGTTGTTGCAAAGGTCAGAAATGAGTTCACAATGTATGCATTTGCTCTGCTAAGATATCGTTGACTTCTTCGTTGAATGTTAGATACAACCATATCCTAAACTAACCCTTTTAGAAGAGTTTGCGGTGAATATTTTCCATTGGCCTCAAACAAAGCCCCACAACTGTTAAAGCAACCCCGCAAAGAAAGGTTAGGTTAAGAGGGGTTGTTAGGTTAAGCAATCAGAGTAGGTCCATCGCGACCCCTCAACCTAACCTTGCGGGGTAACTTCAACAGTTGTTTTAACTCCATGCCAGGATGGATTTCCTTAAAGCATTTCATTACCTTGCAAAATTTTAGAACGAGTCTAGAGTTGATTAGGCCTGCCTCTTCTAGACCACAAAAGAAGTATCTCCCTAAAGTATTCCTACGATAGCGTGCTGTACTTTGACATTTGCATAGCATATGCGCGATATCCTCTGGTATACCCATATTATTGCAGTACATCTCTGCAAATGTATGTGCCTGTGACTTCGGGCATCTTGGCGTGTTTACCCAAGTAGCAATACCCAGATAGTAAAGACTATACTTCATACCGCGGTGTAGTGGTAAGTGCGTTTGACTACTACGCAATGCTTGCCCGGGTTCAATCGCAGCAAACACGTCAAAGTTTTTTCACGGTTTCACCTCTTTCGATGTCTGATACTCGTAAGCATTCAAAGAGTATCATTTGTCAAAAGGAGCTTCTCAACTCGCCGTTCGGAGTCGGCAAAAAACTGTAGATCCCTTCCATTCGTGCAAAAATATAACACACACACGCAAATGGTTGCGAGAAGTAGGCGCTAGTACAACCCGAACTGTAGCGCAACCTAAAGAAAGAAGATACTTCACATAATCATTTCTGTATGTTCAATTATTTTTGGAGCAATTTGAAATCTACCTTTTGCATTACTGGCCATCTATTTGTTTTTCTTTTTACCAAGTATGCATGCGGATGAACTTTTTTATGGGCGGATTACCCTCACTCACTATATAGTTACTATGATACACGTTGTTTAGGAAACCAAATACACGTACAGCCACATTTTGAAAACGCATGCTATGTTTTGAAATTCTGGCTACATTAAAAATGACTGTGTGTCTGTAAGTCACAACGTGGTAGTTAACGTTAGTATTTTTAGAATGGTAAAAAACAATTCAAACCAAGAACTAAAAATTAATTTAAATTAGCGCGTTTTATTAAGAACTAGTTGAACCCGTGCTCGCCTTGCTTCGCATTCTAATAGCTTTCTCATGCATACAAATATGCAAATATGCAATTTCAGTGGGAGCGAAGAAACATAAAAGTATTTGTCTAAGTCCACAAAAGTGTTTAGTAAATTTTGTTGATTAACTGCGTTTTATCAAAAACGTTTCAATATGTAACTTTCAACCCCTAAGTTCAGATTTCATAGTTCTCAAAAACAGCACCGCACCGCAGCCCATCAAGACTTTCGCCTCTACCAAATGTCGTTGCAGAATTGTAACTCTAGGTCGGGTGTATATAATTTAGGTGGGCTCAAGTTTCTTAGAAGAATAATAGGTACACCCATTTTTAGTTTAACTTTATGTGATGGAAGCACTGGATGGAGCAGATAGAAAATTTAAAAATTCGACCATATAGCTGGTTGTTACTTCTTGGTCCACAACCCGGTTGATTGAAATACATTCTGCACTTTGACCATCAACACGTGAAAATATCTCGCTTTTAATTGCTGGAACTTGATCATTCCGCGGCAACAAAATAGCTCGCTCACAAAAATAAGAATTATCACGGTTTGTTAGTTGTAATATACTATATAACCGTAAAAGGATGAGATAAGTTCTTCGGTAGAAGACACTGTTTGGCACAAATAATGTGATAAATTTACTTTTCCATTTTCTTCCGGAAGCGTTCCTCCACCAATTTTAAGTAACAAATAAGAAAATTTTGTGCGTTTGGATTGCCACCTGTTCGTGCCGCATATTGACGGTCAAGTGCATTTGAGTAACATTAGACCCCAGAGACTTTTTCAGACTGGCATTTACTTCATCAACTTTTGTGCCTCATGGTACTACTGATAACGTTTGCCTAAAGCTTATCCTGTTAGGTTCTGTTAACGGTTTCCACTGCCTTACGGTGCATTGGTCCCACACAATTAGACAACAGTCACAGAAAACTCGGGCTTTATCACTATTCCGGGGAATAACGTAGCTACTAACCCTGACGACGCCACAGCCACGGCCAATATTACCTTGGCTTTGTATCAATGAACAACCAATTTTTTCCAGATGATTAATTTATGTGATGATGATATGCATATGTACATATATGAACCAAAATAAAGCAACAGGAGTTCATTATGGGTTGAATATTCGTTTTTGATCGTTTTTTTTAATTTGTTACTAATATTAATAAAATGAAAAAAATGCGATTCACTGCTCTAGAAAATTATCTTTCTTTTGACACCTTATTTGTTAAAATTGGTTGAGTATGAGAGCCGCAAATGCTTACGATGATTGTAGCACATTAAAATGCAAAACAAATGATCACGTCAGAGCGCGCACACACACTATTGCAACGATACCCACTGCTGCACGGCTGCTGGCAGTGGTCACCACTGAAAAAAAAAAATGGTGGGCGATGCTTTGAATAATTCTTTTGAACATTGTTCGGCTTCAGGACAACGCAGGAGTATGTTTTATATCTCAAATGAATCAGGGACAAATTTACTTATTTCACCTATTTTTTTGTTTTTCGCTCCGATAAGCCATTATTGAGTTAGGGCTGTGTAATCATAATATTCCTCACCGATATACAGTTATTTTGACTATTATGTAAAAACCAGTAGCCTGAGCAAAAAATTACATAGCTTGTGATCATCCCGGGTACTTAAAAAGCATTCCAAAAAAAATGTTCATCGAAATCTGTCCAGCGGTTTTCACGCTATTAGGTAACCAACAAAAAAACCTCTACAGTTTTATAATATTTATATATAGATTATAGATTATAGATTGTTTAAAAGTAGAATACACAAGCCCAAAAGTAAATTGCCGACGTTATTAACAGAAATACAACCGAAATAATTTCGAATGTGACTCAAAGTCACAACGTGGTAGGATTAGGGTTTTAAATAAGCAAAAAAGAAAAATAAGTATAGGTAGTATGATTTCATACAACAAAATTGATTTCAACAAACTGGTGCCAACTTAGTGTTTTTTTTTGTTTATTCTATGCTATTAACCTTAGATTATTATTATTTATTATTATAACTTTATTTATGTGTAAGTAAATTACAAAATAAATACATCTAAAATCGAGAGAGCTCTAGCTGCGAGGGCTTTCGGCTTAACCTTAGATTACTAATCTCATTTCATAGTACTTTATTACTAACCTTCGTCGATTAGACGACGGAATATTAATTTTTATTTCTTGTTAAATTATTTAGAGATACAAGTATTTTTTTTAGTGTTAAAAGAACTTATTTATTTACCGTTATGAAAAATATAAAAAAACAAAAATAAAATCGGGTATATTTCAGACTTTTTTGAGAAACTCAATAGGCACCTCAAAATAAATTAATGTTTAAAAAAAGTTAATTAAAAAATAAAAGAACAGTGAAATTCATGAACATTTGTTATTAATATGAATAGTTAATATAACATATACGCTGTTTCTACTTAGTGTCTAACCGACAATTCTTTGTGTATGCAGTCCGGTTCTGGAATTCTCTTCCTATCTCTGTTCGATTGACAAGTTGTACGATCCTATTCAGGATGAGACTTAAGCGATATTTGGAAACACTTCGATGCTCGATGATGATGATGAGATTTGTAAATTTGTGCCCTTTTTTGATTATTTTCTTTTTCAATATTGTATTTTTAGATTTTTTGTTTTCTTTTTATTTTCCTTCAATGAAGTAATTTAAAGTTATCTAATTTTTGAATATTTAATTCTTACTATTAATTAATTTTCCACTCAATTTTAAACATACAAAATGACCGTTGAAGCTAGCGCTATTTTATAAGATCCTGTATCTTAATGTGTAAAGCTATTACAGTACTACCTCGCTAATTCGAACACTCGGTCATTCGAACGCTCCACTAATTCGAACACCTATTTGTTTACATTACGTATCTTGTAATTCGAACACTTGCGAAAATTGGTACTCTGTAATTCGAATTTTCTAAGTAGTTTTTTTACTGAATGATTTTACAGTTTCAGAGTTATAAGTATTATCTTAGAGATATAGGCTGTAAGCTGAATTATGTTTGAGACAAAAACACGGTAGGTATGCGTGTGCAGTTAACATTTTTGTGTCAACTGGCTTTGTGTTTAAATAAATTACTACAGCCAAACTTCCCTATAGCGAATCCGAACGGGACCAGGAAATCACTTCGTTATATAGAAAATTCGTTATACAGAAATTAGGAATTTTTTTTTTATCAACTTCTAGTAATAGTAATCAGTAATTTTAGTTTGGATTACACTTTTCCATTTTTCTTCCTCAACAAAGTCACAAACACATAAATCGGTGGTACTTTACTCCTGATCGCCAGAAAGGTTTGAAATACGTCAATTGATGAAGAAATTCGTCCCAATGCAATGCAGGTAACACTTTATCAGCATCCGCCAATTTTGGGGAATCCCCTAATTATGTCTTACTTTTTTCTCGGTACAAAGTTTTATTAATGTGCGAAACAGAAAATTATTTGAAAAAATCGTTATATGGAGACAAAAACGCATGAGAGTTCGATTTCCAGCTACAAAATTTGTTCGTTGTAGAGAAAAATTCGCTGTATGGAAATTCTTTATAATGAGATCAAAACATACCTACTAAAAGTAGAACGAAAAAGCTGCGTACTTGAAAAAAATTCGTAAAAGGGAGAGATTCGTTGTATAGAAGTTCGTTATAGGGAAGTTCGACTGTACATTTCAAGTTTTTCCGTCAGACAAGCATGAACCGTCTTCAAAAGCACCAATAGGTTTTGTATTTTACTACTTAGAACCGCTTTACGCTGTTTTTGTATCCGAAATATTGACTACGAAAAAAGTATCCAGTAATTCGAAAACCTCCGTGGTTCGAACATGGGTAGGTCTCTAATAGTTCAAATTACCGAGGTAGTACAGTACTTAAATAAATAAATAAATAAATAAATAAGATATTTTATTTTAATTTTAAATGCAAGAGTGACACCCATCAATATTGTGTTTGAACTTGGTGCATCTTTTACCTATTTCAGATGGTACTGTTCAGAAGTTTTGAAGTCCAGGTGTTAATGTTAATTTGCATGGCTCTTTTTGTAATGCGCTTGCTTGTCGGTGGTAATGTTCAAGTTTGATCCATATACATATACATAGATTTGGTTCGCTTTCTTACAAAGAGTTCTCGTAATGGTAAGCCGCCTGAGTTTGATCCGGAACTTAAATCGATCATATATTTTGTAACAGTGTCACATGTCATTACAAGCTTAATGTCATATTTAGCGGGTTTATTGCGGATATACATACATTCTAAACTTGCAGCCTAATTGTTATCAATTGCGATATAACTGCTTGGTATGTTAAATGACTGTCTTTTGGGGCTGCTTTAATTCCAGCTTTTTTGCAGGTGACTGTGTGAACCACATTCTGGTATACCGTCCGAATTGAGTTTGAATTACTGTTTTAGTTTCGTTTAGGACTTGAGCGATGATGTAATTTGTAATAAAGAGATCTAAAAATGTCAAAGGATATATTAACTTTTGGCAAGAGCGTGAAGGTCCCGGCAATATATGGACAATATTTCATTCCGGCATTCTAAAACGCTTACCGAATCGTTAAATTGTAAAAGAAATTCAGTGAAATCTATGCAATTTATCTGAAAACCAACGAAAAACTGACTATCTCCAGTTTTCAAAAAGTTACACTATTACTAACCTTCGTCGATTCGACTACGGAAAGTGGTTATATCTTTATAACGGCGGTGTAAATACTCGCAATTAATGTTTCATCTTTGAGAGATCAACACTAAACAAGCATATGTATATGGGAAATGGGCGAGATTAGAGTACTGGGCGGAAAGAAAACAAGAGAAATTGGAACAAGCGTAGTCGATTCGACGAAGGTTAGTAATAATAAAATATTATTTATTAAATGTTTTGCATTCAAATAAACCCTTAAATGATCATTGAATATGCCCTTTTCATTAATTTATTGGACCTGGCCGAGCACTAGAACTTTTATGGCCGACCACTAGCGCAATATGACTTTTTTCATTAATTTTGTCATTTCTAGAAAACAGTGAGGGTTTAATTAAAAATTATTTTTTTTATCGATTAATATTTGTTTCGACATTCAATGAAATTCTCTTTGAACGTTTTTCATCAAATACTTTAGTAACTGGAGAAGCGCAAAGTGAAGAAAAAAGTTAGGTGGTCGACCACTAGTGCCTTTACCCTAATTGTGTGATCTTTAAAATAATAGAGATGTGTTGTAAAATTTGCTACGCTATTAAGAAAAAAAAAACAGTTAAACCGTCATGTTTCCTCATGTTAACCTATTTATGGTAGCCTCTGTATCTGAACATAATTTTATAATTAGACGATAGATACTTACAAGTAAAGGGTTTTTCAATAAGAGCGCTACAAAAGTTTTTGGTTATCAATGAAATTCTTTATTCCTGTGAAAGTACGTTCGATGCCATTATGTATGGAACTCGATTTCTTTTGCATGGCCATCACGGGCACGCTTGCAGAAGTCCAGACGCTGAACCCAATTTTCGACGGTTTTCAAGCATAAATCGGCCGATACTGCTGCAATTTCACGTTCGATATTCGTACGAAGTTCATCAATCGTCGCTGGCTTGTTGGCATAGACCATAGACTTGACGTAGCCCCACAGGAAATAGTCTAACGGCGTCAAATCGCACGACCGAGGCGGCCAAGCGACTGGACCATTTCGTGAGATAACACGTTCTCCAAACTTGGTTTCCAATAAATTGATTGTGACATTCGCTGTGTGGCTTGTGGCGCCGTCCTGTTGGAACCACATGTCCTCCAATTGGGGCCAAAAATATTCGGTTATCATTGAACCCATGTGGGTACTGGAATTTTGATTCTGCACAGAGTAGTGCCAGTGAAAGAGTGCCCAAACATTTTTACAAACCAAGTTCAAATATTGTATGAATACAAACATTCGAGTGGATAACAACGTCTGCTAATTTCCAGGCGATTGCAATAACATTTGTCACCAGAAGTCCGCGTTTTGCTTTTTAGCACTAAAGAACCTACTCCTCGTTCTTCGAAAGAAGGTAAATATCATAATTATTGGATGGACTCTGTACGATCTACTAATTCACCGGCTCGACAGCGCACGCACAATCTACACAGTAGCTCAGCCAAATCACAACTGACCTTCAACTCTCTTGATTGTACATACGCACGAGACAGTGTAAGCACGGTTGCCAGATTGGGCGATTTATCGTATTTTGGGCTATCTTTTTTCAAAAATTACGATGAAAATTCAAAAACTAGTAGCCCAATGCAATTTGGGCTACAAATATTTTCCATTTACGATCTTGGGCGACTTTTTATTTGTAGTTAAAATTTTTTAAAAAAGACATACAAATTTGATTTTAGTGACGCGCATTTGGACACAATTTGAGATATGCTGTGGTGAATTGCTGATCGCCTTTGGAGTATCTTTTGATTACCTCAGTATTGGCCCCTATAGTTACTTAACAGGCGTAATTGCCGTAACTTGAGGACTCATGAAAACTCAGGCAGTAACGCCGAAGATAGCTCAAATAAATTCTGATTTTATTCTACGATTCCACTTCACACGTTTTCGTCACACGTGCTTAGTTTGTGTACGTGTGCTTTACAGTTTACAGTGGTGGTTGATACACCACAATACGTACTGACCAACGCAACGTGATAAATGCTGCAGGTAAGTTGATTTTTGGAGATAGGTACTGGTCATTTTGGTATGCAGGGGCCCAACTATGTAACTCGATTCTACTTTCGATTCTATTCGAAAGTTGTTTCCGATTCTACTTTCAAACCGCACTACGTATGATATTATAATCGAACGTTAGTAATGGCAACTTTTTCCCACAAAATTTCCGAATTTCGAACGAGTCTCGCCTTGTGTTTGACAGATAAACAAAAACTTAAGTAAATAATTATTTATTGTGATTTGTGAAACAAGGAAATAATAATAGGTATACTACACATATTAATATGGTGCGTGTCCAATTTGGTTTTTAAACGAAGAAAACCAAGATCGCAGTGGTCAAATTGAGAAAACACGAATTCTGGATAAATCCAATGTAATGAATGGAGCTGTGTGAAAGTGTTTGTTTAGAATATGTACATTTAATATTCAAAACATTTGTGATCAAATGATTTAATTTAAGTTTAATAAAAAAAATGCCCAACTTTCAAAAGATGACTTTTTGTATTTGCTGTACGGATTTTCGTCTAGCCTCCGGGGTTCTCAAGTATCCTTTGTATGTTTATATTCCACAAGAATCTCAAATTGAGACATCTTTTTGTTTGTTTATTTTAAATGATTACCTACGCACAAAATATATTTTAGTAGTTCTATGCGATATATAATAAAATATGAAAACATTTTTCACCTACATTTTAGAAAATTTCGCAGTCCGGCAGCTTGCTCGCAAACACATTTGCATTAGAACGATTATTTGCGAATTCGAACGATTTTGACATTTACTTTAGAATTAGGTAGTACTAAATTTCCGAAAACAAATATGAAGCTCAAGATTCGTTCGATTTTCGAATACTAGAATTATAGAGTACGCATTTTGCGAATTCGAAAATTTTTATTGTTGAATCGAGTTACATAGTTGGGCCCCAGTTACTATCTCTACCAGTAAGTATTGCTTTTGTCGAAAGGGTATTTTCAGTTTTAAATGCCGTAAAAAACAAATCTAGAAATACACTGTCTTTGGCATCTCTTGGTGCAATTATACGCATAAACATTGATTCAACCGTTAAAAACATACAAATGTTGCAATGACTTCGAATCAACACCACATATGGTAGCTAAATGTACATCAGAAATTAACAAGAGTGATGATGTTACTACCAGTGATTTTTAATTATTAATTAATTAATTCAATATCATTATTAATTATTTATAATATTTTTGCTAAAAAAAACTAAACATGTTGCCTTCAAACGTAACTGCCAACACTTGGCTAATTTGTAAACATAGAATATTTTCAAATAATTACAGCCTGACTATATTAAATAGTTTATTCATTTATTTTTCGCTGTTTCTAAAAAGAGGTCAATTTTGTCTGAATATGATATAAAGGAACTTTGAAAAAAAAATGTATTTCATACGATATTTGGGCTACTTATTAGGCAACGATTTTGGGCGACAAAATTTCTAAAATTGGGCTCTTAAAGCTCTGGAGTTTCTGGCAACCCTGAGTGTAAGCGCAATATCCAAAGAGATTACAGTGTTTGGTTCTCGCAGCATCACTCACCTTGCTGAGTAGTGAGTATAGTATATTTGCATACACTACAGACTCCATCATCAATGGAGTGTGAGTACTCTGGTAGGGTTTTCCGCTCCGAATCTGACCATATCCGGGCTCAAATGGGCGAATAAGTTCGTAGGGCTGTAAACGAATTTAAAGAAAAATCTCAATGCAATCAATCGTTAGCAAGTGGACGTTAAAACCATATTTACTACCATATTGAGATTTATCACAGCCGTTTATAATTCAGATTCACGAGCTTTTCACACGTTAACATTCGTTAATCCACCCGCATTTTTTTCAACATAATCTTCCGTGTAAAGAAGAAAAAAAGAGTCCTTCGTCCTCAAGCCTCTGCTGCTCGCACACTTGTAAAAGTGTGTTTTTATTGCCGACTTCTCTTTAACATCACGCACAGTGTATGTAGGTATATCCTTTTAAGGCTGACATTTACTGTTGCTTTCTTTTCCTGCTAATATGCTAATATCCTTTCTCGCTCTCCATCCAACCACCCATCGTACCGTACACATGACATCGTGTTCCAATAAAATTCAAAACCAAATTCATGAAGTTATAATTTGAACAAAATTATTGGCTGCCTAACAAAAGCACACACAGAGGCTTTACATATCCATATACATATGTACATCCAAGTCCCCAAATGTATGGAAAAAAAGGATGTCGGCAACGTTGTAGAATATCGGGCCCCGCATCGTCACACGGGACTTTTTGAAAAGGGAGTGACCCTTTTTTTACTCATTGTTGTTGCATAGCTAAAATATGGCTAACAGTACTGGTATGTCGATAAATTTGAATATAATGACTCTGTAGAGGTTTCCAATGCTTATTGAGAGCGCGTTCAAACGAAAAGGCAAGGAATTTACATTATGACAGGAAGTCCTTGACTGGGGTTTATTGATTTTTGTTTCCTTTGTCGTTCTCTTGGATTCGAGAACAGCCTGAAGTACGGCTTTGCTTAACCGCTGGGAATTGAAGGCTAATTTCAATTTTAAGTGGGTAAGGATTGGTTGTGCTCCCTTTAAAGCAAAATAAATTTCTTAAAAAAGAAATGTAATCGAGTATTTTTGGCAAATTTTTATTGCACCCATGAGACATGAAGATACGAGAAGGAGCGTATCCTTCGAAATAATTTAAAGCTAAACAGCCGAAATTTTAATACTAGGTTTAAGCTTAACTTTGTGAGGATGAGGATTATCGCAGAAAAATTTGAAGTCTGTTACCTGATTGAAGAGAAACTTATTTGGGTTACTTTTTACTTACAGTCGGAGAGCTAGTACATTTTGTATAATTATTTCGTCAAAAAAATGTTGCTGTTGCTGTGAATTTTGCACGATGAGAATCTCAATTGACAAACATGGCAGAACCCCCGGAATGTGTCCCAGAAATGTAAATTTTAAAGTTTTTTTGTCCAGGCTCACTTTCTGGTATATCACCGAGTACATCCTACTGAATCTCCAATTAAAGGGGAGGCAGTTCCAGAGAAAGAGAACACAACTCCGTAAGATGATTAAAAAAAGTAAAGGACAATCCTTTGAGGCACTCAGAGAGTAGTTACAGCATAATCTATGGTGAGGCGCGTACCAAATACATAGTCATGAAAAAACAGAAAAATAACACGGCAGCTGCACCGATTTGCCCAAACTTCATGTACTCGACTATTAACGTAACGCTCTCTTCCCGAGGAAAGATAGATCCAGGCAGCGAATCCGAGACCTTCTAGCAACAGTGAGCAAGTTGATCCTTATATACGCGTTGCCCATATGGGCCACAGCGATGGATCGGAAAACGTACATGAGATGGATGAACTCGATGCACAGAATCGCATCGCTGAGAGTTTGCTGTGCTTTTAGAATGGTGAAAAGGAGGCGGTAGTAGGCGAAAACGAGCTGAAACACGAAATAAATACTAGCGAGGCTATGCAAGCAGAACGGCAAAACAGGTACCTACCATAACAACGAAAGGACCAGTAGGAAACATGTAGAAATAAATTTCTACCTGACTCAGTTCCTATCGGGGCATGGACGCTTCCGGAAGTACCTCTACAAATACAGGCAAGTGGATGACCCATACTGCCACCACCGCGAAGGCAAAGCCCAGGACGCAGAACAAGTTTTAACGGAATGCCAGAGGTCATCATAGAAAGAGAAGTTGGAGGCCAAGTGACACCAAGAGGACGACAAGCAAAGCATGGAACACAGCGGATGAAGTCATCACCGGAGTATATCTAATAATAGCCGTATTTCAATATTCCCGTGATCTGATCCGCATCAGATCAAATGATTGGTTTGTGTGAGTTACAACAACAATACGAGATCTTACTTTTTATCAGGATCAATTTTCGTGATCCAAAAATTAGTTTGGCTATTTCCCACTAGGATACACTTTCGTATGTATGTGAATGTTGCTATAATTATAGACAATTTTCAAGGATGCATATTGCCAGATTATAATAAAAAATATTGTTGGCAATCCAAATATTTTTAAATATTATTATGTTCGAATAAATAAATATTCTGCTCAAAGTGATATGTTAGCGATGTGATAGTGACATTATGGCTACAAAATATTATTCCCATTTGGTCGCCGTGGCCGTGGTGGTTAGTGCGTTGGACTACCACGCAATGCTGCCCGGGTTCAACTCCTGGCCGGGTCTAACACCTAAAAGAGTTTTTTCACGGTAAGCTTCTCAACTCGCCGTTCGGAGTCGGCAAAAAACTGTAGGTCCCTACCATTCGTGCAAAAATATAACACGCACACACAAATGGTTGCGAGAAGCAGGCCCCGGTTCACCTCGAGCTGTAGCGCCAACTAAGTAAGTATTTGGTATCAATGGAATTAACAACTTCCTCTTAAAAAAAATAAAATAAGCACATTGAGCTTTCATTTTAAAGAAAATGTTCCTTCGCATTGCAACTTCGCGCTAAATGTCTGTGTCTGCATTTAAAAGCTCTGTAATAAAATGGCAAGTTCGCGCTAAATGTCTGTGTCCGCGCTAAAAAGCTGTGTAATATGATCCAGTTTGTTTTATTATTCTGATCTGATTCGGATCAGAGCAAGGTGTGAAAAAAACGCACCATGATTGAAAACAACTCAAAGGGATTGATTTTAACCCTTATCTGCGATCGCACCACATGCGGCTACCTACGTAAGATAAATTACGTGTGGTTTTCCCATAATGCTTTTTTAAACGGCGGGATAGGTCGAACATCAATGCGGTAGTCACTCCGTGCAGCCATCGTAAGAATTGGTGTGACCGAATTTGTTTTCGTGAAATTGGTTTCATTTATGATTTTTGGCAATTGTTTTTGATAAAATAGGCATATAGTATATGGATTTCTAAAATATATATTTCAATCTTAAATATGGAAACTAACGTTCGTACATTCCAATAACTTCTCTAAAACTCTTATTTAGTCGTGTATTCAACACTTTACAGCAGCTTAATTTATATATTAATTTATTTGCTTAATAAAAGCATACTTAATTAAAAAATCGAAAATTTAATGGCATCTTGTCACACTACTTGTGTAGTCACAATGGGGTGGGGATTGTTTACATTTTATATGCACGTCTTTTTAAATGCGTTTTTCTTTGAATTGTTATCAGTTGAGCGAAAGACATCAAAATGCAAAATAAAGGGTGACACTCGTCAAAACATGCATGCGGCTAATAAGTAAATGTTTTATGGTCAGGTATAAAAAAATATTTGCGTTTTGTTTTCAGGATTTCCTATTATGGTGAATAAAATTGCATAGGCGCGATATTAGATAGCCATTAGCATATAGATAATGACTACCTAATATCGCGGAATTCTTTTAATGGAAAATAAAGAATGTTTATGACAGTCGAATCTCAAATAAAACAATAAGAATAGTACCTGTCTGGAAAGAAATCATATTTGTAGGAATAATTATATATGTCAAACAATTAAGATATACAGTGGTGGTCCAATATAACGAACGATATAATGTCCAGGTACATTCGTTGAATCGAACAATTCGTAATATCGAGGATTTTTTCGTACGATATTGCTTAACAAGCTACTTCTATAGAATAGCTTAGTTAAACGAATCGCATTCTGATCCATTGGTTGGATCAATGGTGTAACATTTGGTGGCATATATAACACCCAAATTTTCCCATCAGCCGTTTCTTTAATCAACTCATCTTCGGGAGGATGACTAGGCGCATTATCCAGGATTAACAAAGCTTTTAAAGGTAATTTCTGCTCTTCTAAAAACTCCTCAACCTATAGAAAACATTAAAAATCAATTGGTATTTTTTGCTTTTCACATTTTACCTGTGGTATGAAGTTTTTGAAAAACCAAGTTTTGAAAAGACCAGCGTTCATCCATGCAGATTTGGAGTAAGCATAGTCAACTGGCAACATTTTGTTTTTGAATGACCGTGGATTTTTTGACTTTCCGATTATGAATGGTTTTATTTTTTTTAAGCCAGTAGCATTTGAGCAAGGCGTTCTTTTGAGATTTTCCTCCCTGGAGCACTTGCTTCGCCGGCATGAACGTATATGCTGTCTGGTAACATCTTCCAATATAGCCCAGTTTCGTCTGCATTGAAAACCACATCTAAACTGAGATGATATTCCTTCATGACTTCAGCCAATTTTTTTTTAAATGGGTTGACAAGATCGGCCCGCGAAGAAAGCTTTTCGCCAGACTGCTTAAGGATACGAATGCCGAAGCGCTTTTTAAATTTGGTCAGCCAACCATTGCTCGCTGCAAATTCACCGGGGTAAAATGTTTTTGTAATTCCATGGCTTTGGTTTTCATGATGTTTCCATTTATGGAAATGTTTCTTTCTCGTTGCGCAATGAACCACTTGTATAGCGCATTTTCCATTTTTGGATATTCGCCTTTTTTTAATGACCGTCGGCGAAAAGATCCGCTATGCGTCTCTTTAAGGTTTCTGAGAACCTTGCTTCCATTTTTTTTTATTGTGCAAATACTTGATTTTGGAATCCCAAATTTCGTTGAAATCTCTCTAAGTGGTACTCCCTTTTTGCATTCGTCAATGATTTTAACCTTATCATCCAGCGAAAGACGTTTGCGCGTTAAGGACATTTCAATCAAGACTATCGAATTTAATAAACAGGCAAAATACAAATTTGAAATCAAAATTCACATACAAGGGCAATGTTCACTTGAAAAAATCTTATAAAATTTTCTTCACTCGTTCTTGCCTGGATAAGGATTCGTAAAATGAAAACGTTCGTTATATCGAATATCAGGCGAATTATTCATTCGTTACATAGAATCACTAATGCCTTTGAAAAAAGTGTACGTTATATCGATCATTCGTAATATCGGTGTTCGTTATACTGGACCACCACTGTATTTAGAACTGTATAAGATAGTGGCCGTGGTGGTTAGTACGTTGGACTACTACGCATGCTACCCGGGTTCAATCCCAGCAAAAACACCTAAAATGTTTGATGTGTAAGCATCTACGCGCGCGTTAGCAAAATTTCTAGAGTAATTCCGCAATTTCGGGGACGGACTACCGAACGGTTACGAAATTTGTAACTCAAATTTCATAGCAGTACGATGAAACGTTGATATAGTGATTGCTTATGTTCCTGGTCAACTTTTATATATACACTTTTTATCCCGGAAAATGGCATGGTTTTCAGAAAATAGTGAAAATACTGCATATTGCGAGGGAAAATTATAGTTATACTGCCCTAACTCAATAATGGCTTATCGAATTGTAAAACAAAAGAACAGGTGAAATTAGTAAATTTGTCCCTGATTTATTTGAAATAAAAAACATCTTCCTGCGTTGTCCTGAAGCTGAGCAATGTTCAAAACCATTATTCAAAGCATCGCCCACAATTTTCTTTCAGTAGTGACCACTGCGAGCAGTCGGGCAGCAGTAAGTATTGTTGCAATAGTGTGTGTGTGAGTATATGTGCGCGCTCTAACATGATCGTAATGCTTTGCATTTCAATGTTCTGCAATCATTATCACCATTTGCGACTCTCCCACTCAACAAATCTTAACAAAAGAGGTGTCAAAAGAAAGAGGATTTTCTAGAGCAGTGATTTGGATTTTTAGTTTATAAATAATATTAACAATCACGCATGTAGAAAACCTACAACCAATTTACGAATAAAATGGCTACCTACTGGCCTCTATTGTCCTAGTGGCACCTTGTTCCTAAAAATAAGAGCTAATTTTCGTAATTGAGATCCTGATGGTTAAGTGTAAACAAATTGTTTATATTAATAAAATCAGAGTACATTTCGTCATTGCTCCAAGACATTATTTTCTTAAGACACCTCAATTGTGAATATAGGTACGTTGAAATAATGTTTTTCCATAATAACTTCATTCATATGCTTTTTTTCAAAATTATTTATACTGATGAAGCCTTATTCGTGATGAGATGGCAGAACAGAGTACATACAAGCTGATATTATTTATGTAAGAACTTAGATGAAAAGTTTTTATAACCGCGGCGGTTGAGTGTTTAGCGCGTCGGTTTTTCTACTTTTAGCACAGTACTACTGAGTTTAGGGGTCCCAGGTTCGTTTCCTGGCATTGACTGCTGCGAATGGAGTGGATTCAATGAGTATACATATATGCGACTGGCTTGAATTTTATCGAACGTAGACTAGTTATAATTTACTTTCTTTCCAATAAAGTGGAGCTACAAGCCCCATTCGCGTGATGTTTACACATAGCTCGGGACTGTTGGATACAGTCGCATTATTTTTTGTCACGGTACCACCTCTTTCGAATGTTTGACAAGCAATCAAAGAGTATCAATTGTCATGAGAAGATGACTCGCCGTTCGGAGTCGGTAAAAAAACTGTAGGTTCCTTCCATTTCGTGGAAAAAA
Source organism: Brachyopa scutellaris (assembly GCA_949775065.1). Classification (NCBI taxonomy): domain Eukaryota; kingdom Metazoa; phylum Arthropoda; class Insecta; order Diptera; family Syrphidae; genus Brachyopa; species Brachyopa scutellaris. Next base: position 83,783,902 of record OX459115.1, on the reverse strand, counting down.
TAACACGCACACACAAATGGTTGCGAGAAGCTAGGCTTGGTTCTGTATAGGACTGCTGACGCCGAGTCATTATTGATCCTGACATTTATACTTTCGAAATTATTTTCAAATCCTAAAATTTGCTTTTTGAGCTTATGATGTGTCTACAGCTAAGGTGAGTATTATGGTATTTCAGGAATGTACGTGAATGATTGCTACAAGTGGACTGTATTCCATATCTGTGAGAGGCGTACTTCCAGTTTTTGTCTTGTAGACATTACAAAATTCAGTTTCCATATTTGCAATTTTTGCAAGATGATTGAAGAAGGGCTTACAGCTGGATAGGCCATAGAAACTTTACTTAAATCACCAAATCCTAAACGGAGGCTAATACTAGAAAAAGGTGTAACGGTAGATATAATTTTATTAGTTTAAACAAAAATGTATAAAAAAATAATCGCCACTTTCCACTTCCACCAAACACGTGACAAAATGAAAACACGTTCACAGGACTATGGCGACATGATTTTCCTCCAATACTTGTCAAACTTTGCATGTAGTGGGTGGAAGTTTATATTAAGAAATACAAAATTCCCACTTTCAACTTTACCTCGGTCTGCGATGGAATGTGTTGTTATCTTGTCATGCTGCACCGTCTCTGGTTCGTGCTCAAAGAAACATCCCAAAAAGGATGTGTGTGTAGGTGTACGATGCCCAATTTTGTTTCGTTGAAAATCCACTTTTACCTTAAAAGTTCTGTTATATGTAGTTTGTTGCAGTGAAAACTGAAAACAGCTTAAGGACAATTGGCTGGCAAGTAGAGGCGAGGACTGCCATATAATAAAGGAAGGATGCAACTTTCTAGCAGCACGTTATCCTTGATTTACACCATTTACAACTGTGAACTTGCTCACTAAATAGGAAAACAGGATATGCATATTTGCATGTCACTCCTGATTGGAAGGAAAATTATGAAAATGATAGAAGTTTTCTCATTAAAACGGAACCAACAGGATATTTCCTTCGTTTCAATCATTTGTCAGGCGTCAGGGAGTGCATATCATTTGAGCACTCACAATAGCAGTCGTCGCCGTGAGAGTGACAAATGATTTTGTGTGCTGACAGTTGACACTGTCATTAGGATAAGCGAAGTTTTGATTTGTTTCATCCTTGTAAAAGGATTTCACAATGAACGTGCACGTGCACTGAGAGAAAATGAGGAATATTTCCTCATTTACATGCTAATAGTTTTTTTCGTGGCAAAGCTGGCTCCTGGATGCAGCAAGGAAATGGTGTGGTCGCTGTGCACCCTTGCATAGAATCACTGGAGTGGAAGAGTTTTGGAAAAAAACACAGATGCAGATGCAAGCCCTGAAGCTTCACAAAAGCAAAGATATAACAAGGATAATTTAATTGGCGAACGGTGGTTCATGGTTGTGATGCGTATCTAGCCCTCGCCTTCGGAAGTGATTTAATTCGAATTTTTTCCTTCAGGATTTTATACTGGCTGGACGTTGTTGGTTGGTTATTTGTTCTTCAACCGAGAGGTAAAATTGTACGAAGGAATTTATGGTAATACAAGGCGAAGACGCCTAAAACCCTGGTTGTGAAAGGATTGTAAAGTGAAAGGTACCCCTGAGTACCAATTTTCCGCTTTAATCCTCCGAGAATTAGCATTGAAATTGAAATTATTAGAAGCGCAGCTGTAAATCTGATTTACAAGATAGTTGGTTTTCAGACAAAAAAAAATGTATATATAGCGCTAGCCTTGGAAGGCAAATCCTTATATGTATTAACGAAATGAGATCGATTATAACAAATGATGATAAATTTTATGTAGATAGGGACGAATTTTCGTTATGACGTAATTGAACCACCCGCCTTCGCCCGTGTACGCAAACATTAGCGTTAGTGAAAATTGCTCTGGTTATCTAGTTCTGGATAGAAATGATAAAGTCCATAGCATTAGAAATCAAAAACCCTGCAGATATAAAGGAGTTGATATTAGAAAAAGTAGGGGTTGGTCGTTGGTGATGAAATAACTCTTTTCAAAATATCTTTTCCAAAAATACCTTTTCCTAAAATACCCTCTTGGACAAAATACCTTTTGGACAAAATACCTTTTTCTAAAATACCTTTTGGACAAAAGGAAGTCGACGCGCCTTCTCTCAATAATACACACTTCCAAAAAGGTATTTTGTTCAAAAGGTACCTATTTAAGCCTTTTCTCAATAATCCACATTTCCGAGAATATATTCAAGTCTGGATTTGGGCAAAAGTTGCTGACTTTCTATTTATTAATAGTTTGGATTTCACTTCTATTTCTGGGCAGAATATTAGGCGTGTTTTTTTTAAGCCTATATAGAATAAACATGTTTCAGCAACATGTTTTCAATATAAAATACAACAAAACCTTAGCCTGGATAATTATCGAGGCTAAGGTTTTGTTGTATTATGTATTGAAATTTTTATTTTTATTCTATATAGGCTAAAAAAAAACACGCCTATTAGTTTAATCCTTTAACTAACAAAGAAGTTGTGTTTTTTTGTATTTTTTCCGCTTTAACTACATACAGTAAAAAAAAACAGATGAAAAAAAAAACCGATGGAAAAAAAACAAATGGAACCATCAGCCCACCACGTCCTTTCAAAATCCCTTTTTCTTGAAAAAAGGTATTTTGTCCAATAGGTGTTTTCACTAAAAAAATTATGTCCAAAGGTCAGTATACCAAAAAAGGTATTTTGTCCAAAAGGTATTTGGTAGGGTTCCCAAAAGAAGGGCTCGACGAAAATGGTAAACCACGAGGTTCCCTGACGATCAACCGAGTACTCCTTATGGAAAGCAGCCAGTCGCCTGAAACGACCGCAGTTACGAAACCCGCCCAAAGGACCAGATGGAAAACCCGAAACTGAAGGCTAACCTCTTTGCCGGACAGCCTTTGAATGTTTTCAAGCCATTCTCAAAAAAAAGAAGTGAAAAGCATTATGCCAACATAAGTTATCAAACAAAAAAAAAACATCAGGGTACGATCTAATTACTGCTCAGGTTTTGAAGGAAATGCCACCAATCGCCTTTAAGAAACTACAATAGTTTTAATAAACTCATTCTTTAAGCTCCTACGTAGGCTGTTCGACAAGTCAGTGACTTTGAAACTAAAAACTCGTTTTTTTTTTCAAAATTTAATTTATTTTTCAACATAGTCTTCTTTTAGCGCGATACCCTTTACCCAACGATTTCCCAACTTTTTTAAACCTTCCAAAAAATATGATTTCTCAAACCCAGGTATTTATTGCATCGGCAATCTCATCATTCGATGAAAATCTCTTTCTGCCGAGCTATTTTTTCGAATTAGGAAACGAGAAATAATCAATAGGAGCCAAATCTGGAGAAAGGGGTGGATGAGAAGGAAGTTCATAGCAAATTTTACTGTTGCTATGCTAGTGCGGTGAATGAGCCGGTGCATTATCGTGATGAAAGAGCACTTTTTTCTTTTTGAAATGTCGCCATTTTTCCATCAATTCTGCATTAAATTTATCTAATGAATTGGCATAGTACTGTCCGGTAATCGTTTTTGCCTTTTTCAAGTAGTTAATGAAGATTACGCCGTTGTCCTGACTTTTCCGGTCGACGAAACCGTTTTTTAACTTTTCGGTGCACGTTTGCCTGAAGAAGTCCAATGTTTTGATTGTTCTTTCATTCCTGGCGTGTGGTGGTGTATCCAGAATTCATCAACTGTTACGACCGTCGTAAAAATTCACTTCAATTACGCTTGAAGAGTTCCAAATTCTGCTTTGAAAACTGCACCCGAATCCGTTTTTGTTCAATCGTCAGCAAACGCGGCAACCATCTTGCTGATGTTTTTTTCATGCCCAAATGATTATGCAGGATTCGAATGATGCTATCATTTGAAATAGCTACTGTCTCAGCTACCCCACAAACCTTGAGTTGCAATCGTCAAATACAATATCGTGGAATTTTTGACCATTTCTTCCGTTCTGACGTCATTTGGACGTTCTGGGCGCTCAATGTCTTTTAAGCTCGTCCGAAATTCAGTGAACCACTTTTGTACCATCCCATGCAAGGGAGCAGAGTCTCCATAATAGTTTTTTAAGTCTATCTTCAGTCCCCTTAGTGGTTTCACCGCCCAAAAAGTAGTGTTTTATCAAAACACGAAATTCCCTTTTTTCCATTTTGTGCAATTAACACAAACCAAAGTTCTTTCGATCACTGTAAAGTAATCAATGTTTGACAGATCTGTCTAATTTTTTTTCTATACCTAGAAAAAAAACAAAGATGGCGGGAGAAAAACTCATAGCGATCCGAGCGCCATCGTGCATCAAAGTCATTGACTTATCGAACAGCGCTCGTAGCTATATACATGCCACATCATTGGAAAATTACAGAAGTCATTGTTATACCTAAGCAAGGTAAGCCACCATGGGGAGACAGCACCTAACTTGATACAATCGAGTTTAATCGATACAGTCGAACACTGGTAGCACCTATTTTGGTTCAATCGACTGCCCTCGATTGTATCGTCGATGAGTGTGTAATAGAAAGACTTGAGGTACTCACACATTACTTTGGGTAGGACCACTCTAACAATTCCGTTGCATGCGATTGCAAGCCAAAAATAGGAATTTCCAACTGTAGAGACAAACTGAAAGAAAGTCATGACCACCACCCTTAAATATTTTCATGTGTGCATTACGTCCATATATTCAAAGAAATACATGAAATTTTGAACGGCTCAGGTGTAAAGTTTGTTTACTGAATTCGAAAAAATTAGAAAAGAATCCCTTCAACAAGAAAACCTCGTCCAGAGAAAATTCATTTAAAATATCAGATTCGCCACCTGTCCCCTAGCCATCCTCTTGATCTTTAAGCTCTTGTCTCCGTCTAACCCCGATGAACTGATTTGTTTAAAAGTCACCATCCGGGATTCACCCTCATTCCGAAACGAGGACACTAATTCGGTTTATTTATTCCAAAGTGCTATCGCAAACACCAGACCCAGCCAGTATGAAGCCATACTGTGTCCATCCGACCCGCTGCGCTGGCTGCTGGTTGCAGTGCTGCCATGCCAATGTTTGCTAATCGCTCGTATGTCACGTTCAGATAAACACAAAAAAATATACCATCCCAAGATTACGCTCCGGACAGTCAGTAGTCGGATCCGGATGCATTCAAATGATGATGTCGCTGCCACTCTGCCACGGTGGTGTTTATGTTTACTCAACAAAAAAAGAAGGGATGTCTAACATCTGGTAGCCGTCGGATTGGGAAATGTAAAATCTTTCCTGGTTGACGGATTTTTTTTTTCAAATGAAAATAGAATCATTTCCCTCCTTTGTGTGGATAAAATCCTTTTTTTCGATATCAATTTCCCGACCATGAACACACCATAAGAGCTTATGAGTGCGAGACTCATAGTTCGATTACACAACCGGAGCATCGGGGAACCTTGAAATCCTTAAAGTGTGGCAGGTACCACTGGAGTCTGATGGGGGATATAGAATTACACTTGCCGCACAAGGTGTGCAACCGTGCACCTGAAGCGACTTCAGATGACGATGAGATTGGGGGATGAATTCAACCTGCACTTGCACCCTCCTCCTCTCTCGTATCGCATCGTGGCGTTGATCGTCTCGTTTTCATTGTGGTCTCGCGTGTTGGGATGTAGATAACTTATTATCTTTCCTTGTTTTTTGTAGATACATATTGAGATGCAGAACCTCTTCAATAGCACGGTATCCTGTTAGCTGTATCTTGTTTCGAAGGGATTTTCACTCTTTTGCATTGTTTTTCTCCAGATAAACACTTCCTTAGCCGGATGCGATGCACCCGCCGCCAAAGTACACCACTGAGAGTGCCGCAAGTAATGCAACCACCAACACCACAAGAAAGACCGCAATGAAACGGAGTGGAGGTTTTTGATAAGATTAACCGGAATGAAGTGCTTGTTGGATGCGTTTGCTAGTTCTTGTTTTAAGTGTTGTCGTTGAGGAAGGTCTTCCGGTGATATCTTGTTTCCTTCGGACGAAGAACTTAAAGCTGTAAAATGAGAAGATGGTGGTTAGCAAAAATAAATTAGAAGAACATCGCTTTTATATTGTGTCAAGTTTTGTAGCACGAATAGCGAACTAAAAGACTTTTAAATTGGATCTATTGAACCATACATTTTTTTAAAAATATAAATTTACCTTAAGATAAGTCTGAGAAGTTTCGCAGAAAATGACAATTCATGCGCGGTTGAATAAAAGGATAAAAGGGCGGAGTAAACGGTTATTCCAAAAGTGGGATTCTTCCGTATATGACCATGGTAAACTATAGCCTCGTCGTAGCTCAAATATTTAAAACTGAACGGGATGAGTCAAAGTTAATATGGACAAAAAGATGATTTAAAAGAGAGACAACTAGCCCTACACTCTGGCGCTAGATTTCTAGCACTAAAATTGTATCTCTGGATTCTAGTGATAGATCGCGGGTTTGAGATTTCTTGACCCTAGCTTCTGGTGTTAGATCCCAGACTTTAGATTTTTATCACAACATTCTATCCCCAGATCCCGGGATTGAGACTTATCTAGTTTTAGATCTGTGTTCTTAATCCCAGCATTGAGATCTTGTAGCCCTAGGTTCCAGCGTTAGATCTTGGGCTTGGTATTTCGCTAGATATAGATTCCAGCACTAGATTTCGCTGGCAATAGATTCTAGTTCTAGGTATTTGTAGTCCTGGACACTTACTGTTATATCTCGATAATCTCTCAATTAAGACACAACTTTGAGTTCATTCTTTATTTATGATAAGTAACAACTAATATTTTACTTGAAATATGTGTACTATACTACTGAGAGCAAGTTATAAGTGTTATTCAATATATAACCTCTCCCGCATTAAGATGTAGTTGTAACCAAAATAAATTTAATTCAATCACTACTTAATATATTATATGTAATTTCTTCTTTTTTTTTTTGTAAGGTATGTACAATAGGCTGGAGTGAATATGGCAAAAAAAAAAAAAATTTAATTTTTTTGTTCCTGTGTCATTAATTGGTGACCCTATATTAGGACATCATTTATGCAAAAAATCAGGAACCTATGATTTTATCTTCAGGTGGCGCAGCCGACTTGAATTTAAAAAAAAAATAATACCTAATATTTAAAAATTCTTCCCTCAAATTAGAGTTATTTTAAATCAGGAACCTATGATTTTACTTCCAGTTGCCGCAAATTACTTGAATTAAAAAGAAATTCAAGGCCTGCAATTTAATTTAGAGTAATTTTTAATATTTTTTTTAAGTAATGTGTCAGAATCGCTGTCTATAAAGTCTAATTGTGCGTATTAAACTATTTTAATATTTATACCCTTAACTTAGTTACTCGTTCCACCACTTTTATAAACATTTCTTGGACATCCATTCTTACAGTAATAAATTCCTTTGCTATTGACTTATTAAAATGCCTAAAACTCGTAAAAATTCACGTTGCCCTGTTTTTGGTGACCCACAAAAACTGATTGATAATATGTTGCCAACTTATTTCGATACAATCAAACATTATTTGTGGATAAGAAACGATTTAATTGCATTGAATAATGGAAAAGACCCCTCAATCAAGGAGGTAAGTGAAATAGTTTCTAATGACGTCGAAAATGTGTGGAATAAAGCTTCACTTCCTACCATCAGTCATCAACAAGTTGTTGCAAGGTTGATTTCATATTATAATAAATATAAGAGTACGAAGAAATTACGTAATGAAACAAAAAAGCAGGAGTTTTATCAAGATTCTCTGCAAAAGCTGTTTGATATTGCAACATGCAAATGTATTTCAAGAGAATTGTGTAAATGTGAGACCAAAGTACCCATTGCAGAAGAACCCTTTTTAAAGGATCAACGAAATTCTCGTAAAATGTATATTGGATCTGTTGATCAGGTGGCAACCAAGTCTTTGCATCGTAAGGACCTTAGGAAACGAAAATACCAACAATTTTTGAAAACTACGGCTGATACCCCAAGTACTTCTACTGCTGCTGCAGCTGTGGAATGTTTGTCTGACAGTGCTTCTACTGATACTGAAGTCAATGAATTTTGCCCCTTAAAACCCTGTAAAAAAAAGAAAGAAACGCTTCAAATGAGAAACAAACTACAGAATTTGGCTACAGCTTGTGATAGAACCGGGGTTTCTGATAGATCGGCAGCTATCATAGTAAACGCTGCTATGTTGGATTTAAACGTCATAAGTAGTGAAAATTCATCGAAAGTAATAGATCGCAGTAAATTACGACGAGAGCGTCAAAAAGTCCGTCTAGGCTTACAATGTGAAGCTGCAGGTCTTAGAAAACCTATATCCTCACTTTATTTTGACGGCCGTAAAGATAAAACGTTATTCATCGCTAAGACTGACAACATATCACATCGAAAGACAGTTACTGAAGAACATATCTCACTTATATCGGAGCCAGATTCGGAGTACATCGGACATATTTCAATTGATTCGGGAAAAGCAGTTACTATCGAAAGAAGTATAGTTGACTTTCTGGAAACAAATTTTGAATTTCGTACGTCTTTGGTAGCAATTGGGTGTGATGGCACTGCTGTAAATACAGGACATAAGAACGGCGTCATTGTATTGTTAGAAAAACATTTCGGTCGTCCTTTACAATGGTTTGTGTGCTTATTACATGCAAATGAGCTACCACTTCGTCATCTGTTTGCAAGTCTCGATGGAACCACAACCGGCCCCAATAGTTTTTCCGGAAGCATTGGAAAAATGCTTGAAAAGTGCCTAAACTTCAAAGTGGTGAATTTTGAAGCAGTGTATGCAGAACTTCCGGATGTGGATGCTGACTCTTTAAGCACAGATCAAAAATATTTGCATCAAATATGCTCAGCTATTTCTAGAGGTTCAATTTTACCCGCTTTAGCTAACAAGGATCCAGGAAAGCTGGCACATTCACGGTGGTTAACATGTGCAAACAAGATTCTTCGGTTATATGTTGGCACAGAAAATCCTTCGGACAACCTCAAAGAACTTGTCATATTCATTGTGAAAGTCTACGCACCAACCTGGTTTGACATAAAAACCAAGCCATCATGTAAATATGGTCCGATTCACATTTTCAGCATGCTTAAAAGATCATTGTACTTGCGGGATGACCTTAAGAAAATCGTTATAAGAACTATCCAAAGAAATTCATTCTTCGTACACCCAGAAAATTTGTTGCTAGCTATGTTGCAAGATGACCAATCACACATAAGAGAACTAGCTCTCCGAAGATTACTAAAGGCAAGACAACTGAAAAAAGACAATCAAGTTCGTGAGTTTCAACTACCTAAACTACAAATAGATGCATCTAATTACTACGACTTAATAGACTGGTCGAAGGAAAAAGTAACCGAACCGCCAATGACAGTGAAATACAGCGATACAGAAATATCGAACATGATTTCTTCAAAGGACAATTTAATGTTTTTGCAGAAGTTCCCTTGCCACACTCAAGCAGTAGAACGATGCGTTAAGCTTGTTACCGAGGCTTCGTTATCTGTTTGTGGACAAGAGGCAAGAGATGGCTACATTAGATCAAAGATCAAATCCAGGCAAGAATTACCTTTTTTTGAAACAAAATCGCAATATTTCAACAGTACCGAAGGACCAACAACTTCTGATGGAAACAATTGAACTTATTTCAGATTCTATTTACTGTTCTTGTATCTATTTATATAATATATATTTAATAAAAACAAAAAAAAAAAATATTTTTATGCATTTTATTTCCACCGTTTTGAGATACCTTTTTTTCGCTTATACTTCAAAGTTCAAGTCTAGTGCGCCACCTGAAGACGTTGACGTAGAAGATTAAAATTTGGAATTTATACATTTAAGACCATGGGTCAACAATTTATAATTCAGGAAAAAAAAAAATATTAAAAAAAAAATTTACAATACAGTACAATGTACATAATTTCTAACTTATTTATATATATATATAAATATTATAAAATATTTATATTTATATATATTATAAAAAGAAACAAAAAGAACAATTCATTACTTGCTCTACATACACTTGTCGGCATAAGTATTTTGATAAAATAAAAATCGTGAATTTTTGAGTTTTACTTTTACATTGCTTTATAAAGAATTCTTGTTTATTTTTTCCTTTTAATATATAACTAATACAAACTTAAAAATAAGCAAACAAAATTTTTTGCAAAGAAACTTAAAAAGATTTAAATTAATTAGTAATTTCACGTGTTGGCATAAATATTTTGACAAGTATGTAATACTAAGAAAACAAAGTCTAAACTTAACAAAAGTAAGGAAATGATGAAGAATTTAGTAAAATGTATAACCTCCTTTGGCTTCAATAACTTTTTGAAGGCGTCTCGGAACTGAATCCACTAAATTTTGAAGAATCTCTGGAGATATCTCTTTCCAAAGAAGAGTGACCTCAGAAATTGTCTCATCTCTGGTTTTATTTAACAAAACTGTTCTTTTGCGTTTCAAAAGAGACCGGACGTTTTCTATATTTAAATCTGGACTTTGGGGTGGCCAATCCAAAGTGGTAACACCAACATCCTTCAAAAAGTTAGTGATCACCTGGATTTATGGCATGGGGCAGGATAAATGATACCCCAATAAGCCTTTCTCCGGAAGGAAAGGCATTATTATTTAGGGTACTAAGATATTGACCTTGGTTCATCGAGCCGGTGATAGGAACTAAGTCACACAGGCCATTTTACGCAACACATCCCCAGAACATGACAGAGCCTCCACCATGGCTCACTTTTTTACAAACGGGCCGTTTTTTTTTGTGCCTTACTACCTTTGGGAATCTTACAAAAAATTTGTTTTTTTGATAAGTTATACTCAAAGGAGCTTTCAGCTGTCCATAGAATGCTTCTCCAGAACTCCTTTGGCTTGTGCAGATGTTCCTTTGCGTCTTTTAAGCTTGTTTTCCTTTGATATGAACGGCACGTCCTTAGCTTTAACTGTCTTAGAATCTCCTTCCTTTAAACGTCGTCGGACAGAGCGCTTACTGATTGGATTCTTGGCCGTCAAATTTCATTGATCTGCAGCAGATTAAGGCTTCACAAAAATATTTGTCTTAAATTCCCGTAGATGGATCTCGTTAAGTTTCTTATGTCATTATGCTTTTTAAACTTATTAATTTGATAGTGCACAGTTTGACGCGACACATCGAACTCATTTGCAATGTCTTTTACTGCCGTTCCAGCGTTAAACTTTGCTACCATTGAAGATCTGATAACCAAACTCAACTCAGCCGTTTTACCCATGGTTTTTTATAACTTTTAATGAATTTTTATTTTTTTATTAACGTTTTTTTATCAACTAAAGTAAAACACAAAAGTTGCTTGGTTTTCACGTGCTCAAAAGTGTAAAAACATTTACACAAAGATTCCGTCAAAATACTTATGCCACACAAGGATTCGTTGTCTGCACGCATTCTTATCAGCAGAAAGAGAATGCAAAAGGTAAACAATATAAAATTCGGCATGCATAGAGCTTAAAATAGATACTTTGTTTTGCGCATCATTTTCGCACCGTTATTTAACGATACTAAGCAGAGCTAGGTTCAATAGTCACCAAAATGTTTCGTCAAACTACTTATGCCGACCAGTGTATATATACAGGGTGATCCGGTTTGGGTTACAGATATTTTGGAAACTGATTTATTGGTTCATGTTATGAAAAAATCGTATGGGAGCGGGGGGGTCTATCTTTAACACCCTGTGAGAAACAGGGTGTTAAAAAACGATCATTTAAAAAAGTTGGTACCAACAGTTATTAAATTATAATTCCTAGTGTATTGAACTTGGAGCAACTAAAATGGGCTCGTTTCATAGACATTTTGATTAGTGTTTATAACAGTTAAAAACTAATAGCATTCGTACTTTCGTTTTTGAGATATTGGTCTTCAAACACAGATTTTTGTTTGATTTGCTTTAACTAATTTTCGTGAAAATCGCATTTATCTTGAGAAAGTGTGCTTATAATTTTTTTTTTTAATATTATTATTTTGATGCGCCATAACGTCACCTACAAATTCACTTTACAAAATTTTTACCTGGGGCTTACAGTCTTGCAAGTATAAGGTTAATTAAGTCACGAGGGCCATTCAAAAACGAGCATAATTTGTGTTCAGTAACAAAGTTTTAACCTGGGTCTTAGAGTTTTCCAGGTATAAGGTTAATTTAATTATAAGAACCATTCAAAAATGAGTATTAGCTTGTATTTAATCTGATGGTGAACATTTTATACAAGGTAATGTAATAATGTGTCTATGGTTAAAGTCTTGTTTTATTTCAATTAATTGAATAAATTATCTTTTTTTATTTCGTATTAGTGTATCGAACCAAATGCCATTGTCTATTATAAACTTACTTATTGAATATTTTTGGTATGGCGGAAATCTTACATATTGGTCTATAGTTTGTCATTTCCTACTTTGAGCCGGATTGGAAAACTGAAGACAAAAAATAAAAAAAATAATATTTCCAGGCATCCAAAAAAAAACTGCCCATTGGCAAGGGAAAGATTGAAAACACTGGAAAGTGGCTTAGCTATTAATAACGATCGCATATTTTTTTAAAAGAAGAGAAGTAATCCCATCAGGTCCTTCAGTGAGGTTTCTACCTCACTAGTTGTTGTGCCAACTTGGTAATCCAATTTTCCGGATCCCCAGAAATTCGAGAAGACATCATTAAATTTGTCGTTTGCCTTTCTTTAGCGCTGCCCTTGTCTATGCTTTCTTCAAACCATTAATAGCTTTTTAGGTCGGAAACTTTTTGACTCACCCTTAAACCCTACCCTGGTGTCCAGCGCGATGTTCAAACTAAACTTTCTTGATTATTTCTAAAACAACGAAATTTACGATGGCGCCATTCAAGGTAATCGCAAACAACGTCAGTAGGCCACCGGTAATCAGTTATTCATATGTTCATATGTGGTACAGTCGTTTTTATAACAACGTCCGGATCTACTGGACTCCAGGGTAGGAATGCTGTAATACTTTCAAGTTTTCGTATTTTCTTTTTAGTTGAATATGTTCGACGGGATGAATTAAATAATTTTATTTGTTTAGTAAGTATTTAAAGATAATAGCCGTGTTTTTTTTTTGCACGCGTATATACGCTTATTTTGCAAATTTACATATAAAATACAACAAAAGTAAAATAAGCGGCGATAGTATCCCCGCTTAGCTAAGCGGATATAAAAAACAGTGAAACCAAACGCAAAGTTCTTCTTTTGCGATGAATTCCCATGAAAAAATTCATTCTTTTGACAACCGGAGAAACCCAAACGTAAACAAAGAACAATCAAAAATAATTCTTTCAACTCTTATTTATTCTATTACCGACGATTGGTTAAGTCAATGAGCAATAAATTGATTATTTAAGATAATAAATGATTTCTTTTATCGGAATTAAGTATATTTGGATGTGCATTCCCTGAGTTTTCCATCTTTATAATTTTATTTCTTCAAAATATATTTTTTTTCAATTTTGTCAACAGCTGAGAGCTCAAGTGTCATTTACCACGTTTACATGCAGGTTGAGAAAAAGAAACTGAGCTGAGATTGCGACCTGAGTATTTCTACACACGAGTTGAATAGTTGAAATTCTAAAAACGTTGATTAACAACAGATTATTTAACATACTTTAACCGCAAATAGCCATAAACGCAATCAAAACAAATGATTTCCTGCTCCAAACAAAGGAAAAAAAAAAACAGAGATCACACATACACAGAGACAACATGTCAGTTCAACGACTCAACCCAGGTATAAATGCATTTTTTCAACGCTGGTAAAATGTAAGAAGTGCCCAAAAAGGTGTCCCGGACTAAAAAAAAAGACTCCACAAATTCATAGCGAGTGCCTATAGCCAACTATAGTTACAACTGGCACTAAATAAAAAAGCCTGCTACAACTTTTTGTTATTCATAAACACATTTTTGCCTGTGTATTAGTTAGTATCGTTTTTGGTATGTTTTTGTTAAGTGATTTGAACGAACAAACCCAAACGTCAAAATATGATATGAGAAATTTAGAGTCGACTATAATTATTTAAAGTGATGTTTGGGTCATTTTAAATTTCGAGCCGGCTATATGTTTGAAGTCGACTATAAGGTGACTATAAATAGCAAAAAGTATATTTAAGGCTATGTAGGTGAATAAATTCTTTTATTGCCGGCTTTATCTGACTATGAATTTGCGCCGCTATTTTTAGGTACTACATATTTATTAATAAAAAGAAAAGCGTCAAAAATTCATAAACAACAACAAACAAAAAGTAAATACATTGAAAATAAATTACTTGTGTTAGTATTTAATAACATAACTCAAACTCATGCATCATTTTTAAATGATCATTTACCCAATAATTTTATAACCAAAACAATATAAGCTCAACTCTGCATGTAAACGTTGTAATTATCTGTCATAAATATGTCTGTGCTGCCAATCGTTTGTGATGAATTCGTTAAGCGGCGATAGCCGTTTTTTTGTGCACTTTTATATACGCGTGCAAAAAAACACGGCTAAATAATTAAAAATACTGTCCGCCGAAATCCAAACATCAAAAATTAATGTCGACTATGGACATAATGTGGTGCTGGGTTGTAAAAGTCGATACAATTGTACTGTATTCGATACAATTGACCTTGCTTGATACATAATGTGACCATTTCACCCGCTTTTTCATCCAAAAACCCGCCACCCGCCACCACAACCATTTCCCCGCTTTTTGAGCAAATTTTCGAATTTTGTACTCACAACAAAACATTTTTTGAATAATATGCCCCTTTGTGCTGTCTAATTTAGCAATGTCAATGCTTCTGATAATGAAGGTGGAATATCTAAACTGCCGTAGCCAACTTCAGTTCGCATCAGTGCGCGAAAATTGCAAATATCATGCGTCAAAGAAACAATCAACGTTATTATCGCTATCCGACGCACGGTACAAGGTCCGTTCGCATATATCTGTGTTTTCTGTCAAATTCCGAAGAGTGGGGGTGAAATTCTCTCAAAGTCAGAAAAAGTATGAAAAAGTAAACGCACGACGTTAAGCAACCAAAAAAATTTAGAAATGTATGTGATAAGACAGTTTTCATATTGGCCCCTATTGCGAGTGTCGATCAACGATCGATAAGCGACAACTATCGATTTTTTTTTTTTTCAAGCGTTTATTTATTTTATTGAAACAATATTACATTTTTTAGTCTAAATAAACTTAAAAACTATATTTTTTTTTTTTTTTTATTATTAAAGTTAATGGCCTTAGTGGCACTCAATACTTATATTATTTTTTGTGTATGATAATGTTTTTTATAATTTATTATATGTATGTTATGTTTTTTTTTAAAATATTAATTTTTTATTTGATTTAAGGAAAATTTGTGTAAAACCTTTCAATGTGTTATTTATAATTTTTTATAAAATTTATAACTAAGAACTTAAATCTAATTAATACTAAATAAAACTAATTAAAACTAACTTACATCTAAAAGTATAAGGACCAGACCCTACCATGCGATCTCTATTCCATCGCTCAAACGTTACTTTAACGCATAATCGATAGATCAAAAATCACATGGTTAGGCCTGGTTTGGCCTTATTTGCTAGCCTAAGCCCAATCAAGCCACCAGTATTTCTCCCGATTGAGTCTATCAAAATTATTTATATCTTTTTCAGGTATGCTTACGCAGTATCTTAAGATAGTATTGCCATCCCCCAAGCTTGTAGGTACATACTTAATTCTTTTATCAGTTGCTCGCCTGGCAACATGGTATATTATCGGTACGTTCGTTAAGTCTGATAGATAGCCATGAGCATCCAGAAACAAGAATGCTTCAGGTGGTATGTATCCACTTTCTAATGTATTTCCGAAATATTCAGGGTTGGGATAGAACAAGCCCGAAATGAGTTCGTTTTCCATAATATTCGCTGACCGGGCAAAATGATTCCTCACAAGGCCCAGAATCACATTGTCAATTCTGGACACACCGGAAGCATCCAATAGCTTTTTGTTTGAAACGTAATGCCGAAAGTCGGAATGTTCGCTCCTGTACATCTGCATGCAAGCTCTCAAGCATTTTCTTTCAAAGATTCTTATTTTTTCCATGTATGAAGGGTTAATGTTCCACCATACTGGACTCGCGTAAGTCAGAATTGGACGAACAAATGCTTGGTAGCAAATGATCTTCACATCAGATCTCAGATAGTTGGAGTAGAAAAGCTTCTTCAGAGACATAAATGCCGCCCTGGCCTTTTGCAACTGTATATTTATGTGTTCATTATAGTACAAAAATTTGTCCAAATGAACCCCTAAATATTTCACAACAGTCTTTGACTCGATCTGAAGACCATTTGAACTCATTATTTTGAGGTTTTTCCAATTATGTCGCAAATCTGAATTTCCGCGTCTTATTGGGGTGCGGAACAGCATGGTTTCACATTTTGAAAAATTTATATTAAGTTTCCATTCAGTACAAAACCTATGGAAACTATTGAATTTGCCTTGAAGCCTTGTTTGAATTTCATCAATTCTCGACCCGCTTGCATACAGTATAACGTCATCAGCAAATGCTATAGAATCATCCAGTTCCCTGAGTACATCGGAAATATAAATATTAAATAGCTGCGGTGCAGTTACCGTGCCCTGCAGAAGACCATTTGTGACATCAAAAACTCTAGTCGTTGTGTATTTTTTATCTGTTACAACAATTTTTTTGTCATATATCATTGTCATGACCATCTTTATAAGATGTGGAGGGAATTCATATCGTATAAGTTTATATATTATCCCGTCGATCCAAACCGTGTCGAAGGCTTTTTCGATGTCCACTAGGCAGGCAGCTGTACTTCTCTTAGCGTTTAAATTCCAATTGATATCTGAAACCAATTTTGTAACAGCATGCACTGCCGAGTGGTTTCTTTTGAACCCAAACTGGTTCCGCGGTATGGTCTCCTTTCTATCGCATTCGTATAAAATTGACTTACTAATGACTACTTCGAAGATCTTCCCGATATTAGGCAGAAGACTAATGGGCCTATAGCTTGAAGGATCAGAAGGATCTTTCTGTTTTTTGATTATTGGATATACCTTCGATATTTTCCAGTAACTCGGGAAGTAGTAGTTGTTTAAAAGATTATTGAAAATAATACAGTACGACCGTATGATATCAATCGGGATATGCTTAAGAACGATGTTAGGAATATTATCTAAACCGCTTGACTGCTTATTGTTGAGTTTTCTAAATATGTATGTCAGTTCGTCTAAAGTTGTGAAATAATTGTTAGTCTGTTCCGCTGTTAGTCCATCGGCTTTTAATCTCTCATTAAATCTTAAGAGAGTTGGCACTTCGTTATTGCGAAATGTCAACAATCCATTACGTACTTCATCAGTTCTGCAACTAGAGAAATCCCTAGCATGAATCGCCTCAAAATGGGAGCCTATAAGATTAAGTTTATCCATTCCACTATCTATCACAAACTGGTTATCGTGGATGGGGCAGTCTTGGACATTAATCCCAGCCTGTGACAGAAGCGTCTGAGAAGACAGTGGCAATCTCAGTTTCGGAATAGTGAGAACGTCACGTGGTTTAAACATTTTGTTTATTTTCGGAAACATATTTTTCGAGTCTTGTTTTACAATACTTTCAGCTCTTCGTTTCCAGTAATCATTAGCACTATTCCGAAACTGCTGAGTTATCAGAGTCTTCACATTCCTCAGGAGGGATTTCAATCGTCGAAGCTCCAAATTGTGCGATACGTCTTGAAACTGGCGATGTATTCTATTTATTTGAGTGATTAAAAAGCTCTTGTGTGTTTGTAGTGTTTTTATGTCACGGTTTAAATAACATTCTATGCTGTTTTGTGATTTAATTTTCGGAACTGCCGACTCTATAGCCTGTAAAACCACCGTATTCAAGTTCCCGATATAAGAATCGCACTCCTCGTTAGATAAATTCCTATTGCTAGGAATAGTAGAAGAGGTAGTGCAATTCCTATATTTTCTTGTGGCGCAATGTTGGAAACGGCACCAATCGGTCTGCCTAAAATTCAATTTAGCAACCTCGTGCCACGTTGCGAAGCTAAACTCAGAGTCGTCAGCAAATTTCATTAGTATTTCTATAGCATAATGATTGCTATCATACGGTAGTAATGGAATTTTGTTACTGTGGATCGTTTCTATTTGCAATCGAGCGTCCGCGATGCAAAGATCAAGATATGAATTTCCGGACGGAAAACTTGGTGTAACCGGGCTATATAATTTCATTTTATACTCGACCTGGTTGTCTTCGATAAAGCGATGAAGGAATCTGCCTCTTCCGTTCGCCACCGTGTCCAACCAGGCCGGATTTTTCGCATTAAAATCCCCGGCTAAGATGAAATAGTTATTTAAACTATCTAATCTTAGTTTTTCGAACAATTTTTCGATTTCGCAGTTAAATTGACAACCGGATGTTGGCGGAGCGTACGCCGATATCAGATACAGACAACCATTATCCCTTAGAGGCAGAGAGATAATGGTTGTTTCAAGGCAACCAAAGTTTCGAATATCACTTTTGTCGATGATAGAGTAGCGAAGGGGCTTACGAACGAGTATCGCCGTACCACCACCTTGAACTGAATTTCGTCGGTCTGTCCGTATGAAATCGTAATTTTGAAAATGTAAGTAATGTCTATCGTTAAGTTTAGTTTCGCTTAGAAAAAGCACGTCTGGTTTATGATCCTCTGTAAAACGCAATAAATCACCGCGCCTTTTGATGGAAATTATAGAGTTGACATTAAGGGCAGCTATTTTGAGAGATGCACACGTGAACCCAGCCATTTCAAGGCATAAGATGGTTCAGAAGGGCATTAACCTTCACCGATAAATCTGCTACTGTTTTAGCAAGATGGTTTACTTGCGTTTGCAACTTATCGTTTGCTGTGCTGCTAGTTGTAGCTCCGGATCCAGCACTGGGCCCAATTATATTGGTCCCAGTACAAGTGCCAGCGCGACCACCCAGCACGTTTGCGAAGGATATACCCTCCCGAACATAGTTTTCCACCTTGCTGACTTTTTGGGAAGTATTCTGTTGTACACCCCTTTTTTGTATCTTAAGTCGCTCTGACATCACCCTATATTTCTCGCATCCTTTCCATGAAGCAGGGTGACCACTTTTTTGGCATAGGATACAAAACAACTCCTCTTTTTTTGCTTCCTTTTGCACCTGACATCTACCAGGCTCATGCGTATTTAAGCACTTGACGCACCTATATTCCATGCCACAATTCGAAGCAGCATGTCCAAACCGTTGACATCGTCGGCATTGAAAAACGTCGGTTCTACGTAATTTTTCAAAGTGAATTACGTGATTAAATATGTACCTTATAGCACGGAGATTTTCGGCCTTACTATCTGGCGATAGCTGTACCGTTATAAAAGGCAGGGTTCTTTTTAGGCTCATCGAACGCGCCGTTGTATACCTGAATGCTCTTTCAAATTTAATATTATCTAAATCTAGGTTTTTAAGTTCTTGAAGAACTTCCTCTGGGCTGAAGCTTGCACTAAGACCTTTTAATAAAAATGACTGTAGCTTATCTTCTTTATGAGTATAAGTAAAGTATTCGGAATTAGTTTCCTTTAATAGTTCTTTGACTTTGCTACAGTCATTTTTATTATTGACTTTTAAAGATAAATTATCCTTACTTATTTGCTTTAAACTGAAGTTATTGCTACCTATATTATCTTTTAATAGCTTACTTATATTTTTGCTATCCTCATTAAAAATTTTGATTGGTGGTGGTGATTTATTTGTTTGCATCATTTTTGTTGCTTGTAATTTATTCTTTTTTGTTGTATCGTTGATTTTGTTTTCATTAGGGTTTGATTGTGTAGTTTTGATTTTTTTCTTTTCTTCATTGGCTTTCTTTAATTGAGCCACCAAAGCACTGGTTGATGTTGATGGAGTTGCTTGCTCTCTTTCATTTGTCTGCATGTCTATCGGGTGGGTGTCGATTGCGTCTAGTAATCCGTATGTGTTGTTATTTATATTGTTTTCAGTATCGTTTTTTTCGTTTATTTTTTTTCGTTTAGGTTCTGGGGATTTTTTATTGTTTTCGGCATTGTTTGGCCCTGCTAGCAATTTCTGCTTAAGATCTTCGATTTCTTTTTTGCACTGATCGATAACTAGCAGGGCTTGAATGTACATCTGCTTAGTGACCATCATTTCTTCCTCCCCATCTCCTTCGGGAGCCATGGTTTGGGTCACTGCACTTGTCACTGATTGCACTTATTATATTTTGTTTGTCGTTTTTTTATTATTATTCATTTTATTATTTATCAATCAATTTTTGTTATAATTTCAATACGTTTTTTTCGTTTTGTTTTTTTTTTGTTTTTTTGTTTTTTTTTTTGTCGTATACGTCTATTCCAGTGAATACTCGAATCGATTCCGACAACTATCGATCGTCGAGTGCTGATTTTGGTACTGTATATTGTGATTGTGATCGATATTTGTCGATTTGGCAGTCGCCTATAGTCGATCACAAGTTTCTAGTCGATGCTTTTTTTTAGAAATGTGAAAGAGTTTTGTGGGAATCAATCGACGCAATCGACAATTGTCGTGACGATCGTTGATCGACACTCACAATATGGTCCATTATGTTAGCCCAAAGAAATTTCTTGTGCTAAAATAAGATTTTGATGCCGATTTTCCATTTATTAAAAAAACCGATGACAATTCGAAGTTAAAATGTGAAAATGTGAAATTTTAACTATTGGGAAAAGCGGTACGAAGAACGTAATTATTGTTCATTTCTAGTTTGTATTCCAATTCTACCAATGTATTGACTGTGCTGATCTACTTTTGCGAAGCCCGCCAAACCCGCTAAAACACACCCGCTTTTAACTTAAAAAAACCCGCCGCTTTTTGGCAAAAAAATAAATGGTCACATTATTCATACACAAATACACTTTAATAAAATTCGATACAATTTGCGCTGCTGCCAATTTAGTAGGTATTTTCTTCAACAAAATATGTTTTAAAAAACCAAAACATCACATAGTTTGCTTTTGCTACTAAAAATCGAATTTATATCGATTTCACTGAACATACCCATTTGTTGTCAGTTCACAATCACTGTTTTTTTACCTGACTACGCAGAGAAAGGGTTATGATTTTAACAGGCAGGGCTTGTTTGTATGTCAGGATGTCACCTCGTACAGCCTAAACTATGGAATCGATTTCAACAAATGAGGTTTCGTTAGATTCGTCTTGACGCGGGTCCTAGGCTATGTGACGTCACAGGAAAATTCAATATGGCGGGCGCACCAAGCGGATTACCTCTTTTTTTCTTTTTCTTTACAACCGCCTTGATAGTGGTATCAAATGAAAGGGCTTGGCGAGTAGAATACAATACGATATGACATCATTCTAAATTCAATTTTTCAGAGCAAAGCCGTGGTCGTATGCCGTTACAATAACGTATTTATATAACTACGCATACGTTGACAAGGGGGCATGCGACAGCTACTTAGTCTCTGAAAATCATAGTTTCGTTTCATCTTGTTTCGTATTTTTTTACTTTTTTAAGTTAGTTTTCCCCATAGTCGGGTTTTAGTTCTTTAATCAAAAGGCAAAGCGGCTTAAGTCTATTTAAGCCAAAAATGATTTTTTTACATTTTCAAACCCTTTAAAAAATAAGCTTTTTTTCGGTCTTATCAGCGTGTTTCTATTCCATCTAGAAGTCTTTTTTTTGGTGATGTCAAAACGGATTAATCCAACAAAATTCATACATTTGCAGAATTTTTCAAAGTTTAAAATTGCTCTCCTGAAAAAAGCTTAAAATAGACTTAAGCCTCTTTGCCTTTTGATTAAAGAGTTATTTAAACTAAATTTTTTCTTTAATTTGGTTCCAACATAACTAGCGCAACGTGCAGCGACAGCAAAGTGAAACTATTGTCCGCCATCAAGAAAATTTTACATAGAAACTGTGGCCATCTTGTTACCTTATAAACGAGTTACTACGAAAATACATACGTTGATTTCAAATTGTTTGTGGGTTGAGTCCAACAGATGCCACTACCAAAATTTCGATAAAAAAAAATCGAAAATAGCCGCTACTTTTCTTTATTTACACATAAACTGGATAAATATGGTAAATTTATTTCGAATCTATTTTTTGTGTTGATTAATATTTTGTTTTTTTGCTTGATAATGCAGTTAAACGTATAACAATTTATTAAGAAAATACTTTTATCACAAACCTACGGCTTACGCGAATTCAAACAATTTCAATACAATTTTTTTTCAACTTTGAATACATTGCTGAAAGGCCATTTTTCATCCCTGCTGTGGTGTTGTTTTGATAGACCAAATCTGTCACAGGTAGGAGGATATGAGATACATTGATGCATGGGGCACCGGCACATAGATACAGTCGACATTAGGCGTGTTTTTTTCAAACCTATATAGGCTAAACATGTTTCCGCAACATGTTTTCAATGTAAAATACAACAAAACCCTAGCCTGGATAATTATCCAGTCTTATTTTTGTATGGAAAGCTTTTTCGAAATCTATACAGATTTAAAAAAAAAACGCGCCCATTATTTGAAAACCAAACGCAGGAGGCCGCTCAACCACGCACACAACGCAACATGTCTATCAACGCAAACACATATCTGACTGATATGCTTTGGGCGCAGGAAGCATAAATCTGTTTGGCATGTCCGCAAGTAAATTTTTGTTGTTTCTTTCGAGTGAATTTTTTTCTAGCACATTTGTGCTAACAATTTCATATGAAGTTATTTGTTGAATATATGTATGTCCTTCATAATTTGATATTTACGTAAAATTTTATTATTAAACGTTCGGTTTAACCGCATTTAATATTTATTTTCTGTAAAGTCGTTTGGGGCACATTGATACACATGACCTCGGGGTAGTTTAATGCGAAGCAATGTGCCCCACATATCATACCACCTGTAGCCAGTGATCTTCAGGAAGGGGATTATGTTATCTTAAAACATAAGTAATCAATTCAAAAAAGAAGCGATCTTAACCAATATGTTAGGAAAATTATATTAATAAAAGAACAGAGTGGAGGAAATGATTTTCACGTATCTTTCTTGAAGCGTAGGCTGACTGGAAATTTTGTATTCCCTGATAAGGGTTCTGTTAAAATTCTTCTATCCTGAAGTCACCAAATCCGATAGTCTAAAAAGGCACCTGCAGAACAAATGATCTCCTTAATTTTAACATAAATTTGTCTCCTTGTAACATTTCTTTGTAAGTAGATATTTGACAATAAAATAAACGCTGATTTATTACCTAAATATTAAAAGTGCTAATCACAGTTATCTAAAAACTGATCGGAAGACTTATTTTATACTTAATATTCCTTGTTTTGAGTTATTTTATTTATGTGATTTATCTAAAAAGCGAAAGCATTTATTTCAAATTAAAACTAATTTAAACCGAAGTTCACATGAATTACCAAATACTTAAATACTGGTGGTTTTATTATGTTAATGCTATAAAAATAATAAGGACTTGTTTTATTAATTGAAGTTTTTCAATAAATACTGATTAATAGGCTGTAAATCAAAGTGCCCCTGACATGTATCAATGTACCCCGTGGGGCAGTTTGATACAATATTCCATTTCTTAATAAATAGGTCCTAATATTTTTTGTGAATGAATCTAAAGGCTTGTCCAGACCGAACGGAACATTTCAGAAAAATTGTTTAAAAAATGTTTCCCGATTGTTTCCCATTTGATTCAGAAACGTATTAGAAACATTTCAAAAATGTTTCTGAAATGTTTCTTTTAGTGTGTACGCTGATGAAACATTTCTGAAATGTTTTTGAAATGTTTCTGAAATGTTTTTTATTTCCCATTCGCAACGGAAAATTATTTTTGTTTCTCAATGCAGAAAGTGTATTTTTTTGTGAATATAAAAATGAATCATGAATTGTTCGATGTACACAAACAATTGGGAATTTTTAGACACCCGAATGTCGCAATTCGAATAAATTCTCTTAAGCATTTAGATATGTATAATATTTTATAGAGGAACGGAGGTTTTTTTATGATGTTAGATAGCATGAAGGTCACGAATTTCGAATACTGTCTCTGCATCCTGGAGTAGTGCCACTTCTTTGGAAGCTAAAACTTTAAATGCATATTGACTTTACGCAAGCTCAAATGTTGAGATGTCTGAAAGTGAGGCCTTGACTTTCATTACATGGCCTGTCTTACAACTAAATTTTTGTATCTGTCGTTATATGGTGACATTTTGATCGTTTACCAAATCCACGTTCTTTTAACCTGGATTAATGTAAAAGATACATGTAGATATGTTTACAACTTAATTTGAAACTTTTCTGAAAGATTATGATGCTATTGTTTAGTTCTATGTTGCATATTTAATTTGGCAAATATTTTAAGTTAATTATTCTACATCAATCAAACAATATTCCAAACCCACAGCGCGAGCATTATATTCCAATTTAAATATAATTTGTCCATCTGTGCACATGAACAAATTTTAAACAACTCGTGTGTTTCGCCCACATACAGTCGAAAAACCTGATTGTATAATAGCAATGGTAAAAAAATGGTTATTGAGAGCCGCCTAAAGCATACTGTTTTTCAGAATGACCCCATCGGAGATATGGTCTTTACCAGCCAACATCGATGTACTCGTGTATAAAGGAATATAATGAGTCTACTACGGCCAAAAACACAACACTAAAAGTCCCTTTATAGCTTTATTTTGACATTTTAAATAAAAAAATCAAAGAGTGATATGAATTACTATATCGGGTATTGTTATAACCGATTTCTACTGTATACATAGGCTAAGCAGAGCACGAAATGTGTCAGAAAATTATTTAAAATAATTTCATCTTTATTAATCAACGCCTTTCTTGAAATTTCCATTTTTTTCTTCATAAAAAACACATTTTATGCATTGAGAAACAGAAATAATTTTCCGTTACGAATGGGAAATAAAAAAACATTTCAGACACATTTGAAAAACATATCAGAAATGTTTCGTCAGCGTACACACCAAAAGAAACATTCCAGAAACATTTCCAAAACGTTTCTGAAATGTTTCTGAAATGTTTCGGAAAGGTTTCTGAAATGTTTTTGAAATGTTTCGTTCGGTCTGGACACACCTTAAGGGTAAATTCGGCTGAAATAAGCTAGTAAGAAATACACTGAACACATTAAATATTTTACTTTGCTATTATTGTCAATATGCTGCCTGTTTTTTGAGTAACAATGAAAATCGTATCAAGGTGCCCCACCTCCCCCTACAGTGTATCGAGGCGAACCAAACGATGGCCGTTGGCTATGTTTTATGGTATTCTCATCACAGTGGACATTAACCATGGACCATGGACATTAAAAACGCCTTTTATTTATTTTATTTATTTATTTTCCATTTCAAAAATATACAATTAAAAAATTCTTATAGAATACAGGATAACAGATTCAAAAATTTATAATATCTTAAGTGTTTAGAAACTTAACATTTGTTTTTCCTTCTTCGATATTTAACCATGTTTTTTTTTTTAACGGAAAGTTAAGGTTAACACTTTGTGATAATTATCAGGAGCAAGTGTTTTTAGTGTTTTTTGTTTTTTCATTGCACAGGACCTCATCACGTCCCAAATCAAGGAAAAAATTACTTGGCCAGCTTTACCTGCAAATCTTTTGTTTCTCTTGAGAGATATTTCAAAAAATAAATGGCCATTTGTTAAGCCAAATGCTGCTATTACTACCAAAAGAGACAAAGACCTCCGCTGCACGGAAGTGTATAAGGAACATTAATATGTCATTGTAGTTAATTTTTTAAAATCGTTTATTAAAATAATCATAAAAGATTTTGAGAAAAATTGAGATCAGGGCTACTATACTCTCAACATCATCGTTTCATTTCATCTTGTGTCGTACTTTTCAGTTAGTTTTGCCCATAGTCGGCAGTTCCCCTACTATCCTTGCCAACTCATCGGCAAACTCGTTGCTTTCTACAACAGACTGACCAGACCAGGCACCCAACATAGTCTTACCTGGTTCTGCAAAATGCTCTCAGCATTATTCGGCAGTTCCTGACTATTCGTTGCAATATCAGGACCACTGGAGTCCTAAGTATGGCTAGAACTTCTGCCTGAAAGAGGCTGAAGGCATCCGGGAGTCTTAAGGATACTTTAAGCTCTGTGTTCATGCAAAATATACCAGTCCCAATTTCTTTTACAGTTTTAGATCGGTCCGTGAAGACTGCAGTGTTTGTATGCCGAGTAACTATTATTCGTCCACTCTTCCCGTACAGGGTTTTGTTGGCTTTGCCATAGCCGGGTAAAAATAAAAAACAACAACTAAACCAAAGGAATAAATAGAAAAGACACAAAAAAAAACCAAAGGAAACAACATCACGAAATTGAAAATAGAACAAAAAGAAACAAAAAAAAACCAAAAAAAAAAAGTGCCCCTGCCAAGAAACGAACCGGGAACCTATTAGATGAGAAGCCGACATACCATACACTGAGCTAGTACCCATTTTAAAAAATGAGTATCCAATTTGGTATATATTTCTCTGGTAACACTTTGAAGCGCACAAATCTCAGTACAAACATCAAGCGTTTAGACATATTAATGTCAAAAAGATGTGCAATCTGTCTAACGGATAATGGCCGGAAGACGAAAATCAGGTGTGGCAGGCGTCAAAACCCACTCTGCGGCAAACATAGCCGGGCTGTGTGCCAGGAGTGCCTCTATTCTGAACTTTCAGTTATTTTAAACATTAAACTAAGTGTGTTATATCAATAAAAATTTATTTTAATTGAAACGTTTTTTTAATTTTTAAAATAACATAAATATGTTGGGGTCGTCAGGACCCCGGGTAGTAATAGTGTTTCTCCGCGGATGGGTAGGGTTCAAGGGTTAACTACATATTGCTTCGAGATTCCCGAAGCATTTAGCAACTCAAAGTCACAGTGACCAGAATTATTGCACACTCGTACATAAAGCTTTCGAGACAAGCAACGTCTGTAGGTTTTGTCCATATTTTGAAGCATCATTTTCACTTGCAGTAACTTGAAAGCGGACATTTCAACGTCCATACAAATTATTTGCCATTTAAAGCCCTCAACTCCATAATTATCGCAAAATTAAACTAACCAACACCTGGCAAAAAACATGGAAAAATATCCCCACACCGAAATGCGAACCATTTAACTTTGTTCATTCATTCATCGTGATACCATAAAACGGTTTCACAAAAGAAAATACCATAATCATCATCTAATCCAAATCGAATTCACTCATCTTCTTACATCACAAAAAGCAAATACAAAACCGTTAAAAATGTTAAATTCCAAAGCCATAAACTTGCGCACCATAACTCAATCGAAATCAAAGAAACAAAAACACTTTTCACTTTTCATAGCAAACAAGAGAAACACACCACAAATTTAAAAATAAAATTAAATAAAAAAAAAATTATAATAATTGTGATGCTTATTCCATCAAACCAGCCCAGCCAGCCAGTCAGGCAGCTAGTGGAGGAGAAGATACGAGTACAAGAATCAAAGACGAGGAAGTAGCGCTGCTCAAAGATGCGAAAAACCCGATACACCGATTCACTTTCACTTAAGTCTTCTCGGTGTCATCGTCATAGTCACCGTCGTTCCGTCTTCTTCGGTGTAAGCTAAGAAAGAAAGTCAAGTTTTCGCTCTTTGGCCGACTAACGAAGATGACTGCCGCACCGCGCGCTTCTGCCACATTCAAGATAACAAAGTGATTTTCCCCGACCCTAGATTAAAAATTGTTTTCTTCATACGAATATGCTTGTATGGAGATTTCGCATTTTAATTACGCGATAGATAATATTTTTTAATTATTTTAAAATTCACTAGTTCGAGAGCAAGTATGCGTTGTTTTATTTGATTTATTTCTTTTTGATTAAATTTGGAATTTTTTAAATTGCAATCAATTTTCGAATCAGTTAGTTATATCATGAAATTTACAATGGAACAAAAGAGGCACGTTTTACGAAAAGAAAAATCAAAAATTTACATAAATTCCCAACCAAGTGTTGAAAATGATTTTTTACGCTTTGAATGATTTTTTTTTTAATTGGAGTGGCGCTGTGCCATTTTTTGAGTTTTTATTTAAATGCGTGCTCATTTGGCGTTTAATGATGCACACTTGAGCCCATTGTACCCTTCTCTGTGTGAAGGGCAGAGAGTGTGAATTAAATCGCACTCCGAACAATGGTTGAGAAAAATTATCGAACTTTTTTTTTTACCATAAGATGGGGGAATAGCGGTAGCAAGCAGGTGTGAATATTTAAGCCTAGAAAGTGAGAGTTAATTCTTAGCTTGTATTAACGCGATCAGTTGGGTGTCTTAGTTTTTGTTTTCCAACAAGGTGGAAGGGGGTTCCTAATTACGGAGTACTAGTAGTTACCCGGTGCGCTTCGCTACACCCATTGAGAACAGTGTTTATGTCATAAAATTATCTGACATTTTTTCGACTAATTGTATTTGCAAATGTGCTTGGAATTGAATACACTGAACCCCCCACATACGCGGTCTCAGCATACGCGATTTCGCTTATACGCGATTCAGATTTTCCGATTTTCCCTCAACATACACGGTGCTTATGCGCGATATATCAAAAATTCGCGTTCGTTCTTATATCTTTGACCGCATAATTTTTGAAAATAGAAGTCGCAATTGCAACATTTTTATAATCACAAGCTTCCAAACAAACATTCAAAAAATTGCTTGTCTTGAAACCCATCTCTACTTGTAGGTACATACTCGTAGTAGTACATACACATTTGCATAGTTTCTAGTTTCAACATACGCGAATTCGACATACGCGGTGGTTTTTCGGAACGTATCCGTCGCGTATGTGGGGGGATTGCTGTACATATTAACATACTGCACTGCACGTAAATATAATTCTGAATAAATTTTCATCGTGCATTGCTGTAGTAATAATTTTGAGATTTTAGTTTTCAGCGCCATCTATCGGAAAACTTGGAAAACTTTTGATATAAAAACATTTCTCACTTCATAACAAATATATTCTGTAAGTTTCAGCTCAATCGGATGGTGCTGAAATTTTGGTGTTTCAGCGCCATCTATCGGAAAACTTGAAAACTTTTGATGTACGAATATTTCTCACTTCATTACAAATATATTGTCTAAGTTTCAGCTTAATCGTACGGTGAATTTAGAATTTTTTGAATTCCAGCGCCATCTAGTGGAAAACTTGAAATTTGTTGATGTACGAACACTTCAAACATCAGAAAAAATATAAAGTGTAAGCTCCTGATCAATCGGATGGTTAGTTTATGAGTTCTGATGTATTAAACGAACAGCTCATTTATAAAGGGTGATTTTTTAAGAGGTTGAGAACTTTTTTTAAAAAAAAAAACACAAAAAATTCGAAAAAATGAATGAAATATTTATTTGAATCGATAGTTTGAACCTTGCAATTTAATGTTTAAAGATAATTTCATGCAAATGTTGACCGCGGCTGCATGTCAGGTAGCCCATCCGCTGAGTCCAATTTTGGCATACTCTTTCACACATATCGGCCGGTATCTCACGAATGAATGCATGGATGTTGGCTTCCAGTGCGTCAATCGAAGCGGGCTTGTCCCTATAGACATTAGCCTTGACATACCCCCACAAAAAATAATCTAATGGTGTCAAATCGCACGATCTAGGCGGCCAATTGACCGGCCCGAAACGTGAAATTAACTGTTCACCAAACTCGCCTCGCAATTGCGCCATTGTTTCGCGTGCTGTGTGGCATGTGGCACCGTCTTGTTGAAACCACATATCATGCAAGTCAAGAACTTCCATTTCGGGCAAAAAAAAGTGCTGTAACAAAGGCCTAACTGCTGGGAACGGCGCCGAATCGACATTTCGCGGTCTTCTGTCACACTAGCTGATACGGCCGCAATATTTTCTTCACTACGCACAGTACGTAAACGTGTTGGTGGTTTAATGTCCAACAAAGTAAATTTGGTGCGAAATTTGGTCACAATCTTCCGAATAGACTGCTCAGAAGGTCGAGAATGCCGATCATAAAATGGAAGCAGCGCGCGATGAACATTTCGAACCGAGCACGAATTTTGATAGTAAAATTCAATAATTTGCAAGCGTTGTTCATTTGTAAGACGATCCATGGTTAAATTGCAAACCAAACTGAAGCTGTTTGACAGTGACACAAGGTACTAAACACACGTCAGCTGTCAAAACCAGTGTTGCCAAAACCAAACCAGCTAAAAAATCACCCTTTATAAGCCGCGGTCAACATTTGCATGAAATTATCTTTAAACATTAAATTGCAAGGTTCAAACTATCGATTCAAATAAATATTTCATTCATTTTTTCGATTTTTTTGTGTTTTTTTTTTTTTAAAAAAGTTCTCAACCTCTTAAAAAATCACCCTTTATATGCGGTCAACAAAAAAGGACACCCAACATCGACGAATTGGACAGGCATCAGAATTCACAAAAACTGACATCAAGTCGGATATCAAACGAAGGATTACTCTTGCCAATCGCTATTTCCTTGGGCTAAGAAGGCAATTGAGTAGTAAAGCCCTTTCCCGATCGACTAAGGAGACTCTTTATACCTAAGACTAGTGTTATGTTACTCCTACATGGGGCACTACAAATGTCCCATACAAAAAACTCAAATGTCCCAGCACCTCAAAAAAAATATTTGTACCACCTTAAATTTGTGACATCACGTCTGAAAAGACAGGACAAAAATTGAATGGCACTAATACAAGCATATACGTAAGCGCGATATTACACCTATACGTTATTCACCGCAGTAAAATGTGAGCTCTTTCTCAAACAACGCCTCGGCAAAGCATACGTACACGAACACGATACACCGCGCGTTTGCATAAAGTTCTCGCAAAACACAAATGATGGGATGGGCCATGGGCTTAAATAATTCAACTCTTTTGAGAGTAAAGTGAATGGTATATTCACCATATCATATCTCCGTCCCGTACCTATTTGAGAGCAGTATAAGGTAATACAAAATACATTGACCTGCCGTCCTCCCGACTTCCTCCTCATTTAAGGTGATCGTGATTCTTTACTCATTTGGATTTGAGGGTTGAATAAAGCAACACATTGACATGACTTCCTCTTGTGATAGTGATTCTTTATTCATTTGAGGAGAATTAAAACCAACACCTCATTTATATTTCAAAATGAGTACCTCATACAAACTCATAAGAAAATCGTGTCCTACCCAACACTACCTAAGACCCTTATCATCCCAGTCTTGCTATATGCAGCTGAAGCATGGATTTTGTCGAAAGCGGATGAAGATATCCTTGGCCATTTCGAGAGAAAAGTCCTTCGTAAGATATTCAGTTCCGTTTGCGTTGACGGGTTTTGGAGAAAAAGATTCTACCATGAACTGTACGAGCTGTACAGCGACATCGACCTGGTCAAAAAACTGCACATTGGGCATGTAGAGCGTATATGGACATCAACGAAAATTTTCGATTCTAACCCTGACTAACCTAACTGAGAGCAAGAGACTGGGAGAGATATAAATCCAGTCAAAGACAATTTAAAAGCGCAGTCAGCAGTTCAAAACGCACCTCATGGCGTTCTTTCTGCAGCAACGTTGAGAACACCACAGAAGCAGCAAGACTAAGAAAGATCCTGGCAAAGGAACCGTCAGTACCAGGTTATCTTAAGGATACCAATGGTAACTGGACGCAATCCTGTTCTGAGTCTCTGGAGCTCCTGCTTAGAACACATTTCCCAGGATGCGCGGCCCCGGCCAGCAATTTGGTAACTGATAACCGACTAGAAGGAGAGATGATGGTACCAATAGGAATGGTGACTGAGGAAAGGATTATTTGGGCAATCGAATCATTTCAGCCCTTCAAGTCACCAGGCACTGATGGGATTTTTCCGATCATGCTGCAGAAAACTAAGCACCTAATGGCACCAACTTTGCATACAATTTTTCAGAACAGTCTTAGGTGTGGGCACATACCCAGAGCGTGGCGAGAAGTGAAAGTTGTTTTCATTCCCAAAGCAGGGAAAGTCAGCCACACTACCGCAAAAGACTATAGACCTATTAGCCTTACTTCATTTTTGCTAAAGACCTTTGAGAAGCTGCTAGATATGGTAAGCTCAACCACATGAATATGTCCGCGGCACAGCATGCCTACGCTAAAGGTAAGGGTGTGGAAACAGCGTTACATGATATAGTCACCAGTATTGAGAGATCCCTACACTTTAAGGAATACACGCTGGCAGCATTTATCGACATTGAAGGTGCTTTTAATAATGTCGAGACACATGCAATTAAAAAAGCGCTTGAAGATAACCACGTTGAACGCACCGTGACCAAACTGATAGCTAGCCTTCTTAGCAGTAGGCACATTATCGCTGAACTCGGGGGAACCCGTCGAAATGTGATCGCATCCAGAGGCACACCGCAAGGAGGGGTCATATCCCCCCTTCTTTGGATCATGGTCATTAATGAACTACTGATGAAATTTAGATACAGTGGAATAAAAGCAATAGCATACGCAGACGATGTGGTGCTACTTGCCACGGGAAAATTCCTTACCACTGTTAGTGAGCTAGTTCAGAGAGCCTTAAATACACTAAACGTTTGGACGAAGCAATGCGGACTGGGGGTCAACCCTCAGAAAACCGAACTAGTGCTATTTACTAACAAAAGAGTTATACCACCCTTCACGCTACCAAATATTGAGGGTACCCCCCTTAAGTTGTCAGAGAGCGCGAAATACTTAGGCATCATATTAGACAGAAAGCTAAACTGGAAGCTGAATATTAAGGAAAGGGTAAAAAAGGCATCAGTTGCTTTTTACACCTGCAGTAGATTCTTCGGGAAAAACTGGGGTTGTAGACCGCAAATAACGCTATGGATGTACTGAGCGATAGTCAGACCCATACTGACATACGGAGGATTGGTCTGGTGGCAAGCTGTCACCAAAATAAGCAACCTCAAAGATATGACCAAAGTACAGAGAATAGCTTGCACTGGAACAACCAGCGCGATGAGAACAACACCAACAGCGGGACTGGAAATGGGAGAAAAACGAGGTACCTCTAGGTGGCAAGTCTATCTACACAGATGGGTCAAAGATGAACATAGGTATTGGAGCGGGTTGCTTTTCGGAGGAACTAGGAATAAATAGACCATAGCAGCGTTTTCCAGGCTGAGGTTCTAGCAGTGACAAAGGCAGCCCAGCTGGTGTCAATGATGACAATATCGCGAGACGATATCACTATTTACATTGATAGCCAGGCGGCCATAAAAGCAATAGCTGCTACACAAATAACATCGAAGCTTGTAAAGTGTTGCCGCGAAGAGCTGAAGGTTCTCGGCACGCAGCACAATGTAAAACTCTGCTGGGTCCCTGGGCACAGAGGGAGACCAGGCAACGAGGCTGCAGATGAATTGGCCAGAAAGGGCTCAGCCCTAGATAGAGAACAGGCAGATGGGACGGTCAAACCTCCACTTTGCAACCTTCGTGCCAAAATTGAACAAACATCTGAAACTAAAGCAAACAACAGGTGGAAATCACTAACCACCTGTGAGGTATCAAGAACATTGTGGCCAGCATACGACAAAGCAAGAACAAAAAAACTCCTGCAAGTAGACAGGAAGTCTGTGTCCTTGCTTATAGGACTGATAACTGGGCACACTGCTCTAAGATACCACATGAAGAAATTAAGACTGAATGATGATGACATCTGCAGAGGAGGCGGTGATGAAGAGGCACATGAGGACACAACCCATTTCCTCTGTCACTGTCCTAACCTCTGTCAATTGAGAAACAGAACCCTGGGCAAATTCTTCTTCGAAGATATCAACGAGCTATCAGATGGATTACCATCTAACCTGCTGAAATTTGCCAGGGCTTCGGAATGGCTGTAACCAAGACGATTATACCACGGGTGGGAACATATTATGGGTATCACAATGGGTCCACAAGGACCTAAGTGTGATGGGAATATAACCATTCTCATCAGCCCACTAACCTAACCTAACCTAACTGAGAGCAATTAGCTAAGGACCGGGTTAACTGGAAGAGGTTGTTGGCTGAGGCCCTGGTCCACCCTGGACTGTATCGCCACCAAAGTAAGTAAGTAAGATGTGATAATTAGGCACACGTATTCCTTGAAGAGAAACGCACGATAATGGACAAAAACATGGTGAAGTAAATTACTACATCACCTAGTCTTATACCGGACACGAATATTTGAACGCCGATAGCAATTTGGTAGGATTCAATAGGTTGGACAGGTAGAATGTGAAAACATACAACGTACCGGGCCCTGCGGGGGTGTGTAATTTTTATTGAAATAAAATCGATTTTGGGAGAAGAAGGGGTAGCAGTAAGAGAAGAATCAAGGTCATTGTGGATGGCGAGTAGAACGCCTTGACAAGGAGAGTCATCCTTGAGTTCGTCATCCCGAAAGACGTTAAAAGTAGGAGGGAAATAATTTTCGAGCGCAATCCACCTACGAGTACGTTCTGGTAGTAAAAGGTAATAGGAATATCATTACGTGGAGGTTGGCGGAGGATGAAGATGGTTAGTTAGGGACGAAAAGAATGTTTCCATGTCGATGTCGGTTCGGATACGTTGGAGGTGTGATACTCTTTTTTAGTGTACATAGTTGCCAAAAGCAGAAAGGTCATCCATTACTTTTTGGGGAGACATATTAAGAATCTCGTTCTGCTATTTATGTGAACACCACTGTAGTTCCTCGCACATATGTAAATACTAAAACATAATGTATATTTTTGTTCTTATTATTTGTTTATTTATTGCCTGTGGTAGTGTTGTAATGTAGCATACCCTAACCACTAAACACCAGCACTAAATGATGCCTGTTGATGCATATTTGGCTCTGGCAAATCTCCGATTGTGGTTGTTGCTTGTATTAAGCACACCAAGCCATAGATCGAGTGATAGAACTTTAAAACGGTAACGTGAGCAAAAAAACGAAAAAAAAGATCAATTATGGAAGTCACTGTATATGTATGTATCTGTATCTGCAGTTTAAACTAATAAATCTATAGTTATATCATACACCATCGCTATGTTGACTTCACTTGCTTTAAATACAAAAGACGTCCATTTACTTTCCACTCAGTCTGTGTTAAATGTTGAAACTCCAAACTTCAAGCTCAGTCGATTGCTAGGGTTAAGAAAAATAAAAAAAATTTAATCAATGCAACTCGAACAGGTGAAAAACGTGCCCTACCGACGATTACCATCACGCCGTTGACCTTTTCAAACAAAATAAAGAGAGACTAAAAATCACTTTTCAACGAGGACCTCGTCGGTGCTAACACCTGAGCTTCCATCCAAATTGCAGTTTTAAACGGGCTCATCGACGTCGCGTCGCCCACAAAAACTTTACAAATATGCAAAC
This sequence comes from Brachyopa scutellaris, assembly GCA_949775065.1. Taxonomy (NCBI): domain Eukaryota; kingdom Metazoa; phylum Arthropoda; class Insecta; order Diptera; family Syrphidae; genus Brachyopa; species Brachyopa scutellaris. Next base: position 83,748,417 of record OX459115.1, on the reverse strand, counting down.
TTTTTGCATGCTCGAAGGTTGGTTCCGCTGCTGGTGCATCTCAACTCATCGTCACTTCAGAGCACGACGGCGACGACGACGGAAGGATAGTGATTCGGTTTTTTTCTTTATTCGAAAAATTCTTCACCACGTCCAAAGGTACTTTAAAGTACTTTTACGTGCGAGAACAGTGCGCTGCAAAGCACTGAACAGCAAGTGCTTAAGAGCCCCCTTTTAGATAATGAAATAGGCGCACACCACTCCCTTGCTGTCCAAGCGATGACGCCGCCACCAGGTAGGCAGACAACCCAACCACATTCAGTCGGAGAAACGTGATTTCATTTAAATTTCGGTAATCAGTACTTTATGCATATGAGATTATTAAAATAATAAAATATTGCATCTCATTAATTTGCGGGCTTGGGCCTATCTGCCAAGCTGATAACCTCTCATCGAGATAAAGCTGTTTACCGCGATGTGTGCTTGAATATCGAATGGCACTTGAGACTGGAGAATGGCCGCATCGATTGGTAAACACAACTTGAGAGGTTTGCCTTTTTATTTCCTCTATCTATGGAGGTAAGATGAAAACGAAGCTTTGTTGAGAAAAAGATTGCATCCCCAACTATACCCGTATAATCGAACAAAACTTAATATAAGGAGCCTTCTGGAAAGGACATTTCAATAATGAACAAAAAAATAGCTGTAAATGGATTTCGATGCGGTGGACAGTTGTAAACTTTTACCACCAGCAGGGTCGATATCAATTGGGATCACTATGTTTTGAATACATTTTTTTTTTGGCTGAGAGTGACCACGTTATTTGGATAATACTATTTTATTAAACAACTAGCGGATAGCCTGGGTGCGTTGCTACGCTTTATAAAATCTTATTCTTGTTGAGAATTATTTTCCATAAAATACCTACCGTCATAAAAACAAACAGGTATGTACATATGTACAAACAAACAAACATACCTACAGTGGCGGAAAGATAAATAGCACTTTTCTCCAACGAATCTTGTGAAGGCTGAGAACAGAAGAAAAACTCGACTGTGTTTATAAACACTTATTCAATATTTTCATTATTAACTTACTTTAATTAAGGTGGCGCTACAGCTCGGGGTAAATACGGGCTGGCTTCTGCAACCATTTGTGTGTGCGTGTCATATTTTCGCACGAATGGAAGGGACCTACAGTTTTTTGCGACTCCGAACGGCTCATTGACAAATGATACTCTTTGATTGCTTGTCAGACATTCGATAGAGGTGGCAACCGTGAAAAACTTTTTTTTAGGTGTTGGACCCGGGCTGGGATTGAACCCGAGCCGCATGCGTAGCAGTCCAAAGCGTTGCCATAAGTGCAGATTTGTCTGCATTTTGCAGATATTCAACCGAGCGGCAGATTTTTTCTGTATACGCATATATTTTGCTCTTTTTACCCGACTACGCAGAGGAAGGGTTATGATTTTAACAGGCTGGGTTTGTTTGTTTGTTTGCTTGTTTGTTTGTTTGTTTGTTTGTTTGTTTGTTTGTTTATTTGTTTGTTTGTTTGTTTGTACAGCCTAAACTATGGAACCGATTTCAACAAATGAGGTGTCGTTGGATTCGTCTTTAGGGTGTCTTTAGAGTGTCCTAGGCTATGTAACGTCACAGAAAAATTCAATATGGCCTGCGCACCAAGCAAAATGGCGGACTACCTTTTCCTTTTTTTCTCCTTTTTTTTCATTTTTACCCGACTAGTCTTTACAACCGCATTGAGAGTGGTATCAAATGAAAGGACTTGGTGAGTAGAATACAATACAATATGACGTAATTCTAATATGGCGGACGCCCCCAAGATGGCGGATTTCTGTTATATTTACTACCTCCTTAATATGGGTATCAACTAAAAGGGCTTGGCGAGTAGAATACAAAACGATATGACGTAATTATAAATTCAAAATGGCGGACGCCCCCAGATGGCGGATTTCTGTTATCTTTACTACCTCCTTAATATGGGTATCAAATAAAAGGGCTTGGCGAGTAGAATACAAAACGATATGACGTAATTATAAATTCAATATGGCGGACGCCCCCAATATGGCGGATTTCTATTATCTTTACTACATCCCTAATATGGGTATCAAATGAAAGAGTTTGACAAGTAGAACACGACATTGCTTACTTATACATACACTACATATTTTTTGAAACTAAAAAGTTGAAAATAAAAAATTAAGTTTAAAAAACTAAAACCCGACTACGGGAAAAACCAACTAAAAAGTACGAAACAAGATGAAACGAAACAATGATTTTCAGAGTACAGCTGTAGTCGCATGGCGCTTGTCCAACTAATGCGTAATTATATAAATACGTTATTGTAACGGCATGCGGCCACGGCTATACTCTGAAAATCATTGTTTCGTTTCATCTTGTTTTCGACTTTTTAGTTGGGTTTTCCCGTAGTCGGGTTTGAGTTTTTTAAACTTAATTTTTTATTAAAAAATAATTTCTACAAATCTACTTTCTTCATTTGTCTTCGCTTCGTGTGCTGTCATTTTCATATTCAGCTCTACTTTTGTCTTAAAATATTCAAAGAGAATGAATGCAGTAACCTGTCAAAATAACAGTTTTTGATTTCGAATTCTCAAACTCCAACGAAACTTAACTATGTATGTACATATGTACATATGTGTGATGTTTTTTATTGAATTCATATATATTTTTTGTTTGTTTTGTTATTGTTTTACAGTACGACCTCAATAAAAGCAGCCCTCGATACGCGCCACTCCTCGATAAAAGCAACACTTAAAATCTTACCGTTGTTGATTCAGTAATTGCAACTCTTCAAAAAAAACGTGACTGTTTCATAAATTCTTACATCTTTCCCTATTTGTATCTCGTCCTTCTTGTTCACTTTTGTTATATCTAGGCAGTTATTTTTATTTTACAAACTGCACCGCATTTCTCCAGACAATGGATTAAAATGTGATCGACTTGACTAAACTCTATTACAAAAAAAAGTCTATTGGCACATTTGGTGGAAAGCAGATTTGGAAAGCAAAATCAAGGCATTTAAATTAAGGCCATTTGCCTCTTGGATAATGCATGGGTCAATGCATAGGGCAATACGAAAGTGCAAGAAACATTTGATGTATCCAAACACTGATTAAGCCAAAGACGAAATAACCGTATCAATTATTGATTAGCTTGAAGGGCTATCCCCAACTGGCTGTGTTGAGGACATAAATATTAGCTAGCCGTAAATGAAATGATCCGGAACCGACTTGCAGAAATCGAAAGCGGAGGCTGAAATTCAAGCCATCTGCATTTGCTGGATAACATGTCAGTTCTGCAAAATTTAATAGTCAGCCGTGGCAAGGAATTTTAGAGCCAAAAATCTCAGATAAAAATTATATTTTTAATTTTGTTTCTTATTTTAAAATACATATGTATGAATTTTTGTATTTTTACAAGCTTTATATTAACTTCACTTTCTGTGAGGGCGGAATCTGGGAGTCGATTTTACACCCACTTCCAGATATCCGATCATCCTGAAATTTTCCACACGTATATAATTCCGGAGACAATACAATATGTGCTATTTGATGACGCTGTTTATCCAATATGGAGGACGCTTTTTTAACTTTTCCATTTCTGTGAGCGCAGAATCTGGGAGTCGATTTTACACCCACTTCCAGATATCCGATTATGCTGAAATTTTGCGTATCCGGTGACAACTCAATATAGTATATTTCATGATCTTGTAAATCTAATATGGCGGACGCCCCAAGATTGTGGATTACCGTTAACTTCCCGACCTCCTCAATATGGGTATCAAATGAAAGGGTTTGGCAAGTAGAATACAATACGCTATAACGTCATTAAAAATTCAATACGGCGGACGCCCACAAGATGGCAGATAAGCGTTATCATAACTACCATCTCAATATGGGTATCAAATGAAAGGGTTTGACAAGTAGAATACGAGTAGCTAAGTGATGTGATTCCAAATTCAATATGGTGGATGCCATAAGATGGCGGATTACTTCTTTCTTCACAACCCGCATGACATGGATATCAAATAGAAGGGTTTGGCGAATAGAATCTCAAACAATATAGTATATTTAATGACGTTGTAAATCTAATATGGCGGACGTCATAAGATGGAGGATTGCCGTTATCTATAGTACAGTTATTTATTTATTTATTTCATCAGTACATATATACAATCGGATGATTACAGCTAATTCATATTAACATTATTAAAATAAAATAAAATAAAATAAAAAATAAAATAAAATAAAATATTGTCTTCACGACCTCCTTAATATGGGTATCAACTTAAAGGGATTAACAAGCAGAATTAGACTAGCCAAGTGACGTCATTAAAAATTCAATATGGCGGACGCCGACAAGATGGCGTATAACCGTTATCTTTACTGCCATCTTAATATGGGTATCAAATGAAAGGGTTTGACAAGTAGAATACGATTAGCTAAGTGATGTGATTCTAAATTCAATATGGTGGGTGCCCCAAGATGGCGAATTACCTTTTTCTGCACAACCACCATGGCATTGGTATCAAATGAAAGGGCGAGTAGAATCTCAAACATATTGAGTAAACTTTCTCATATCCAACCCACCCAAGCTAATATACATACGTATCGACGTAAATTTGTAAAAAAATTCAGATACTTAAAAGTTGAAAATAAATATAGAGATAAAAAAAATATTTTTAAAAACAAGCTTTGACTATAAATTAAGATTTGGGCACTCAGGCTCGAGGTAAAATTTGGCTAAATGACGATGACGAGGTCTAACTAAACAGTAACAGTGGCACAAAATGTGTTCTGCTAATTCTTCTTCCGTCCTCGTTGCACATCATGTATGTGTTGTCTTGTTCCTGAGTGCCCCAAGCTTTAATTTATAGTCACACATTGGTGACTCGGGAAAAAATTATTTTTTTACTTTTTAGTTCATTAAAGCTTGTTTTTAAAAATATTTTTTTTATTTCTATATTTATTAAAATGTATTTTTAGCACTTTGTTCCACTTCTGACACCAACATTTTTTGGCTCGGTTATTGCAACAACCTCAATAAAAGCAACTACCTTAATTTCTATTTGTTGATTTTATTGAGGTTGTACTGTATATGTAAATGAAAAACATTTCTAAAGTTAGATTATTTCCACAGAAATCTGCGTTCGCTGATTACATACTTAAATATTAAAAATGCTAATCACAGTTATCTAAAAACTGATTATGACAATCGGAAGACTTATTTTATACTTAATATTCCTTGTTTTGAGTTCTTTTGTTTATGTGATTTATCTAAAGAGCGAAATCATTTGTTTCAAATTAAAACTAATTTAAACCTAAGTTGAAATGAATTACCAAATACTTAAATACTGGTTGTATTAATATGTTATTGTTATAAAAATATTAAAAAAAATTGTTTTATTAATTGAAGTTTTTCAATAAATACTGATCAATAGGCTGTAAATCAAAGTGCCCCTGACATGTATCAATGTAGCCCGTGAGTGGGGCAGTTTGATACAATATTCCATTTCTTAATAAATAGGTCCAAATATTTTTTGTGAATGAATCTAAGAGTAAATTCGTCTGAAATAAGCTAGTAAGAAATACACTGAACACATAAAATATTTTACTTTGCTATTATTGTCGAAATGCTGCCTGTTTTTTGAGTCCCCTTGAAAATCGTATCGAGGTGCCCCACCTCCCCCTACCTTTGTAGAATCTTACTATTCGCGCCGTATACACTTACTCTTCTTTACAAATTTTTTTTTTTTTTTTTTTTTTTTTTTTTTTCCCGAGGGTAGGTGAAAATCTTCCATAGACACTATGAGAATAGCAAGCGCGTGCTCATAGTAGTGTCAGATTCTTACTGACCAAAAACACCTCCCTTCGATATAAATTTGTTAGATACTGCAACTAAGTTATACTACTTATCAAGCAATTTTTCTATCACGAAATATAAACGTTTGGCAGGTTACTTTCCAATGAAAGATCCTGCATATTCCGCAATTTAGATGCGGTTAATCCTTATCTCGCCAAGTCGAAAGGTTTTGTCCTTTGTAGTCGGCGCAATAAATTGCTCTCATCCAAAATAAGTAGGACTGTATTATTAACATGTCCGATTAGTCGGTTTCTATGTTTTCGCGCGAAGCTTCTAGTTTCAGCTTCGATTGTCGGAATTCCGAGATCCCTGTGGATATCGTCGTTTCTAGCATACCACGGTGCTTGGACAATTTCTCTAAGCACTTTATTTTGAAAGGTCTGTAAAATATTGGCATTTGTTTTCTTGGTACAACCCCAAAGTTGTATACCGTAGGACCACACCGGCTTTAGCACTTGCTTGTATAAAAGCAGTTTGTTCTCGGTACTGAGGTGGGAATGTTTCCCGATCAGCCAGTACATTTCTCTATATTTGATTTCTAATTCTTTACGTTTCATTTTCACGTGCGAATTCCACTTCAGCTTTGCGTCAAGTGTCATTCCCAGGTATTTGGCTTCATTTGCAATAGGAATTCGGGCCAAATTTATAAAAATTGGCAAGTCATTAATTTTTCTATAAGTGAAATTCACGTGAACAGATTTAGTTCCGTTAAGGGCGATCCGCCAGTCCCTCGTCCATTCATTTACTTTATTCAATGCGTTTTGCAGTTTGGCAGTCGTTTCCTCGATTGTTTTACCTACTGCTAGGATAGCGGTGTCGTCGGCAAACGTAGCAAGCATAGTGCCATCTTCTTTCGGTATATCTCGAGTATATAACAGATAAAGAAGCGGCCCCAGAACGCTTCCTTGCGGTACGCCGGCCGAAATTTTTTTGAGCTCTGAGTATTCGTTTCCATTTCTAACACGGAAGAGTCTATTTCCGAGATATGAATCCAAAATCTCGTATAGGTACACGGGGAGTACTTGTCGTAATTTGCATTTCAAGCCATCGTGCCACACCTTATCAAAGGCTTGCGAGACGTCAAGAAATACGGCTGAGCATATCTTTTTTTCTTCTAGTGCTTTTTCGATTACGTTAGTAATTCTATGCAGCTGGTCAATTGTCGAATGCTTACTTCTGAACCCAAACTGGTGGTCAGGGATTAGATTATTTTCTTCTATAACCGGTTGGAGACGCCTTAGTAATATCCTCTCGAAAATTTTTGATACGACTGGAAGAAGCGAGATTGGTCTGTATGATTTTACTTCATATGACGGTTTTCCTGGTTTTAAAACCATAATGACTTCCGCAACTTTCCATTGGCTCGGCACGTGTTTTAATCTGAGTGCAGCATTTATAATATGGAGAAGCTTAATAAATGCTCTTCTAGGTAAGGCTTTGAGAATTTCTCCGGTAATCAAATCATAACCAGGAGCTTTCTTAGGTTTTAGTTTCGCGATCTCACGTTCGAGTTCTCTAAGCGTTGCAGATCTGCGCGTTAAATCGTCAGATGGTGGAACTACCATCCTTGTGAGGTTGATGTTGTCATGAACCACTTGACCATCGTTCGGTTTAAAGGTTTCTTCCAAATGGGCGGCAAAAATATCCGCTTTTTCTTTATCTTCCCTTGCCCATTCATTTTGATTTATTTTAAGTGGCGGCGCGGGGATTTTGGGCCTTTTGGTGCCTTTTACGGCTTTCCAAAGGGAATAATTGGAATCTTTTTTCGCTGTTAAACTTTCAAGGTAAGAGCCTATCGCACGATTTTTAAAATCCTTAATGCTATTCTTTAACAAATTGCAGAGACGATTCAGATGGGTTCTATGCTGTGGAGCACGACTTTGTTGCCATCTTTTACGCGCTTTTCTTTTTTCCCTAATTAATTCCTTTATTTCAGCAGGATATCGTAGACCGTATTTGTCTGGCGTTTTTCTTGGATTATGCGTATTATTCCAAGAGGCGAGCTGTACTATCTCAACGAAGCGATCGACTTCAACCTCAAGTTCATAGGGTGTCGTAAGCGGTACGCTCAGTTCAACATTTACTTCGATTTCGTTCCTAAAGCCTTCCCAGTTAGTTGTTCTGCCGGTTAATTTCGCTGGCTCTCGGTTAAATAATAGTTTTTCGCTCAATGTCAAAATAACTGGGGAATGATCAGACGACAGATCAAAGCTTTCTTCAACTTTTATGTGGTTGTTAGATATTCCTTTCACCACGAAGAAATCGATCAGGTCAGGTATTTTCAAAGTATCAGCTGGCCAGTAAGTCGGTTTGCCCGTCGAATGGAAATCACAACTGCACTCCATACCTGCCCCATAGAGCATTCTACCTTTTTGCGAGATATATCTAGAGCCCCAGAACGTATGTTTAGCGTTAAAATCGCCGCCAATAATGAAATTAGGTTTCAGCGATTTAAATAAGTTAGTAAAATAACTTTTTTCAAGCGCGGAACGCGGTGGACAGTAAATAGATGAGATTTTAATAGTACGCTGACTATTTTTAACTCGAATTGTGCACATTTGCAGAGTTTCGAGCTCTATCTTTAGGTCTTCGCATTGTTCAATGCAGTCTTTAATAAACAAGGAAGATCCGCCTCTTGCTTTTCCCGAAGGGTGACAAGCGTGGTAATCAGTATAGCCTTTTATTTTTAAATGCGATTCCTTTTTCACGTGAGTTTCAGAAATCAAGCAAATGTCAATATCTTTTTCTCGCATGAATATTTCCAATTCGTCAAGTTTTTGCAAAAGTCCGTTTGCATTCCAAGTACATATTTTTAACATTCTTTTTACATTCATATTCTAGGTGAAGTACGCGTTTTCCGTGAATAACTCTCGAGCTTAACCAACCTATCGAGAATAATTTTATTTATTTTGCTTTGCTCTTCAAGTTTCGCGAGAATAATTGCGAAAACTTGAGAAGCAGGGTCCGTCGTATTTATATATATATATATATTCACTTGATTGCACCTTACCTACGCTATACTCTCCTCGAAAAAGGATGATGACAGAAACCTCAAAAGACACATTTCCTACAACAAGGTTCCTTCTACTGATCCAAGTGTCCCCCACTCATTTAAAAACCAATTAATTCGCTTAAATTTATCCAATTTGAATGGCGGCGTCGCACAATTTACTTATTTCAAGTGGCATTCCCATGACTCCCCTTCCATAACACCGCCACTTAATGTCACCGACTTTATTTATTCAACCAAAAAAAAGAGGATATTTTCGCTGAATGGAATATGCCACATTAATAAACAATTAATTCGCAATAAACAATGTATGCAGGAAATTGTCCACATGAGAATTCAATTCTGTGTTGCCTGCAATCACATACAGCACGTAGAGTAGGTATCACAGGACACAGCTCACAGGATAGCCGGCCATTCAGAAGGGTGTTGTGAAACAATAAAAATAAACTTTGGTGCTCGCTTTAATTACTGTCCCTGGAGCCGGACGTGTACGTGTCATCGGAAGAAGGATTTCCGTGATTTTTTTTTATCATATCACGGATCAGGAGAAAGAACTTTTTTTTTCTAAACTGATTATAGCGAATTGATTTAACAGTTCATTCACCTATCAAAGCACAAAACAACACTCATTGCACCTAGAAAACACTTATCAAATGGAAGGACACCTATAAAGGGAAATACAAGTTCCATCTCATCCCTCATAGTAAAATTCTTATGATCGATATCCTGGGAAATAGTCCTTAACGGAACACTTGGTTTACCATTACCTAGTAGTGTTCAATTACTTCCCTCTACACTTGCACATAAAAAGAATATCCTATTCTCCTATTCACACGCTCTCACCGATAATTGCGAATTCAGCCATTTCTTCTGCACCGTATCCCCTTACACTCACACCGATGACAGAGAACAACAAGAGCCGCTTTTCTCTGAGTCGGTAGCGAAACCGAATGTCCTTTTCATTTGCAATAAAATCGAATGGAAATGCGAACTTTTTATTATCCTTAAAAGTGGATTAGGTACGTGGAAAAGGATAGAGCTGGAGAAAAGAAAATCAAAACAAAGCAGCTCGTATAATAAGCGGCGAATCCGGATACCATCGTAATGGTGATGATTGTGTGTGAACAAGGATTGCACTCATGGGTGCTGCGATTCAAATAATGCTCCTTTTGTTGTTGACATTTTGATTTTTCCTTCTGTTTTCTTTGGTAGTGTTGGTGATATGCACATGCGGGTAACTGAATGTAAGCAGATTTGGTATTTTTTTCTTGTGTTAAGGACGAAGGCAGTAAAATTAAATACGAATGCGATGAGTGTGAGTATTAGAGTCCTTATTTGGGGGACTCTGAGCTATTGTTTGAGATGAAAAATATATGCACAATAGTATTTTATGTAGACAGTGAGAACTTTCAATTCTTGTCCTTATCTGAGAGTATACATATACATTTCTCAGGTGTCAATAAAAATGCATATTTGGTATCTTGGGAAGTAGTTATGTAAATGGTTTTACGAACTCGCACTTCGCTTGCATCAAACGAACAGTGGAGAATTTCAATACAAACCAATAAACATATGTACATATGTATGTATTTGTATATACTTTTAAACGCGCTTACTATGCCTGGAGGGCTGAAAACATTGCTTCCAATTTGCTAAATTCATCTTTCGTTGACTTGTTACTAAGGTTAGGTTAGGTAAGCGGCCTTAGATTTATGTGAGCCCATTGTGGTACCCATTATGTGTTCCCCACCGTGGTATCAGTGTTTTGGTTCCAACCATTTGGACGTCCTGGCAAACTTAAGTAGACCTGACGGTGATCGGTCAGTTAGTTCGTCGATATGTTCGAAGAAAAATTTTCCTAGGGTTCTGTTTCTTAGTTGGCAGAGGTTAGGGCAGTGACAGAGGAAATGGGCTGTGTCCAGGGCCGGTTTTAACAGTTTTGGCGCAGGAAAAAAAATAAGCGCCCCAAAAGCACCTTAAAAAATGTTTGGTCTTTTCCACATCACCCGAAGAGATAGAGTACCTAATTGACGCGTTGACTTTAACATAAAATTCAACCCTAAATCTTTCTTGAGGGTCTAAAATTACCTCATCCCTATCCTCATAGGAAAACTGAACTACTTTTTTTCGGGACCGTTAAGTTGAAATTGTTGGAAAAGTGCAAGGAACTTTAATTTCATTTGCTATAAGGCGAGACTTACATATCTAAATATTCAAAAAAAACTTGACTAAAAAATGTTTCATTGAGCACAAAATTTCAACTGCAAGATTTAGGTAAATACTGCTTTGTGTCTAATATTGTGTACCAAATAACAACACAACAAATAAATTTAAATTCGCTAAGCTACCAAGAGATTGAGGCATATTTTGGACTTTTTGGTCATCATTTTCTGAAATTTCAACAAAAGCCTTATAAACATCTCCCAAGTATAGTTTTAGTGGTTTTATTGCATATTCTACTTAAGAGTCAAACTACAAAGATGTTTTTTTTAAAACCGACCATCTGCCTACAGAACTTGAATAGAAAACCTAGAGACTCTCAACTGTATCGACGAATGCAACTGCAGCAGAAGCAGCGTTGCCGATGTGGCACGATCGTGCCATTATGGCACTTTTTAATTAAAATGGCACGGTGGCACTTTAAGATTACATATGGCACCATTCCACATTGATTTTGGAATAAGTAAAATAATGTGAAGGAAGCGCAAAAATATTCCTTAAAAGAACAAATTTTTTAACTCTTTGCATTCACTCACAGTATTTACATACGCTGCGCTGAAAACATAAATTTTCGATTATCCTCATTGGTGCCAACTCCTTATCCGCCAAATTATTTTCTAGTTTGAATCATTTGAATGTTGTCTGAGAAATATGTCATAACGCGTTATATGTATTGAAAAAACTGAAAAAGGGTGTTTTTCTATCTATTTTTGCTGGTGGCACGCAATTTTTACAATATTTCCCTCTCATATTAGTACCATTATCATACCCTTGTCCTCTACAACTCACTAATAGAATATCAAAAAGAGCAAGTTCATTCAAAACTAGGTCAGTTTAGCCAGACCCAGCTGTTTTTTTTCGCAACTAACAATCCCAAAAAATATTCTCTAATTTTAAACTTTTTCGTATTTTGGTCCACTATTCTAACTACTAAAGTTAATTGCTCCTTTCTACTTATGTATCTCGGGCGTACAATCTACTATAATCGAAGCCTAGGAGAATCAACGCATTACTAAACGCAGGGAAAATTGAATATAATTAGAATTACATACTAATTTGCAATATAGTTAAAAATGTGCTACCTACCACTTGAAGTGCTAATGTTCTGAAATGAATAATATCTTTCGTTTTCGTATCCTCAGGTTGAATTTTTGTATGTAGTCTTGTTTTGTTATCAACTAAATATTAAATGCACAACATATAAGAAGGAAATGATTTTTTATTGGTTGAAAACACGACAATGCAAAAAGCATAGAAAAAAAAGCAAATGTGCTATCTTTCTGTCACGATCTGTACATAATGTAACAATAAATTTTACTAGGTATGACCTGAGTTTGACTCTCTTTCTCTTCAGTCAAATCGAACGTTTTGATATATCGAACAAGGTTGTGAAACCAAATTTGAAGTTCGCATCGTTTTAGGTAGGCGTATTGCCTTGGCGCAAAATTTGAATCCTGCTCCACAACTTCCGACATGTTTGTTGATTTGTATGGATTTTGGTAGGCGCAAATGGAGCGGTATGATAAGACTGCTCCACAGCATGTTGGCAATGAAAATTTCGTTTTTGGCAATGGGCTGAAAGGGTCGACTGGATATTGAATATGAAACAACAGAGTCTACTATGGTTGCAGCAGAGACAATGTTTGTCTCTGGGTTGTAGTTGGGTACAGATAAAAATTCTGCTAACTGGTCTGTTATACCAGAGAATAAAATGTTGTGGGAACGGGAAGGTATAGAAAAAAAAAAAAACATTATGTGCATATTTATATGGAAATTTGGTGATTTTAATGGATGTGTATTTTTTAAAGTACAGTGATTGAAATGTGTGTATTGTTATTTGAGAAGTACGGTGAGAAATATTTGTTTGTGAAGAATATAAATATGTACATATTATGTATTAGCAAACGAGTAGATCTGTTTTTTGGATAGTATTTTGTTTAGTTTTTACGCCTCTTGCTTTCTAGCGCTTGGCGCATCTGCGCCACTCGCTCCTATGTAAGGTCCGGCCCTGGCTGTGTCCTCATGAGCCCCTTCATCACCGCATCCGCTGCATATGTCAACATCGCTAAGCCGTAGCTTCTTCATCTTAGCATGTTGTGGCCAGTTAACACTCCTATCAGTATTGACAGGGATTTCCTATCTTTTTGTAGGATTTCTTTGGTTTTACTCTTATCGTATTCTGGCCACATTTGTCTTGATATTTCACAGGTAGTTAGTGATTTCCACCTGCTATTAGCTTCAGATTCAGGTTTAGCACCGTGGTGTAGTGGTTAGTGCGTTGGACTGCTATGCAATGCTGCCCGGGTTCAATCCCAGTCCGGGTCCAACACCTAAAAAGTTTTTTCACGGCGCCACCTTTTTCGAATGTCTGACAAGCAATCAAAGTGTATCATTTGTCACGATTGAGTTTCTCAACTGTAGTTCCCTTCCATTTCATGGAGAAAATAACACGCACACACAAATGGTTGCGAGAGGCAGGCCCAGGTTCACCCCGAGCTGTAGCGCCACCTAAGTAAGTAAGTATTAGCTTCAGATAGTGTTTTTTGTTCGATTTTGGCATTGAGGTTGCAGAGTGGAGGTTAAACCCTGTAATTTGCTTGCTCTGTCTAGGGCTGACCCTTTTCTGGCCAATTCATTCGTGGCTTCATTGACTGAAATTCCGCTATGACCAGGGACCCAATAGAGTCTTACGTTGTGTTGCGTGCCAAGAATCTTAACCCTGTAATGCATGAATTAATTTGCGTGGGAGAAAAAGATTAAAAATGGTTGGAATGGTTTCTTTTGGTTATTAGTGTTCCGTCCGTACCAAAACGGAACACTAATGGAATCAGTTCGGTGTCTGTCTGTCTGTCTGTCTGTCTGTCTGTCTGTCCGTCTGTCACAGGCCTTTTTCTCAGAGACCATTTGACGTAGACTATTGAAATTTGGAACAGTTATAGCAATTAGTGGCCCAAACACTGACATGAACTGAAAAAGTTGAATTTCGACTTGGGGGGCTAGTTTTGGGGGGATAAGTGAAATGTTAAAAAAAAAACTTTTTTAATTTAATGTTGAGGTCATCGTGTGTGATGTCAAATGAAAGCTACTTAAAGCACGAATTCAAAAATGTATAAAATATTTTTTTGTGTTACTTTTTTCTTAACACTTTTTCAAAAAAACGTTAAAAAATCGCTGTCCGAGGCTGTATCTCCAAAAATATCGATCAGAAAAATCTAAATAAAATCGCAAACATCGAGAATAAAATGTAGATGGAAACCCAATTATCAGAACTGCATTACCTTCGACAGTTTTTTTTCTATTAATTTTTTTGTAATTTCACCTTCCCGACTGTTTGCATATACTGAAGTGACGTAACCATATGACAATCATATAAAAGTGAATACGTGAAGGGAAATTTGTATGTGTGAGAGTAAAAATTGAATGGTTGCGCCATTCGCTACAAAAAATTCACTTCCGGTCATTGTATATGAAATATATACAATGCTTCCGGTATAACCATTGAGCTTAGACTTAAACCACATAAAGGAATCTTGATGGTTTCGTATACATTGTAATGTAGGTGTCTCTTCTTTTGCTATGAAGATATGAAAATTGAATTTGCGTACAGACACGAGAGGGAGACAAATCGCCAAATTCCACGTATTTAATACAATTCAACGAATAACGAGACGAAAATATATGTATGGATACATACTCATACATACTTTTTTTTTTTTTTGTGGATGTACCATGTAGATTATGTATAATTATTATTCTTTCGAGAAGATGAGACTTATCAAGTTGTTTACATTTGTGTAGATATGTACATATATGTACATACATATTTAAATTTGTTTTTGGCAAATCGTGCTGAATTTTTATTGAAATATATGCATTCATACATATGTACCTATTCGTATCTACAGGTATATAAGTGCATATGTACATACATAAGTATGTACATTAGAGGTGGGTCGTTTTCGCGGTTAGAAAAACGAAAAACGAACAAAGGGTTAAAAAAAAACGAAAAAACGATAACGAACGGGTGAAGTAGTTGGAGTATACCTACATACATACATCAAGGGTGGAATCATGTTATGTAGGTAGGTACTATTAGTTTTTCTTCTTTATCCGTTTTCATGTGTGCGTAACAGAATTATTCATTCGCACACCTGTGTTGAATTGTGTATTCTTTGGTTTGTTATTTTTTTAGTTTGCTGGGTTCGTTTGCCTTTGGTTTCTTTTTCAATGAATTTTCAATGTGCAAACGCAAAGTAGATAAATGTAGTTACTTTTTAAACTGTTTTTTTATTATAAAAAAACGGTTACGTCGTTACGGGATGAAAAACGGTTTTTTAAACCAGTTCGTTTTTTTTGTACCCACTCCTAGTATGTAGGCAGGGTTGCCAGAAACTCCAAAGCTTTAAGAGCCCAAATTTAGAAATTTTGTCGCCCAAAATCGTTGCCCAATAAGTAGCCCAAATATCGTATGAAATAAAGTTTTTTTCAAAGTTCCTTTATATCACATTCAGCAAAAATTTAATAGAAATAATAAAAATATATAATTTACCTCTTTTAAGAAACAGCTAAATATAAATTAATAAGTTATTCAATATAGTCAGGCTGTAATAATTTGAAAATATTGTGTGTAGACAAATTAGCCAAGTGTTGGCAGCTACGCTTGAAGGCAACATGTTTAGTTTTTTTTAGCAAAAATAGAAGAAATAATTAATAATAATATTTAAATAATTAATTAATAATTAATAATAACTGGCAGTATCATCATCACTCTTGTAAATTGCTGGTGTACATTTTGCTACCATATGTGGTGTTGATTCGAATTCATTCACATATGTATGTTTCTAACGGTGGAATCGATATTTATGCGTATAATTGCACCAAGAGATGCCAAAGACAGTATATTTCTAGGTTTAGTTTTTACGGCATTTAAAACTGAAAATACCCTTTCGGCAACAGCATTACTTACTGGTAGAGATAGT
Organism: Brachyopa scutellaris; assembly: GCA_949775065.1. Taxonomy (NCBI): domain Eukaryota; kingdom Metazoa; phylum Arthropoda; class Insecta; order Diptera; family Syrphidae; genus Brachyopa; species Brachyopa scutellaris. The sequence goes on along the minus strand of OX459115.1, from coordinate 83,732,329 downwards.
AACTGCATAGCAAAATGGCCAGTATCTCTAAAAATCAACTTACCTGCAGCATTTCTCACTCTGATCAGTACGTATTATGGTGTATCAACCATGCCACCACTGTAAACTGTAAAACACACATACACAGACTAAGCATAGAGTGACGAAAACGTGTGTAGTGCAATCGAGTGAATTAATCATGTCAATTGCACTGAACGTCACTCAATTGAAATAATATCCTTAGAAAAATAATGTAACCAATAAGAAACTAGTTATTGCCTGAGTTTTCATTAGTCGTCAAGTTGCGGCAATTACCTCGGGCCAATACCGAGGTGATCAAAAGATACTGTAAAGATGATCAGGAATTCACCACAGTATATCCCAAATTGTTTACAATGATACTTGTGTATAAATGTGTATGGCGTCACAAAAATCAAATTTGTATGTCATTTTTAAAGAATTTTAATTATAAATAAAAAGTCGCCCAAGATCGTAAATGGAAAATATTCGTAGCCCAAATTCCATTGGGCTACTAGCTTTTGAATTTTCATCGTAATTTTTGAAAAAAGATAGCCCAAAATACGATAAATCGCCCAATCTGGCAACCGTGTACCTATGTAGGTACTTACTTTATGTATTTGTGGTTTTTCTCTCTTTTTTTCTTGTGTAGAGATTTTGCGTGTGTGAGTGCAAAATTTTAATAGTTGTACTTAGAACTATTCAATTTGGTGTTTGTTTTTGATAATGTTTTGAGAGTATTATATAGTTGAACATTTTTAAAACGTGAGAGCTAGACTGTGCTCAGCTTTGAAGTGTTTTACTTTCAGAAACCTGCGACGGAGTGCTAAGAATATTTATTGTATCGCATATTTTTCGCATTTTGTGTACTTTTTGCACTTAAATTTGAATGTGATTGAACCTTCACTTATTGTGCAAGTATAACTTGCACTTGACCGGATTTTTTTTTTTTTAATAAAATTTATTAAAAAAAGTTGAAAAAAATATTTAGTTTAAAAAATAGCATTTTTATTTATATGGCTCCAGTTATTAAACTAATCAAACGAGTAGTTTTTTAACAATGCAAATACATTAACAATATAGTAAGTTAAGTATTCCCATCAAAATTTTTAAACTGGTTTTGCTTACCGATTAAACACAATTATTTGCACACAGAATTCAATGTTTTGCCACTTTTTTTTCAATGCGCGATGGACTGAAGTTCAAACGCGAAAATCGCCGATAGACGTTAACCGTGTTTTATTATCCCCGCGATCTGATCCGGATCAGATCAACAAATAAGTTTGTGTGCATTACAATAACAATCCGAGATCTTGCTTCTTGTCAAGATCAATTTTCGTGATCCAAAAATTAGTTCGACTATTTCTCACTATGGTACACTTTCGCTTGTGAATGTTGCTGTATTATCGACAATCGCCAAGGGTAAATGTTGCCAGATTAGAATATAAAAATATTATTGGCAATCCAAATATCATTAATGTTATTTTGTTCGAATAAATTAATTTTTCTGCTCATAATGATATTTAAGCGATGTAAAACTGAAACTATAGCTGCAAAATATTATTCTCATTCGGTATCTGTTACTCAAAATTAACTCAATTTCCTCCTAAAAAATAAAACAGGAGCATTCAATTTTCATTTAAAAGAAAATATTCATTCGCATGGCAACTTCGCACTAAATGTCAAAATGAACTTAGCTTGTACAATAACCACAACACAGAACTTTGATCTGGTTTGTTTTATTATTCTGATCTGATCCGGATCGGATCACGGGGATAATAAAACACGGCTGTTATCTCACAAATATGAAAAGTACCGTTTTATGTTGTTAATAATATATACGAAGTAATCATTTCGTGTTTTGTTCATTTCGAATGCCATATAGTAAAGAAAATAAGTAATAGTTGCGAAAAGCCATATATGGCTTCGTATGCATTAAAGGGTTAAGCTCTTCGCGGCAACATTTCACAAGCTAGGATGTTATTTGCGTAGCAGCTAATGCATAAAGCTCATCTTCCGCCGCCAGTCAATCCTGAAAGTTCAATATTTAAAGTTAACTGATACAGAGCAAAAAAGGAAGAAACAAGGCACGTTATGGTATAATAACCTTGGATGAAGAAGGGCATACAGGCGACAGTGCACGATACCATACGTCATCGCTTTAAAGAAACACCGACTCTTAAAACCCTAAAGAGAACCGGAAAGCCTAAATTAATAGAAGGGCCAGACTATAAAATTAAAAAGCAAGAGGGATCGACGGCTTACAGCTCCAGAAATCTGTGCAGAGTTCAGACGCACTCAAAGCAGATATAAAAAGGGGTTTAGCTACCACAGACCTTCACGGTTGAGTAGCAACACGAAAACCTTTGTTACGACCTTAAAACAAAGTCCAACGGCTACATTGGGGAAAAGAGCAACAGGATTTAATATCGACTGAATGGATTTATAGACTTTATGGCGGTTTGCTAAAGAAAAGATGCTCGCTAGCTGTGTGGTCCTAATCGTCAAGCATGGAGGTGGTTCAATAATGGTCTTGGGATGTTTTATTTCGCTGGTATTGCAGATCTAATCCGTATCGATGGATGTTAGCGATAGCGTAACCTACTACCATATTATCGTGGTAAAAGCGCCTACCGGTAGCACTTATGTAAAAGTCGTCTTGAAGAGTCTGGTTCAGAAGGACGTCTGTATTCTACAATAGCCACATTTTATTTCTTTAAATTGTATACCGGGTTAGTTAAAAACTTATCAAAGACTAGGTTAGGTTAGGTAGCAGTGGCTGCCGGTAACAAGTACCAGCACACTTAGGCCGGATCTAGGGGATATTTTTCGCGCTACTCAAGAGAACCATTTGGAGCTTTGTATTATACGAAGAAGGCTTCCTATGTCTTTTAAGTGATCTACTTAGATCTTCGAAGAAGTATTCTCCTAGCTGGGCATGAGCAGAGGAGATATGTTGAACTTTCCTCCTCCTCTTCGTCTCTGCAGCTTCTGCAGAAGTCGTTTGAGATGACGCCAAACCTAGTTGCGGGCTTGCCTATAAGGCAGTGTCCTGTAATGACACCGATAGTCGTACTTATATGAAGTCTTTTTAGTGACAAAAGGTATCTAGAGCAGTTTAGATCTAATCTAGGCCAGGTCTGTTTAGTAGCAAGGCAGGTAGTTCCACGTTCCCATCTAGCATTGGTTTTATTGACTGTTGACATTTTTTTCTTATCTGGTAGAATAGGTATTGTTATTTCTATTTTAGCGAGTCAGCTTTGCAATTCCCTGGAATATCTCTGTGCCCCGGTACCCAGCAAAGGTGAACTGCTTAGCCACCTCTATAAGAGATGAACGGCAGTTAGAGGTTGTCCTAGAATTGGATGGGAATGATTCCAGAGATTTCAAGGCCACCTGACTATCCGAGAAAATGCTAATATCGTTAGTGGATATTGCATTCCTCTTGATGCAGGACAGTGCTTCCGAAATCGCCATAATTTCCGCTTGAAAGACGCTGCAGTGATCAGGGAGGCGAAAGGAGAGATTTAGTTTTAATCGGTCTGAGAAAACACCTCCTCCTACACCATTAGTTCTGGATCCATCAGTGTAGAAGTGTAACGACTTATCTGTTGCGGCACCTAGGTCATCCCAGAAAGACTAACTTAAAATGTTTCAAATCTTAGAGTTCAAGAAGATGAAACCTACTTTAAAAGTGATGGAATCTGCGAGTCTCTCATCGTTAAGTTATTTCCCATCGCTGTTTGCGACTAAGTCTTTTTAACGAAAGTAAAAAAAAATCCCTCAAAAATACTTACAGACATAATTCCTTATTTCCCGTTCTCGGCCTTCCGTCTCAAATCATAACCAATTGCCAAAAACCATTACAAACACTCTGCTGGCTGCCGCTCATTTCATCGTTATGCATCATTAAAGTTCTGAAAAAAAAGTTAATCCTACGTACAGAGATAGTCACATAGCAACCCCTTAAAAAAACATCCCCCTTCCAGGCATGCGAATGCCTCTAAAACTTTTTCCATAGTCTCTGACTCTGAATACAGTTACAAGGAACGTGCAACAAAACAGCATGCTTAACCAAAAGTCAATAAAAATTCAAATTTATTACAAAAACAAGAAAGAGAATAGGCACACAACATAAAAAGGCCAAACTTATCTCAGATGCAAAATTATCCTTCGTCCTTGTGCTTGGGAAAAATATGACAGACACGTTTTCTTAACCCCCCCCCCCCCCCCCTATTACACTCAGTTCATGTATGAGAACAACAAGTATGACATGCAAATGCAGGGGGCTGAGGATGTGTGACAGAGGCAAAGCAGTTATTATAACTCCCCCCTAGAGGTTGGTTGGTTGGCAAAACATACACGACAGGACTTTAGCTGTTTAGGGGGTGCAAGCGACTAAGTGGCGCCACAGCAAAAGAAAAAAGGGACAAATTCCCTGCTAAACAATAAAGTCACTTTGATCGGCAGTTGACTCCCTAGTCCTAGTCCCAGTCCCAGTCTCAGTCATCGTCGCCAACCGGAACTGCTGGCTGGGAGCAGAAGACAGACTTTTGTCGTAAATTTCGCGCTCTCGCAATTATTATTATTTTCATGTGACGGGGACTGGGACTGGGACTGGGACTGCAGTGAGTAAGTGAGTAACCAAATGAGTGAGTGAGAAAAATGTGGAAATTATAATTGCCAGAACAATTACGGAAACGGAAAGTTTCCCCCATCCGGCTGTCATTGTTTCTAGAGCTTTAGATTGCAGCAAGTTTGGCTTTCCTTTCACTCATCTGGATAAGTTAAGGTGGGGGAGGGGTTTTTTTTTCTTTGTTGACATACCAAGGTTGCCTATTGATTTTTAATGAGCATTGCGTACAGCTGTTGTTTACGGTTATCGTTGTAATTAAAGTAAAGTGTTTGTTATTGCGAAAATCTCTCATTCAGTTATGAATGGAATTTCAGTTCAGAGGTGCACGACTCACCAGGCAGCACAATAAACGAAAAGTAATGAAGAAAATCGACTATATATGGATTGGGGGACTGGGACACGTTTCGGGATAGAACAAACAAAATTACAAGAGCAGCATTATTACGAAATCGGAAGTAAATTCCATTGATATCGTTATTATGACTTTGATGGGGAATTAAGCGAGTTTTGATGGCTCTAATGAGATTCAAATAATTACAGTGAGATTGTGAGTAGGGGAAGTTGAGGGTTAAACTGTAAGTTTGAAGGACTCGATTCGAGCATCATCTGGTGTCGCTCCCATTGTAGTGAAAATATTCATACGTTAGGTTCAATCTTACTCTCATTAGACGTCAGTCTTACTTGGTAATATCCAGGGATTCAAAACCTCAAAACTAGATAAGGCCCAATAATTCTTTCGACAGCGATTGAGAATATGTTAGAAAACAGTAAGCTGTAATTACTTGACATTGACAAGTGTCTTTTCTTTCTTTTTATAATTCACGTGCGCTAAAGGGGTTGTGAATACCCTAAAAATGTCTTACACAGCGCGGGCGGGCCATAAGGAAATTTAGGGAGCTTGAAAGAGGAGATACTGATGCGCATTGGTCTTAAAAAAAATAATGGGAAAATCGAGTTTGGTAAAGCGTTCCACATTCGTGTTGAGCGGTTAAGGGAAGAATCTCTAAATCTTACTGTACGTCCGAAGTCGAAGGCACATCATAGCTGAAATCGGGTGAGCCCGTCAAAATGTGATCACATCTAGAGGCACACCGCAAGGGGGGGGGTCATATCCCCCCCCCCCCCCCCTTCTTTTGATCATGGTTATTATTGAAATACTGATAAAATTTAGATATAGTGGAATAAAAGCAGTAGCATATGCAGACTTACTTACTTAGTTGGCGCTACAGCTCGATGTGAACCTGGGCCTGCATCTCGCATCCATTCGTGTGTGCGTGTTATATTTTTGCACGAATGGAATGGAATATGCAGACTTCCCACAGGAAAATTCCTAACCACTAATAGTGAACTGTCCCATAATTGGATTTTGAAAGACTTCTCATGGGCGTTTCCAAGCAGAGAACAATGAAGTATCAAACGAATCTAAGTCCATTTACATCGATGGGTCAAAAGCGGAAATAGGTATAGGAGCGGGTTGTTTCTCGGAGGAACTAGAAACAAACAGCTCCATACGACTCCCAGACAACAGCAGCGCTGTCCAAGCTGAGGTTCTAGCAGTGACAAGGGCCGTCCAACTGGTGTCAATGATGACAATATACCGAGAAGATATTACAATTTACATTGACATCCAGGCAGCTATAAAAGCATTAGCTGCTACGCAAATAATATCAAAGCTTGTAAAGTGTTGCCGCGAAGAGCTTAAGGTTCTTGGCACGCAGCACAACGTAAAACTCTGCTGGGTCCCTAGTTACAGCGGGATACCAGGCAATGAAGCCGCGGATGAATTAGCCAGAAAAGGCTCAGCCCTAGACATAGAGCAAGCCGCAACCTCAAGGCCAAATTCGAACAGAAAACACTATCTGAAGCTAATACCTACTTACTTAGGTGGTGCTACAGCTCGGGGTGAACCTGGGCCTGCTTCTAGCAACCATTTGTGTGTGCGTGTTATATTTTTCCACGAATGGAAGGGACCTACAGTTTTTTACTGACTCCGAATGGCGAGTTGAGAAGCTCAATCGTGACAAATGCTACTCTTTGATTGCTTGTTAGACATTCGAAAGAGGTGGCACCGTGAAAAAACTTGTTAGGTGTTGGACCCGGGCTGGGATTGAACCCGGACAGTATTGCATAGTAGCCTAACGCACTAATCACTACACCACGGTGCTCAACCTGAATCTGAAGCTAATAGCAGGTGGAAATCACTAACTACCTGTAAAATATCAAGAAAATGTGGCCAGAATACGATAAAGGTAAAACCAAAAAACTTCTACAAAAAGATAGGAAATCGCTGTCAATATGTTAACTGGCCACAATATGCAAAGATATTACACGAAAAAACTACGGCCTAACGATGATGACATATGCAGGGGATTCTGTGACGAAGCGGCTCATGAGGACACAGCCCATTTCCTCTGTCACTGCCCTAACCTCTGCCAACTAAGAAACAGAACCCTAGGAACATTTTTCTTCGAACATATTGACGAACTATCCGACCGATCACCGTCAGGTCTACTTATGTTTGTCAGGACATCCGGAAGGTTGGAACCAAAACACTGATACGACGGTTGGGAACACATAATGGGTACCACAATGGGTTGTCCACATGAACCTTAACTAAGTGTGATGTGAATGTATTCATTCTCGTCAGCCCGCTCACTTAACCTAAAATAACCTAGTGTACTGTTGGTTTAAAGAGAAGCGGATAAGTATTTAAATCCTATTAGGAACCTGTGGGCCGATGTAGCGCCAAAAAAAAGTCCTCAAACTCCGAAGAACTCTTTAAAAATATTGAGAAAGTATGGAAGAAAATCCTTCTATAAAGATGCCAGGCTTGGTTCAGCTGTTTTGGTAATTAAAGCACTAGCTCTTCTCATAATATAAAAAGATATAAGATACAAATTTGACAATATTTTATGTGGTTTTATGAGTTTTAATAGAAAGAAACATTTTTGTTTCAAATTATAATTCCACATGGAAACGTACCTAATTTTTCATTTGCTTGAATTTCATTCTATTTACGGTATATGCCCTTGTTTTATTTACAAAAAATAACGTTTACCTACATATGTGTGTAGATTACGTGAAAATAAAAAATAATTTTAATTGATAAGAGCTCCGTTTTCAAATTTTTATAGACAATTTGTTTGTTTCTAATTGGTGCAGTGGTGAACTTAGGAAATAAAAAAAGGAAAAAGTGTGTATATGTAGACTAGATAACAGCGTTGCCGATGTGGCACGATCGTGCCTTTTTGACACAGTAATTTCCTTTAGGCTCGTAGGCACGAAAAAAATAATTTTGGCACGTTTTTCTTATTTCCATTATTTGACTGGAACTTCAACTCATAATGATATTAATTTGAAATTGTAAGCACAGTTTAACTTATCATCTATAGAAGGACGCGTTGGTTCAAAATTATGCCATGAATGCACTTAATCCTGAAGAATAATTCAAAAGAAGATTATAAGTCTGTTCAATGAGACTGTTCTGGGCAGAAAAGAACAGAAAAGTACAGCGTTTTCGTGTTCAATGAAAATACTTTCTGTTCGAGACTGATTTGCTTTGTGCAGAACATATTTGTCAGAAATGTCAAAATCACCTTTGATTGCATATTTAATTTTTTTTACATGAAGTGAAGTGTTTCGATGAGATTTAAGGTTACCAACTTGAAGAAATCGAAATTCAATCGGAAAAAGGTTTGGTTATTTTTATATGTAATAAATAATTTGGAAATTATTAAGTACGATAATCGACAGTGAAGTTGTTGTCATAGTTGACAAAAAAACATATGGCTGTAACTTTTTGTTCTATTTTGATCTGCTGTTTTTGACAAATCTGTGCTGTTCTGCCTATTTTCTCATTGAACAAGGATTATGTAATTTTTTTTTTTTTTTGATTAGGCACGCTATCGCTTAAAATGGCACGGTATTTCAGCGGTTGAGGCACGATATTTTTTTCTTGAGCGGCAACGCTGTAGATAAACCAGTTATTTGTCTTCCCTAAAATTAAAATGAAATTTTATTTAAGGGGGTACATATGTACGTCCAGCAGCGTCAAAAACGCGCTAAAAGAAAAACTGTTGTTAGAAAGGATAAGAATAGAAATTAATAAAAAATAACTTTTACACATCGTTTATAAGTACAGTGCTGTGCAAAACATACCGGATTTTTTTTGGAAAATTTTCTTTTGTAAATTCTAGTGAACAGGATATTACGTAAAATTCTTTGATACTACAAAAAACTTATTGCATTAGAATACAATTTAGGAAAAAAAAACGAAGTCCTGCTGTAATAATTTTTTATGTTTTATCAAATAATTTAACTCAACTCTATTTCATGCCTGTGCAAAACATACCGGATCTCCAAAAGCATCGCATTTCCTTCCTCTTAATCTTATTCATAACGGTTTTGACTGTCATTTGAATTGAATTTTAGACAAAAGATAAGTGAAAACGACATTAGCAACTTAGTTCTTTCAAAATTTGTTATTACTAAATTGGGCAAAAATAAATATAGTAGCTGACTTCAAGGCAGATTTACACCAAAAAAAAAAACTATCCGAAAAGTACAAAATGGCATCATCGACAATGTAGGATATTAGAAAAATGTTTCAGAGGGGAGAACCGATTGAAACCATTTATTCTTAAGGACGTCCACGAAAAACAACAGGCCGAACCGACCGGGAAATCTAAAGATGGGCTTAAAAGATCCTTTATTGTCTTTCAAAACAGATCGTTAGCGAACTCAATCTTTCAATTGAAGCAAGAAACGTACGAAGAGGTTTTAAAAAAGCTGACTTTTGTACTTTTCGACCGTGTAAAAAGCCTCCACTGACTGCTAAGCATGTACAGAAAACGTACCATTTTGTTGTTTTAGTTAGTCCTTGATCAATTTGCTTAGGCTAATCGTTTCTTAGACTGGATTTCGCAATAAACTATTTAAATTGGTCCGAGACTAAGTCAATTTTAAAATTAGTCCGAAACTAAGCGCTGATAGTAAGTTTAACTTTATTCCTTTTGATAGAAATATTCATGTTAGATGAAAGAATGGGACACGTCTTCAGCAACAATAATGTCGTCCCATTTTGAAGCATGAAGAAGGTTCGATCATGGTGCGGGGATGTTTTTTTTTTTTTGGCTAAGGATGTGGTCCCCTATATGAAATAAATGATATTACGGATCGTTTCCAGTATAGGGATATACTGGAATCCGAAAAGCTACCATAAGCAGAAAATAAGATGCCACTGCGTTGGGTCTTTCAACAAGATAATGACCCAAAGCATATTTTAAAGTTGCTAAAGGAGTGGTTTGTGAAGAAAAAAATTATTGTATTAGGATGGCCTTCTCAATCGCCCGATCTGAGCCCTATCCCAAAGCTGTGGCAAATTTTTAAGAGACGAGTAGGTTCAAGGAAATGCGTATCCAAAATCTCTCTTTTTACGTCATTGACGAATGAATAGTGGAGCATTACAAAAGCTGTAATTGAAAATTCAGTGTCGTCCATGCCTAACAGATGCGCAGGGGTAAGAAAAAACAATGGCTACTGGCAAAATATTAAGTATTACCAAAAATCCGGTATGTTTTGCACAGGCATGAAATAGAGTTGAGTTATATTTTTTGATAAAACATTAAAAATTATTACAGCAGGACCTCGTTTTTTCCCTTTAATTGTATACTAATGCAATAAGTTTTTTGTATTATCAAAGAATTTTACGTAGTATCTTCCAGTACTTACTTACTTACTTAGTTGGCGCTACAGCTCGAGGTGAACCTGGGCCTGCTCCTCGCAACCATTTGTGTGTGCGTGTTATATTTTTTGCACGAATGGAAGGGACCTACAGTTTTTTGCCGACTCCGAACGGCGAGTTGAGAAGCTCAATCGTGACAAATGATACTCTTTGATGCTTGTCAGACATTCGAAAGAGGTGGGCACTCTGAAAAACTTTTTAGGTGTTTGCGGCGGGATCTTCCAGTACTAGAATTTACAAAAGAAAATTTTTCAAAAAAAAAATCCGGTATGTTTTGCACAACACTGTATTTAATTTTAAACTTTATAAAAAATTGTATTTAAAATTTATTTTAAAAGAATTAAAATATGTATAAAAAATCACGTTTTTCAAGGCACTATGAAAAAATGTTGCTCCACGGTCTATATCATTTCTCCTTGAAATATTGATGGATTTGCAAAATGTAAAAAAATTCTTGTGAAGTAAACTTGTAGTTATAGTCTGTCGAGACGGATTTTTGAAATTTGAAAAATTTGGCAATTTACGGCAGTTTAAAAAAAAAAATTGTGCATTTTGTGTTAAAACAGTTCCACTTTAATTATATTTATAAATTTTTTAAATCAAAATATCAAAAATTCGGAGAAAACAGATTTGAATATTTAAAAAAAATGCATAAACAAATATTAAAAACTGTACGAGTTATCATGCAGACCTGCAGACATGCAGGAAGAAGTATTTAGTTTTGAAAAAAACGCCCTTAAAGTTTCAAGTGTGTTTCGCTCGAGGTCGCGCGGCTAAAGCCAAAATACATATATTCTCCTCATGCTAAATATATTCTCCTCGTGTTTTATCAATGTCCCTACACATACTTTAGGATAACAAAAGAACCGGCAGGCTGAAGGGCTCCGAAAGTACATAGCTACGTCCTACGTGAAACAGCTACCTGTGCGATTCGTGCTCTCGTCGCGATGACGCGTCGGGCTGTCACATTCTAATAACTTTGGATGTATGGGGAATGTTTACAATGGGCTTTCACAGAAATACGCCTAAAACTATAGAGAATAATAATCTGTAGAAAAAAAAAATAGCGATTTTTTCAAAATTCTGGACGTATGTACCTAGTTATCTAATCTTTGTTTAATATGAACATAACTTTTGACAAAGCCTACCAATAACAATTACAGCCCATGAGTAGATGAGGCAACAAAGGAAGTGTCTTCTTTGAGGTAACGACCTTTTCTCCCTTTGACCAATGATCAATACTATAACCTCATTTCCATTTACAAGCCACAAGCTTGACCACATGGTTCGTATACAAAATCCCCTGCGCCTCACAAGTTGTCTGCTGCATCAAGATATTCCCACGAATATCGATAAGAATCTTTCAATTGTCATAAACTCTTATAAGATTTCACGCCCTCCTAACTGGACAAGAGACGAAAACCGGAATTCTCCTTGTGAATCACTTTGATTGGAATGCCGCATCGCAAAGACTGCGACTACCTATATAATCCCTCTTAAGAGTTCGATCGTAGATCATCTCGTAATCATCACCAGCGCCGTATACGAGTGACTCAGTCAGGCTTGACTTTGAAGTGATTCCTTGACTTTTTTTTTCCCCTACTGCTTGTTATGATTCAGAGTTATGCGGTGGTGATCATGACCACACACCCAAGCGGTGGTGTTAGTGTCATGCCGCTTGGAGCGAAAAACTTCGCAGAAATCATTTGCTGCTATCGCTGCTGTCATATCAAAGACCAGACCAAGCGGAGTCTCTGTGTTCGACTCGGTCATTGGCATTGACAGTTGGGACCGACGCCAATTGAATGACTAAGCAGAGCTCGAAATTTATTATATTTCTTTCTATTGCCTGATTCATTGAAGACGAAGATGAAGACCGTATAGTTAAAACTGCAATAGATGGCCAGTCATAGATACAGAGAGCCTCTAGTCTCAAGAGGCTGGTGATAAGATATTTTTTTTTTTTTGTTTTTTGCCGACTTACAAACAATAAAACCGTCTACGGTCCATGATTAGTTTGACTCTTTTCAATTGAAATTAATGGAAGCAATTAAGAGTGCGAGAAGAAATCGGGACAAAAGTTCACACATCTGCGCAATGATTTTAGTGTGGCAAAAGTAATTTGATTGACTTTCTTTACAGGAACAATTTGCATATTTCTTCGGTGACTCACCCGGTGAAATCAGCTTAATGCACTTATTCAGAAAGATGATGTCCTGCAATATTAGATTCAAGTCGAAGACCTGTATACCTTCTGCTGAATTTCAAATCCATTCCAATCATCCTAACAATCAGAGTTATCTCATTCTATGTGTAAATTTGTTGCTGCACCCCGAAGCCTAACTAATTGGTTTCCGCTCATTTAGATACTCCTTTTGGAACACACCTCTTCACATCAATCATTGCCTTCTGCACTTCATTTGAGATTATGTATACCTGCGCACCCATAGTGCCATCGCATAAAGAGTTTCTCTGGAAATCTCTTGCCGAAAGAACATGAACTATCTTCCTCCGAGTCTGAGGCGGCATAGCCCTCCAAAGAACAGGTCTTTATGAATAACAACAAAAGGAACAACCACCTTCTGTCACGAAATAGAGTGCAGTCGTTCTCTCCTCACCAAGCCACCATACAAATGCTGAACACTTGGCCCACGGGACCACTTTTATTCCCGACCAGGAACCTACCTGAAGTGATTGGACAAAAATCATAATAACGATCGGCAAAGAATCCTACATTCATGAACAACAACAGAAGAACGAGAGGATAAAGTGAATTCCATGTAACCATTGAACCATGCTGGACCTGGAAAAGTCGAAACCCATCTAAACTCCCTGGAACCGCTATCCATTCGCTCGGGGATAATGATTTTATTTGTATTCCCTGTGTGTTGCCAGCTGTAATTTATCTCCTCTCCCATAAGATATACTAGTAGATACTTTGTATCCATACATATACAATGTATGTGTGTATGTATGTATGTATGTTTGTAACTAGATGCTGTTTATATCCTTTAGATACACACAAGACGTGTGGCTTTGTACGAGAACGAACAATTACCGTGATTGGGTCAATTTCTGGAGAAATAATAACCTGTGTCCAGTGCTACTCCCACTCGCAGACCAATTAACCGCAGACCCACAACCATCACTTTGATATCTAATCCCCATTATATAGAGTTGGTTTTGGCTTCCTAATGGCTTTGCAAACCTATTCTCACGAAACAAGCGGGTGCTGGCTGGGTAGACCGCGGCGAAGGGGCAAGTCAGACGAAATAAATCGTGACTTAATTTCCACCCAATGAAAAGCGAAAAAACATGTAAAAACTAACTGAGAAACAAAAGAGAAAAAAAACATTGCATTTGGACATGCAAGCACACATTCAGATACTTTTTGTATCTCGAACAATTACACATATCGAATTGCGAAAAACCACCACATGGCTTGGCTGGTTTGATTGTTTTGATAGAGGCTCGACTGCAACAATTCAGTTGCGTGCAATGAAATGTATGACCACTCATAAAAAATAAAAAAAAGAATTCCTTCCAGAATCCCGTCCCGTCCCGTCCTAGTTCAGTTCAGTTTTTTGTTTGTTTTTTTTTTATGATTTTTTATGAATCTTTTACTGGTTTTTCGCGTGAGTGTTTGTTGGACTGATAACTGAGGGAGGAATTTTATTGTTTGTCTTCATAAGTTATTTAAAAGCACAAGTGACAGCCGGGGAAATTAAAGCGGTATCAACCAATCGGTGGTGGTGGGTTTTTGAGGGGAAAAAAACCAGACTTACTGATTGCCAACTGGAGATTATTTTAATGCCTTTTAAGCGACTGAGTACCTAGGTTCTTTGAAATTTCAAAAGTAACTCGTGAAAGGATTAATCTGTGAGTTTTCTGATGCAATTTGAATGTGCTACGAAGCTACGAGATTAGAGGAAATATTCTATGGCAGATGGCAATACAAAAGTTAAAGTAGCTTATGTCTTGTTTGGTTATTTTTCAGGAGAGCCAAGAGAAGTTTTAAGGACTTTTTAGAAAATTATTTAAAAGATACTATGGAAGTAAGGTAATTTAGGAATTTGCTTTTTTATTACCTTTTTAACGTTTTTTGGCTATTTTACCTAATGGTTAGGTTAGGTTGAGGGGGTTATGATGCTGAGCCATCACAAAACACTAGGCACCTTAATGGGCACATCGCGATCCCCTGGGAGCATAGTATGATGGTACCTAAACCGAAACATTTTCATCAAAGCATTTAATTTCCCTGCTAAATTTTAAGATTTTCTTGTGGCCAGCTTGGCCAGCGTCTTTCAGTGTGTTAAAGAAGTCATTCCTTAAAAATTTCTTTCGAGAACGAGCAATAGCCTGAAAATCACAAAGAATGTGCTCAATGTCCTCCAATATATCTACCTATGTCATTGCAGTATCTGCATTCGTCCGTGCTGAGAAGTCCCATTCTTTCGGCATGTTTCCTCAGGAGGCAATGCCCGGAGAGTATACCAATTAGTGTTCTTAGCTCGGCCTTATTCAGTCTAGCGATTACCTTGGCTCTTTTGCGGTATTTGGCCGGCCATAGAGCCTTGGATACCCTGTGCCCCTCTGTTCTTGACCATATGTGGCCCGCCATGCTTACGATTGTATCGTTGAGTTGCCCTGATGCCGCATGATGGCGGTGGTGGTATGCTCATCCTTTCGGTTATTAGCTGAAACATGTTTATTCTATATAGGCTAAAAAAACACGCTTATTGTACAATAATAAAATAAATATAAAAAAAATACAAAAATAATGTTTTGGAAGGCTTAGCACCAAAACTAATTCATGAACGGTTGTTAAAAGTGTACTAGGACTCTTCACCTTCAATTAGAAAAGTTGGAAGATGGTTTGCTGAAATTAAACGTGGTCGTACAAGTCTTGAAGATGACCCACGTGAAGGACGTCCAAAAAGTACATCAATACCAGAAATCGTAGTAAAAATACAGGATATGGTTTTGGATGATCGTCGATTAACCGAGAAATATTCGGTAGAAGCCCTAGGCATCTTATTATGCAGTGTAAGCAATATTTTGGCTCTATTCTTGGGCTTCAGAAAGTTGTATGCACAATGCAAGTGGGCACCGTAGTGCAAGTGGTTAGTGCGTCGGACTATTGAGCCAGAGGTCTTGGGTTCGAATCCCGCCGCAAACACCTAAAAGTTTTTCACAGTGCCCACCTCTTTCGAATGTCTGACAAGCATCAAAGAGTATCATTTGTCACGATTAAGTTTCTCAACTCGCCGTTCGGAGTCGGCAAAAAACTGTAGGTCCCTTCCATTCGTACAAAAAGATAACACGCACACACAAATGGTTGCGAGAAGCAGGCCCAGGTTCACCTCGAGCTGTAGCGCCAACTAAGTAAGTAAGTAAGTATGCACAATGGGTGCCGCATTCGCTAACAATGGAACAAAAACGCACTCGAATTCGCCTTTCTCAGCAACATATGGAGTGTTTTAGAAAGAATGAGAAGAACTTTGTTCGTCGTTTCGTGACTTGGTTCTACCACCATCATCCTGAATCAAAGTGTGAACCTAGCCTGAACAATTATCCAATTTAAGGTTTTTTATTTTATATTAGGCGTGTTTTTTTTTTGTAACCTATATATGTATACTTCGAAAAAGCTTTCACAGTAAAAATAAGACTCGATAATTATCCAGGCTAAGGTTTTGTTGTATTCTACATGGGTAAACACACAGCTGAAACATGTTTAGCCTATACAGGTCACAAAAAAATACGCCTATTGAAAACATATTGTTGCAACATGTTAAGTCTATACAGATTTAAAAAAAAAAAAATACGCCAAACATTAGATACCTACCTACCATCATCTAAATATAAAAAAAATTTAAAATCCTGGAATCTTTGTGCTTTAAAATAAACCTGCCCTTACGCATACCTGCTGACTGCAATTTTAAAAAAAAAATTGCCGATTTGGAATTTATGGTTCGCTCTAATTGTTTTGCTAACCCTCACACGTTCTTTATTAACCGGCGTTAATATGTGCACTTTCATTTTATCATATCTTGGATACTTTCGAACTAAATATTTTTTCAATTGGAAAGTATATTATTGTATCCAATTTTTATGGGCCACACACAATTCTTTAATAGTCAAAACTAAGATGTTACTTGTTAAGTCCATTTTATTACCCATAGGCCATAATGCTATATAATTGCGAGGTTTTCTGCTTTGTTGACTACAACACTAGGCGCAAATTGAATGTCATTTACAAGAACTTAGCAAGATACATCTTTATAAAACGATATTACGACCACATAACGAGTTACTCTCTGCAAATAATGGGTCTTAGTTTCGACAACCTCATTAAGTTCGGAACGCTAATCCTTTTCCATGGTATTATGCAGACCCAACAGCGTTAGTATTTGTATAGCAGATTAAATTTTGCCAGTTCACAAAGAACACCCATCATAATTCGGCCCAGATTCTATTGCCTGCAATCTGAGCGGTCATTCTTCGTCCACACCACTCTCCTATGGAACTCATTACCCGCTACACTAAGGAGAACCACAAAAACAAGCATTTTTTAAAACTTATCTTTTCAAACACTTGGCTAATGATACTTTAAAAAATTAAAAAAATCAATTTTTTTTCTCTTTCATATTTCGAAAATATAATGTATTGAGAGTATATTGACCCGAGAAAAAATTACAATCATATCATATCATACTAATATATAAATCCCAATGTGACGCTCTTACCTGTCAATCTTACGATTCGATAAACACAAAAACTAATGCACACAATGAAGTAAAACTTCGTATTCCAGTTCATTATCATTCTGTGCCTATTATAGGCCGATTTTTAAATTAATTTATTCGCAATATTATTTAAATTAATGCCGATTCTAACAAATGCCACTTTCTTGCGAAATGTCAATTATTCAAACTACAAATACTTGTGTGTGTGTGTGTGTGTGTGTGTTTTGTGAGGCCTTTCTCTATATCATTATCGGAAGGATAAACCTAAAGTTTTAAAGATTTCATTTAAATAAACTACTTTTTAAAGGTGAAAAATGTCGAAAAAACAGTATAAAATTTGAACATTTTATTAAAGAGCGTACAAAATTTTTAATTTTAGACTTTTTTATGATTTTATAGGTTTATCCTTCCCATACATATGTCGGAAATAGAAAGTATTTTTTTTTTTTTGGTAAAAAGATAAATAGAGATAGACTGACAAATGCAGCACTTTTGAACTGAGCCGCCATTTTGTGAAAGAAAAAAAAATTGTTTTTATATTTTCATAGTTCGAATAAAATGATGTAACAACTTGAAAATGATTCAATTATTTTATCACCCTTAAAACACTGTTAAAAAATGCGTTATTTTGAAGCGTTCTAAAGGAATAAAAATCTATTTCATTTAGTTTTACATGTTGTTATTGTTATTATTTTGTTTGTTAAATGTTAAATTTGCTTTTGAACTTCAAATAATTGTAAAGCCTTCACAAACTGTAAGATGTTATTATACTGTGAAACTATTCTTTGGAACAATAAATAAATCAAATGTGAAAATTAATGTGAAGTAGCTTTTTCATCTTAAATTGAATATGTATTACTTTTGCTTACAATATATTTCCGAATACATATGTTGTATTTTAAGTTGAAAAAAATAATAAAAAAAAACTACAATAATCTTTAGCAATCAGAAGCTCGAGCGCCAGTTGAGTTCTTTTTGTTAAGGAACCGGAGGCGTTTAATATGACTGTAGCTTAATAAGAAGCACTAAGCATCTAATAAAAGGCATAAATGACACCGAGAAAACATTGGAATTATTTATAAAATACCCATTTTATGAAGTAAATGTCAACAGAATAAAATTAAAGTCCAGTGATTTATAAAGCCGGCGAATGAACTGTAACTAACTCCTATATAACTTTAATTTTACGACTGCGATTCGAGAAAATTAATAATAAATAAGGTCATCGTACCAAATTCCATTTAATCACAAACAATAAATGATTTAAGATAATGTCGATTCTACTATTTTTGTGGTGTGTCGTGCTGAACTTAAAAATATCAAATTGTTAAGG
Organism: Brachyopa scutellaris; assembly: GCA_949775065.1. NCBI lineage: Eukaryota > Metazoa > Arthropoda > Insecta > Diptera > Syrphidae > Brachyopa > Brachyopa scutellaris. Next base: position 83,713,874 of record OX459115.1, on the reverse strand, counting down.
GCCGTACACACCATCAATGTTACTTGACAATGTTACTTGAAACATGAGTCATTCAAGTAACATTGATCGTTTGTATGCGTTTCAATGTTTCCGTCAAGTAACATTGATACATTGATGGAAACCAAAATTTATTTGGTTTTCTTCAATGTTCATTGACACTGTTTCAATGTTTCATTGGACGTGTGTTTGGTGCATCAATGTTACTTGTCAATGTTGTCATTCGCTTGTGGTTCTAGCCGAAGAAAGATGTCCGACTTACGACAATGTAGTCGAGAGTTCCTTAAGGAATTCATTGAGCTTTATCGGGAAAACGAATGTTTATGGAAAGTGAAATCCGAAATGAATAAAGAAGAAAAATTAAAGGCTTATGAAAAGTTACGCGAAAAGCTCATGGAAGTTGATGAAAACGCTTCGGTTGACGCTGTGAAAAAAAAGATAAATAGTTTGAGAACAAATTTTCGAGCGGAATTCAAAAAAAATAAAAATTCGGAAAAATCGGGTGCGGGAGAAGATGATATTTATCAGGCGAAGATATGGTATTTCTGTGATTTACTATTTTTAATGGACGATGAAATACCAAGAAGCGGGATCAGCACCAGAAACTGTTCTAGCGGTAGTTTACCAGATTTGACGTTATTTGATGACAGCGTGAGTCTTTTTATTACGAAACAAACGAAATATGTTTTATAATTTATTACAATTTTAGATTAATACTGACGTTAGTAGTCCATCATCATCTTCAGTAGTTAATAGCAATTACAGCATATCATTTTCCCGCCAAAAGAAAGCAAAAAATGCAACCATGCACAGAATGTGTTGCAACAAGTACAGGACAAGTTAAGTGCAAATAAAGAAGACCGGAATGTGATATCTATGGCAAAAATATTGCATGTGAACTGAGTTCTTTGCTCGAAGAAGATAGAATGTAATCTTCGAGGCAAAAGTGGGGCGAGCAAAACAAATTTCCTTGACAGTGTCACTTGACCAGGAAACAAACAGTCACCAGTCGCCAGTAGAGGGGTCATCTATCCAGCAATTTATTAACCAATGGCAGTAAAATCTTTACTTACTTTTAACTTTATTTATTTTAAGCTAGTGAATAGTGTAGAGCTGTTTTCTTGACTAGAATGAACTGACAATTTGTTTTTATTAACTTTATTTTCAATTTTTTTTACTTTAATTTGTTTTCTTGAACAAAATGAACTGACAATTTATGTTTTTATTAATTTTATTATGAAATTTATTGATTTGTGGTTTTAGTAAAGTACTCTAAGAGCCCCCGCACACTACGGACTTTTTGTCGGCCGACAGTTTAGTCGGGCTCTTAATCAGTATGAAACTATATGAGAGTGCGCACACTACAACGATTCGAAATCGGCCGATAAATAAGTTTGATAGGCTACCCGATTGCCTTCAAACTAAAGTATCGGCAGACTATCGGCCGACTACTTAATCAGTACGGCGCTCTTCTACGTGCGCACACTATAGACTATAAAGTCGGCCGATTTTTTTTCTATAGCTCAGTTTGCTCTGAGTTTTAAATTATTATTTTTTAAGTTCTGGATAATTCGTCGTATTTAAATTTTAAATACGAAATTATGGACCTCTCCTGATTACCTCTCTGGAACATTTTTTTCTAGCTACCATTAAGCGACTATTCTCTGCAAAATGTGTTTAACGACTAGCAAAACCAAATTCTTCGAGAACAGTCGGCCGATTGTTTGTCTAGTGTGCGCACTCACTACCAACCCGACTATTTAATCGGCCCAGTGTGTGCACTAACCAGCCCAACCCGACCAAACTATCGGCCGATAGAAAGTCTGTAGTGTGCGGGGGCTCTAAAAATTGTTCACGAACAGCTGTGCCTTCTAATCCAGCTCGACGACTATGCGTGCTGTTCAATCGGTCCATTCTTGTATTTTCATTAGGAAGTTGTGCTGCAAATCCATCAATGTAGTTTGGGTTTCGTCGCCTGGGATAATTATGTAATGCACAGCTTGCTAGAACAACATAATCAATAGTTTCTAGTTCCAAGTTAATATTGGTATGAAAAACTCTGAAGCGGGAGGAAAGTATACCAAACGCGTTCTCTACCACTTGTCTTGCACCTGAAAGCTTCTTATTAAAATATTCCCGATTTGGATTTAAATTGTATTTCGAAAACGGTTTGATCATATCCTTCCTTAGCCGAAACGCTTCGTCGGAAATAAAAACATATGGAATTGCCGAATCGTAGTTATAAGGACATTTTGGGGGTGGTATTTTCAAACTGTCTGTAATAAGGTCATCATAAAAATCGGTGCACCCCATCAGAAACGCGCCCATTAGTGCCAATGTTGCAGTATATAAATTCGTATTAAGCATTTACAATAGCTAGTAAAACAGTGCTAAAATATCCTTTATAAGTATAAAAATACGATCCACTATTTACGGGATGAACAATGGAGATATGTTTGCCATCCACGGCTCCCAGGCAATTAGGAAACCCCCATTTGTAGTGAAATTGTAGAGCAATTTCCTTCCATTCTCCTTCTGAGTTTGCAAACTGTAAATACATACTTGTACTATTTTTGTGCTTTGAAAGCATAGTGTTTACTTTCTACTCACCTTTAAATATTCATCTTTCAGAACCAAATAAATTGCACGGCAGGTCTCTGGAATAATGCTGCATAGGGATTGAGTAGAAATCCTTGTTGAAAATTTAAGGTCCTGAAAGCTTCTACCAGTTGCTAGAAAACGAAGAGTTGCTGGCAGCCGTTCGGATGGTTTTATACAATCTCTCATAACAGTATCATTTCTTTTAATTAAAGGAGTAACTAGCTCCAATAATCCAATGAATACATTTTCATTCATTCGCATGTAATTTCTGTAATCATCGGGAAAATAAGTCAATTCCCTCACAAGAGCATTATCATCTCCACAATATTTTCTTTTTAATATAAAATATAATATAAATTAAAATTTTCTTGCAAGGAATGATATATTCGTAATACGCCGAAAGAAACATCTATTCAGCGACTTGGCGCTAATCGAATGACTCATTTTGTGCACTTGAAGATTTGTAATTTTAAACTAAGCAAATAAAATTCAAACCACCACCACCCGCCCCAACAGTTGGGCACCTTGCCAACGCAGAACCGGAAAAAACGGTTTGGTGAGATCGAGCACGTCTGGCTGATTCACCACCGCTGCCCGTCACTCTATTTGGGACAGTAAACCACAAAAATTTTAAATTTTTGTAAAGTGGCGCGGCGCATCACATCGCACTGTAATTATCATCAATGGACGCATTGAGCTTGAGGTCCGTCCGCCCTGAAGTGCAGCTCTATGAGTCACGTGCATCAACATACAATTCAAATTGATTTCCCTCTAGTGACGATGACATCGCGTCCAATCGGATACGTAGCCGTACCGTAATGTGCACAGAATTTATGTACACATACAGTATGTTTATGTGAAACTTATGCATGCAACTACAAGTGCCAAGAAAAATGTTGACACTGACTTAGAAAAGTGAGAGAATCGGTGAAATTAGTGGCGCCAATTTGTCGTGCATTATGCAGAAGAAATTGGATGCATTCAACGTACAGATACTCGTGCACAGATCGAGATACTATTCTGTGTGAGCTCTGTGATTTGAAGGGGCAGACAAACTCTCGTATTTCTGTGTGTTTAGAACTGAATATTGTATATTTCAAGGTTTTCGAATGGGATACGGTAGTCGCCAGCGGCATTGACATAGGTTCAGTGTAAACAATCTGTGTGTGAAAGAGAGGAGTAGGGGTGGGCAAGTAGCATCAATGATTGAATGACATTTTTAAGCGCACAGGTACACCCGCCGCACCATCGATCGGCCGGCGTGCACTCAGAACAGGTAGTGGAATTTTGATATACGTACAGTAGAGTCTCGGAAAGATGAACTATTCCAAAAGATGAACTGCCCAGAAAGATGAACGGAATTTTTCCACCATTGCAGTATTCTAAAAGATGAACGGGTTGATTTTTGGATACTTGAAAAGATGAACGCTCTACTCATACATTTTTTGTTTCTTCTTTATTCGTGTTTTAGTTATGCGTAGAAGATTCATATAACCGATATTCTTTGGTAAACTGTTCTTTCGATCAATACACATGTGATTATATAAGAGACTCCGATGCTGAAGAGGATCCTTAATTTTCAGAGAGCAGTGCTGAAGAAAACACCGATGCCAGTCATCAAACCAGCATAGGCCATTTCAGGCATCAACATTTGCCTAAAATTAGCTGAGCAATGTGAAGCCGATGTTTCCACAATTTTGAGCTTGAAAAACCTAAAAGAGAAGGATTTGATCAAGCAACTTTCTTCTGGGCGACAAACAACGATCAACAATTTTTTCAAAGAACTTCTAAATAAATGTTCTGCATAACTTTCGTTTTCCACGTTTTTTGTTAATTCGTGTTATAAAAATAAAATGAATTCCTGTTATGTTTTAAATAATGTCTTTATACTTTCTAAAGGTGTTAACTAGTTCTTTTTGAAGCAAAATTAAGTACCTACGACAAAAGATGAACATTTCGAAAAGATGAACAGGGGCTTTTTTTTTATTTGTTCATCTTTCCGAGATTCTACTGTATATTTCTGATGTCATGAGCGAAGGCCAGGGGAAATGGTGTTTTCCTTTTATATTCGTAACCGGTCGGGATTTGTGTTAATATAGGTATAGACTGATTGGAATTTTATGCAGTTCCACCTGTACCCGTATATTAGATAATTCGGATATAATGAAGGATTAGTATCCATGTATCTGGAAACAGATAGATGTCTTTAAAAACTAGACTTCTTTAAAAATAAAATTACCTTGAAATATCCTCGCGCAGTCAATGGTGAAGTTCGCTACTACTTACTTACTTAACGAGATGGGATGAAAGCTGGTGTAAGGCTAATGCTATAAACGAAAGTCTTGCAGTTCATGGTCGCGGCTTTAGTGAGTAATACTATGTTGAAAATCCATGTTTTTCCAAAATTGAGATAATTGATATAACCAGTCAATGTTAGTTTTATTGTATAGAGTACTGTTATCTCATCTCAAAAATGTAGGTCCAAGACGTTTCAAGCGTGGCAAGACTTATGCCAGACTGTTTCAAAATTCAAAAAAATCAGTTTTCGAGATAATTGTTATAACCGAAATTGGCTAATGCCGCAACACTGGTTATACTCCCCAGATTAAAGATCTGTGGGTCCAAGACCATTTGAACGTGGCTAGGACCCTGCCAGACAGTTTTTAATATTCTAAAAAAAAACTCGAAATAATTATTATACCCATTGAAATGTGTCTAAATATTTAAAAAAAAAAAAAAACTATCTCTGAGGCAGGCATGTCAGTCCAGGAATTGCAGTTAGCTAGTTCTTATTCACTTTCAATTTTAACAATTTATCTTTATTTTTTCATTTGTTCAAAACATTTAATTTCGAATGAATTCTGGCTGAGCTTGACTGCGATGTCATAGGGAGTAAGCGCTTGCCATCTCGCTTTCTTTTACAGGCCTTCTCTCAGGGGTTACCAGGAAGTTTTGAAAGCAGGCCTTCCTATAACCCTTCTGGAGAAGCATTTATTTCATAGGTTATCAGTAAGGACTTAAATGAGACCTTTTTATACCGCTTCCACGGAAGCTTTTTTCATCGGTTACCAGTAAGGTATTAAAGCCTTCCTGTCCCCTACCCCTTCCAGTAAAGTTCCAAAATAAAACAAAATAATTTAATTGTGCTAAGGTACGTTATGATGTTTGTATATTTAGCCTCTTCAATGTCGACAAAAAAATGAGAAGAAAATATGTTTTTTTTTGTTTGTTCGTTTTTATCTATTTCTGATTTAAGTAATTAATTATAAAAAACTTAGTAAAAATGATTGTTACTAATAGTATTTAAGGGTACACATATGCGGACTGCGGTTAATTATATAAAAAATAGCAAATAAGTATGAAAAAGAGAAAAAATGCAAGTCCACATAACCACTTCGAAGTTACTGTTGCCAACAGTGACGTTTTGTCCTAGGCGGTGGACAAACATCTGTTTGTTGACAACATGTACCTTGTTTTGTCCTCATTCACTTGAAGGCCAACTCGTTTCGCCTGTTCTTCAATTGCTCTGGGAGCGACCGATGATGTCGATGTCGTCTGCGTATCCAAGTAGCTGGACGGATTTGTGAAAGATAGTGCCTTCCGTGCTTACACCTGCCCTGCGCACTATCTGTTCCAGCACAAGATTGAAAAAGTCGAAATCCGGTGCATGTTTGGAATAATTTCTGTTTCCAAATTGCACGTTGCACTGCTTGTTTTCCAGCGTCGCGTCATTTCAAGTTTTCCGGTAGATGGCACTGGAACTCAAAAATTTTTAAACTCACCATACTATTAAGCTGAAACTTACACAATCTATTTGTAATGAAGTGAGAAATGTTCGTAAATATCAAATTTCCCGATAGATGGCGCTGGAACAGAAAAAAACCATCCGCTTGAGCTGAAATTTACACAATATATTTGTTATGAAATGAGAAATGTTTGTAAACCAAAAACTTTAATTTGATAAGTTTTTGAGTTTTTAGCACTTAAACGAACAGATTATTTTTATGATATGAACTTGTGATTGTGTTGGGCCAGTTCCTATTTCGAACCGGAAAGTTCATATATCCGTATAAATTTGTTGTTTTTTGAAATGGTTAAAAAAGGAAATTAAAGTATTTATTTACTGCAAGTAATGCACAGAACTTAAAAATTAATTATGAATTTAAAAATGTTAAACTCGGTCGAAAAAGTTGGTTGTTATTATGTGGACAGTTTTCTTAAATTCAAAAATAGTTGGCAGCATTTAATTCTCCACCAAAGTTCTCCACCGGAAAGTTCATATATCCGTATAAATTTGTTGTTTTTTGAAATGGTTAAAAAAGGAAATTAAAGTATTTATTTACTGCAAGTAATGCACAGAACTTAAAAATTAATTATGAATTTAAAAATGTTAAACTCGGTCGAAAAAGTTGGTTGTTATTATGTGGACAGTTTTCTTAAATTCAAAAATAGTTGGCAGCATTTAATTCTCCACCAAATTCATCACTATTTTTTAATGTCTGGAAAATTGATTTAGAATAATTATATTTACGTACATATGTAAATATGTATTCAATTCTAAGCACTTCTTGAACAACATTTGCGCAAATACAATTCGTGCTTCCAGATGACATCGTTCGGTCCACCAAAAGTCACCCGAAAAAATCTCATTACATTTTACGACAGGTACTGTTACCTACACTGTTCTCAATGGGTGTAGCGAAGCGCATCGGGTAACCACTAATGTATATATAGTCAATTTTTAAATTCATAATGTATGTTAATGTAAAGTATGTACATAATGTATGTTTGGAAAATTCAGTTATTTGCAATACAGACATTGCATGAAGCCCGTGTTTCAACTTTGCCATGTTGGAGCCACAGAAATTTATTACAAAAAGAAACATTTGTGAAATGTTTTACGACTCTACAATACACGCAATCTTTCCGTTCTTTTTCAGTTGCCCAGTAGCGATGAAGGCCGATGTACATAGCTAATGCAGGCGTTGTGGGTGATGCTACCTGTGCTGGTGTAGCTGTAATTGGTGCCGGAAAATAGAGAGAATGAAGGTTAGAAATAGTTTAATAATAGCAACAAACTTTGCCATTGCTTGTTTGATACGAGGTTTGACATTACTATTCATTGCTCTAATATCCATATGTTCTGTGGAGTAACCAATTATATGGCCAATTGAGTCATAAGTGAAGCCAAACTGGCAATATCCACAATGTTGTAAAACATAGCCAATGGCCATCGATCAGTCCCACGTTTGCAGGAATATCCCGAGAACAAAAAATAAATAAAAAATAAGTAATGAGAACCAATAAGGTCATTTACAAAAAAGCGTTGTATAATTGTAGTTATTTTAAGTTATTTTAAACAACAAAAAAAATCTGTTAGAGTTTGAGTGGAATAAAATAATCCTTTGAAAAAAAAAAAAATATCCCGAGAACATTTCTATGGTGCGCGGTAGAAGGAGTATAATGTATAAGTCAAACATTTTCAGGAATGTACTATTATGTCCCTTACAGTAAGGCTACTTTGCATTGCTTTTTTTTAACCATTTATGTGTGCATTAGACTGATATCGCATTTTCCAAACACAACATATGAAATTTGCAATCGAATGATGTATTTGTCTCATTTTGACCAAAATTTGAGTTGTACTCCTTCTACCGCGCACCATAGATTTAATCCATAGCTTTATTGGCATTGTATTTCAAGGAACAAAAATGATGAACACACCACAAATGCTAAAAAAAAATATGTGTGAGCCTCATCCACATAACCTCACGGGGGAATCCGTGCATCCGATCTAATGCAGTTGTATATGTGTAATGTGTAAGAGAAGAAGAAAGTTGGTTGGAAGTTGTAAATAACTTGATTTCAGCGCCACCTATCGGGCAGTTGCTTTTTGCATATGTCCTTCCTCAGGTCCCAGACTATCTCTTTGCCAAATTACATTACAATAGGTTCAGCGGTTGAGACGTGAAAAGGTAGACAGACAGACAGACATACAGACGGACAGACAGTCAGACAGACGGACATACAGACGGACAGACAGTCAAACAGACGGACGGACGGACAGTCAGACAGATAGAGGGACGATTAGACGGACAGACGGACAGACAGACAGACAGGCAGACAGACAGTCGGACGGACGGACGCACTGACAGATGGAGAGACAGACCGACAGACAGACAGACAGACAGACAGACAAACAGACAGACGGACAGGCAGACAGACGGACAGATGGACAGACAGACGTACAGACGGACACACAGACAGGTGATGTTTTCTCTACACATAGGTATTTCCCCTGTATTTAATCATTGCCCCTTTATCGTAACACATTTATCGTTCCGCTATCTTTTCGAAAACAAATACGACGCTAAAGAAGTAGATAATCACTTCAAAAATAAAGTGCTATGCTAAACACTAGAAACGAATGCACGTATTTGCTGTGGGCCTATTGAAGCCCAGCGGGTACTTTTTGATATTGACACACGAAACATTTTTTCCCCATGAACTAGACCCGAACGACCCGGATTTTGTTTCGTTACCAAGGAGTTTATTTGGAAAAAAAGTTATATCTATTCAAACTCAAATTGAGCCTGATTAGGCCCAGCTACTCCTAAGGTTAAATCTTATGCAAGATGCAACCTAATCCATTCAAAGTTCCCGCTCTTAATACATAGGTACTTAAATAATAAGTTAAGGTTAGTGCGTCGGACTACTGAGCCAGCGGTCTTGGGTTCGAATCCCGCCGCAAACACCTAAAAAAGTTTTTCACAGTGCCCACCTCTTCCGAATGCCTGACAAGCATTCAAGAGTATCATGTGTCATGTAAAGCTTCCCAACTCGCCGTTCGGAGACGGCAGAAAACTGTAGGTCCCTTCCATTCGTGCAAAAATATAACGCGCACACACAAATGGTTGCGGGAAGCTAGGCTTGGTTCTACCTAGGACTGCTGAAGCCAAATATTATTATTATTACTTAAATAATAACAGGTATTCTAGAAACGGCACATCAAATGTCATTAACCCCAGAATACACTCATTCGCTAAAAAAACAAAAAGCGTACCCATTCATGTTTTCTACAAGAACAAAAAACGCTTATCAAAACCTCCACTGCTGTCAACATCTTTTCCCCGTTCTCATATCAAATGTCACATCTAGATACTTTTTTTTACTGTCCAAATTAAACCTAAATATGCAAAAGTTTATTTTTAATTGTTGACCCATTTTCAACACAAGAAACAAAACAAAAACAAGATTCTTCCTCCAAGATACTCGTACCATTGTTTCGCATCCATCCAAGAACAAAGGTTGAACTTCTTAACCATTAAAGAAGTATCTACCAGCTATGAGTACAAGTATCTAAACATCCGTTCCATCCAACCCCCATCCAACATAAGAAAGATACTTTATCTGCAACATGTCTATCGTACTTACAGTTTGCTCAATCTCAAACATATTCCGACATTCCGCAACGGGAAACACAAATTCCTCTAAATAGCTGTTGCAGGGGAACCAGTATGAGTCGTACGCTGACGTCATACCTTCAAACACATTTCCCACTGTGTTGGCATTTTGTGTATTCGATATCGGTAGACAGACTGCACAGCTGATGGGATTGTTTTAGTCCGAAAATAACTCGACGTGGTGACGGTTCGGTTCGGCGTGTGTGAATACGTTTGTTCCTTCTTTAAAATAAAATATTATAAGGAAAAATCGTTCGTAAAGGGAAAAACAATTTTCCCTTTTTTTAATTGCACTATCGCTTGTCCAAATCCATCCAATTCGGTGTTATTAGTTCCTTTTTGGAATTCTTAAATTAAATTTAAAACAGGATGTTAGACGCCGAGAATATTGTACAGAACACGCTAGTGGAATATTTTTAATCACTGTTCAAGTATTTCTTTGTTTTTGTTTTGTTTTTTTTTGTTTTTGTGGGTCTGCATGACTTTTTGAATCGAATCTTAAGTCTGACTATACATCGTTTACAAGTGAATGCATCTATAAGCCGATTTTATATATAAATTGCTTGTTTTAGAAAAGAGTTTATTTTTTTTTACTCTACTGTGCTCTCGTGGATTACCAGTGTTGTGTTCGCAAGATCTCCTTTTTTTTGTAAAAAAGAAAAAAGTATCTTTTCTGTGAAAAAACGTGTTAGTTAAGTGATACGGATACCGAGGAAACGCTTCTAAATTGCGATTAATACCCATTACAAGGCCTCACAGGATAACGATCAAAAGAGACTGAATCCTTTTTTTTTTTTTGTTTTTTTAAAGAAAAAGAGAAGAAATTCTCATCACGTAGCCATTATTTTGTGGGGACCAAACCGTGAACAGACACCGTCACCATTATTAGCACATCGAGTAGCAGTTTTGCTAGTGGTAGCCGTACCAGTAGCACTAGCAGGAGTAGGAGTAGCAGCATTAAGATGCTTGTTACGCCAACAGAACCGAATACGGGACAGCCACCGTCGACACCCAGTCGTACACCATCGATACTCGACAGTCCAACTCTGGCACGGGTAGAACGTGCTCGCTTGAGATTGGAGGCGAGTAGCCAACAGAATGGCAAGCGGGAGGATAGTCTGGAACGAAGCATTTTAGATCCAAAGGTGAGTTTCAAGAGGCAAATACTCGTAATTATACCACCAGACGACTTTTTTAAATTTTATGAATAAAAAAGAAAAGGTAAAACCACAGAAAACGTGATGGCAAATCAGAGAGACATTTTACTCGCACTTTAAATGACGAATATTAAATAGGTAACTGTTGTTGGGAATTTACTTAAAAAAGATAACTCACTTTGTGCAAGTATTTCGAAGAAAAAAATGCGGTTCACCCCAGCCAGAAGGCAGGTAAAAATGTAGTTTTACTACTCTCATACTTCAAAGAATTAAAATAACTGTGCTGTGGTACGTAAGTAGTTGTGTTTGGATTGGGAACATGTTCTACATAAGATATGCAAACAAAGTCGCTGCAAGTGTTATATATGTACAAACTCTTCAAAGCTTGCTTTTGTTTACTTACCTTCCTAGGTGGGGTGGACCAAGGCCTCAACCAACAACCCCTACCAGTAAGCCCGGTTGGATGCAGTGGAAATTGGGTAGGCAGGCACTGACTGGCTTTAACCTGGGAAATCCCAGTGTTGTTACTGTTACTGTCCATCAATTGTGCTTATTTTACCTCCAAGTGGTGGACATCGGATACTGTTCCCTGCCCACCCGTGCTCGACTTGCTAAACTTATAAGTGCTGATCAAGAGAAAACGGCAGTAATATTAACACGTCAGCAGACGAACTCCCTCGATGGAACCAACACGGTGGCGATGAGATTTTCAGAACGGAAAAGACACCTTATCTGAGCTAGCCCGACATATTCAGAGCCCAAGTCGATAAGGATTTCCATGTACTAGTCAGGGTCTTGCAAAGGAGATGGTGGCGGATTAACTCCGAATGGGTCAATGCCACGCTCACACCCCCGTAATGGGATACTGACATGCGTGTGCCCGTTTTCCTAGGGGAATCCAAGGATCTGACCCTCTTGGTTGGAGGTTGGGTTTTAGGCTACTACCTAACCACGTACAAAAATTATGGTTCCGAAATAACCAATAGCCCCGGAATAGGACGGATCGACTGTTGATTTTGTAAATTTAAAATGTTTCATATTTTTGTTAGAAGTCTTCCTTTTGGAGGCGTTATTCCTAGTTTCGTGTAGATATTTTACTAGCCCCTATTTAATTTTTTGCATAGTTAAACATATTTCGTAATTTTTCACTTGTAAGATACACACACACATTAAGAGGCAAAGGTTCTAGCCGTACTTAGAGTTGCATAGACTCGTTCTAAAATTGTTCAGGGTAATAAAATGCTTTGGGAAAATTCTGACGGTTTAGGTGCCATCCTCAGATGGATTCTTAGGGGATCGTGATGGGCGCACTCTGGTGCCTAGTGTTTTGTGATGGCTAATCCCATCAACCACTCTCAACCTAACCGAACCTTACAATTGTTCTGGTCCATGAAACTTAAATTCAATCTGCAGATTGGGTTGAAAAACGCTCTCCACGTCACAGTGTCCGGCTTCAGCTTGTTGATTCACACGAAGGACATTTTTATTTCAGAAGAGATTTTAAGTTTAGGATGGCTTAGTTTTTATCAGTAATTTGATAGGATACGAAACCAAGTTGTTGTACAAATGCCATTGGTAGGTATATTTAAACACGTAGACCTTAGCCCTAGACTGGTAAAGCTAATCAAAAAATTTAGCGGATTTGAACTATATTCAAATCGAATCTATCGTGTTTAAACTCGAAGGACTTGAACAAAAGTTAAGCGTTAATCAAAACCTAAGTCGTAGGTAGCTCATTCTTGGTATCTTTTTTTAAAAGTTGGATTGGTGTCGTGTCGCTCTGTAATAAGAAATTGCTTTATTTCATTCCATTTCCTAGAGAATTTGCAAATGGACAACAAGCAATCTCTCAGATACAGTTCACAGTGACCTAGAATTTTTGGCTCCATGTCAAATCCGCCCAAAATGTAAAAATGTCACATTGCCCAACATTTTTGGGCGATTCAACACTATAACCAATCGCCCAAAAATTAAAAAATGTAAAATCGTCCAAGAAATTGGGGGGGTTTTGTCAGAACTCATGCTTTCGATCGCCCAAAACCAAATCGCCCAAAATGAAATAAAATGTTTGGGCTATTTAGCATAATGTCAAATCGCCCAAAAATATCACATTTGATTTGACAAAAGGCCCTCCTATACTCATACATATGTTGATTTTCTCGGATTCCGATAAAACGGACATTTCTTCTTTGGGTGATTTGAAATTTTTATTTTTTGGTCAATCTGTCATAGTATTAAATCGCCCAAAATGTTGGGCAATGTGACATTTTGCATTTGGTTTTGGGCGATATGACACAGATCCGCCTTAAAAAAGCCGAAACACAAAATCGCCCAAAATCACTTTTTTGGGTATTTTGACATTATGCCAAATCGCCCAAAATATAAAAATGTCCAATCGCCCAACTTTGGGTGATTTGAAATTTTTTGATTTTTCTGATTTTGGGCGATTTGACACTGAGCCGGAATTTTTAGTTCGATGATGTTGAGATTCCATTTTAAAGAGATAATCCACTATCAGTCAATACTCAAATAGCTAACTTCTTTAAGGGTTAAACAAAACACATTGGTATTACTTTTGGTGAGAATGAGGAAGTCAATAATATATTATTTATGTAGTACAGGTACAATTTTCGGCTCTCACACTCAACCAATCATAACAAATGAGGTGTCAAAAGAAAGGGAATTTCCTGTAGTAGTGATGAATTTCACTTACACTTTCTAAATATTAACAAATTAAAAAACCGTTTGGATTTTGAGGGTTGGATTTTCTCTTGCGAGAGTTCACACTGATATTTGGCAGTATTCGGTATGAAATAAATCCCTTCAAAGTCGATGTTCCTCCATGTTCCCGTAAGAGCTGAGAAAATCTAAAGTTATATTTGAGTTAGTGACGTTTCGATACCAGTAATAATGATTGTTGTCAAGTCTTGTAATTCTTTTTTTTTTATTGTGTCATATTGCGTTAATCTTAGCCTTAAGTCATGTCTCCTTATTAGGCTTCTAGGATCTTCTATCGATATTTCAGCTCATTAAAATAAAATAAATAAATATACGGCGTCAGCAGTCCTACACAGAACCAAGCCTAGCTTCTCGCAACCATTTGTGTGTGCGTGTTATTATTTCCACGAAATGGAAGGAACCTACAGTTTTTTGCCGACTCCGAACGGCGAGTTGAGAAGCTTCTCATGACAAGTGATACTCTTTGATTGCTTGTCAAACATTCGAAAGAGGTGGGACCGTGAAAATACTTATAGCCGTTTTTGGCAGCATGCGTAGTAGACGGCGACCACTATCAGCTCATTATGTGAAGTTAAAGTTTCTCTGTATAGAGTATTTTTTTAAGTTTACTTTGAGTATATATTCTGCTATGGATCTTTTAGAAACATAAGCCTTTTGAGTATCAGATACCATTCGAAATAAAGAGGTACTGATAATGTTTTCACACGGTCAGAGGCACGCCTATTTTTGCAAATGAAATCTAACTGAGATCGCTGCATTTCCAGGACTTGTCTTTCAAAGCATCAAGGTACCTGCTGCACTGTATCTTTGACATTTGATATATGCACAGAACAGTGTGTCAAATTGTGCGCTTAGGAAATTCCATAATTTTTTCTAACATTCCATAGGAGAGGATCCATTCTCATCAAATGTTTAAATCACTCAAATACATTGTTGAAGTGTCAAATTCGCCACAAGAAATTCCAAATACTCTGGAATCCAAAATGTGCTCTTATACTATTTCGACGAGCTCTTCCATCAGGGAGCAATTTGTATAGAGGACAATAGTTACTCCCCGGAAAGCAACCAGCCATGATACACTCAATCAGAACCAACTATCTTCGCTTCATTTTTCATTGGCTTATGGTCCTTCAATGGCATTCCATTTATCACTTATTCAACTTTTATGGTACAAACATAAAAACAACTAAGTGTTCCATTAATTTACTCCTCTATGGCATTTAACAAATCCATCTAGATTACGATATTTCACTACGAGCAGAAAGTCAATTCCTTTCGATGCGTTAATGTCGAATTGATACAATAAACTGTCCCTCCCGTCGCGTACCGCCTCGTTCGCCACCTAATCTCGATTAGAATATAATAAATAAATGATGCAAATTAGTGGGGAAGATTATCTAAATGGCCAAAGTCCGGCATGAAACTGAAATTCGAATAAGAAACCGATGCGATAGCTGTCAGAGTCCCGCGGAATGGAACCATTAATTGATTCTTTTCATTTAAAAAATTGTTTTCTATCGCCATTGCCTCCTAAATCCCAATCACACACAAAAAGAGGAGAGACAGATACTTAGATACTTCTGTTCTGTCGAGTTTTAAGGTTACACGGCGGAAAAAAAAGAAACAATATTATTATCTTGGCTTGTTTATGTAAAAATATATCTCTTAGTCTGCTTTGGGGTTTCTACGTCTTTTTTTTTTTTTTTTTTTGAGTGATCAATGTAGGCGTCCAACATTACAGATAGCTCCTCAGTATTTATTATCATCCGCCGAGAATTCGTTCTGCGGAGTGAGGTATTTTTGGTTTTTTCGATTCAAAATGCAAAAGGTATTCCAATCTGACCCAAATATTTGTGTCAAGGTGTCTTCTTTTTCTTCTTGTTCCCCTGCTCTGGTGGTGTGGTGGATACGTCAGAGCAACAAACAGCAACAAAAAAGGTCAAAATGAATTATTTCATGGCAGGGTACTAACATTAGTTGCTGTGCTCATTTCTCGGACATGAAAATTCCGGCGCACGTTGCTGTGTCGCGTACATGACAACGTCAGCCACGGATGAAATGTTACCCAGACGTTTAAGAGGGGGTGGTCGGGTGGTATGTAAGACGGTGACTTACAACCCTGGATCACGAAATAACGATATAAATTTCCATTTGGTCTGCAATTAATTGTGTTTGTGTGGGTCTCTATTTTTTGTTTTATACTTCCGTGGTTTTGATAAAATTGCTTTCTTTCACTACTCTTGTTAAGAGGATATAGTTTGAGTTAATGCCTCGTTGAAATTCGTTAAAATTCGCATTAAATTACCTCGAAGTGGGAGTTTAGATATTCAGCTGCAGCAAGTGAAGTGGGAGCAATTTGTTTCCATTTTTCAATTTTCATAAGTAAGCTGAGTCCCTATTAATATTTGCATTACTGTATACTCGTACGAGTATATACATTACATATGTATGTACATATTATATCTACGTTAGATTGTCTGTGCACGATTTCTGACAGTGTACCTTTCTCTGGTACTCTCGCTCTTTTAATGAACCTATTTCAGTCAAATCCAGGATGGGATGTACTGAAGGTGGCTTGAATAGGGGCCAGGCTATAAGCAGCAACATCTGAAACGGACACAAAAAGATCCGCATTCACATAAAAAAGAAACAATTTATACTTTAAATAAAAGTAAAATAAAGTTTTTGTCAGTTAGGCAGCATTGGAAAATTCCAGGCAAAGGCTAGACTAGACCTACTCGTGCAGCAGAACTTTGTCTTAGACCGGTTCTCCTGACTTAACTAAATGGATAGGGATCGATTGGTACATAGGTAGTTATCAACTTATCATCCTCAATTAGATTTTGTGTGCTTTTTAAGTTAATCCATATTTTTGTGCGGCAATTAATTTGTTGCTTCAAGCACTTCGATACCTTTTTATGATTCCTTTGATTTAGTTACAATCACATTGCGGTACTTTTTAAGATAAAGTTAAATATGTCAGATTTTTTTTTCACCTAAAGATGGTTTGAAATTAATTCTTCAGTATATTGTGTAAGCATCAGTCAGCAACGGTCTCGCAATATTAAAGTAATTCGGGAATTTTTTTTCCCTAATATCTACATACAGTAGAATCTCGGAAAGATAAACTATTCCAAAAGATGAACTACCCAGAAAGATGAACGGAATTTTTTCACCATTGCAATATTCTAAAAGATAAACGGGTAGATTTTTGGATACTCGAAAAGATGAACGCTCTTACCCATAAATTTGTTTTTCTTCTTTATCCGTGTTTTAGTTATTCGTAGTAGATCCATATAACCGTTATTCTTTGGAAAAATGTTCTTTTCTGCTTGATTTTGAATTTTTGCATTTCATTTCGTCTGTTTGCATACCAGTCTGATGTGTGAAGAGTATTTATGTAGAGGAAAGATGCCACCAGTTAAATGCGGAGTAAAGTCTTTAAATTGTGTGTGTCGAAAGACATCTTAACCAAAATTAAGTACCTCTTAGAACCAGCTTAACGATCCATAGAAAAGGGCGACTTATCAAATTAGCCCTCAACTGCTCAATTTCTATCCAAATTTGTTTTGTAAGTAAAGAAGTAAACTCCGAAAGGGGCAATGTCAAGAATTCTAGCATGCTTCCCATGCCTCCTCACTCTACACGGTCAAATGTAAATATACATATGTTGAATCTTGGGCAGATCTTCTATTTTGGTGTGTGGAGAAATGGGACGGGCCGTCCTTCAGTAGTAGAACAATGACTTAATAAGACAAAATGTAAACATTGACGACAGGAAGTGACGTTACACTACAAAACATGACTTAGGTTGTGATTCGGCGTACTCTTAAGAGGCTTTCTCTATAACATCGGCCAAAGAGATAGCCATCGGTTGTCTTTTGACATTAAGGGTGGGTTGGCCAGACCTTTGCCAACAACACCAGGCGTGCCTCGAATTCTTGACAACCCTTTACCGTAGAGAATCAGAGAAATGAAGAATCTTGACCTAGAATTAGTTGAAGGTAGATGTAAGTTAGGGTTTATTTATAAGATTTCGGTTTAGTTTAGGTTAGACTAGCTACGTCTTTTTTTTCTTTCACTCTTCTTTTCAATATTTTATCTGAGTAACGTAGCTTTCTCCCTCTCTCTTTTATTTTATAATGGCACGAGATTTTTGTGTTTGAACAGGTGGTGTATAGTGGGGTTGGCAAGAACGACCCCCGTCTGACGAGCTTTAGCCGAGCAACCACAAGCGTTCATCCGCCCTCCACACCTGCACCTAAGCTGCCCCTGTGGCCTATCTTGAATCATAACAATGGCAGTTCAATCCTCATTTGAAGACTGTGTCTAGAAATGTATCCAAGCTTAATGCGGAATCTATGTATAACAATAGATTCACAGATCACAGAGTGAGAGATAGAGTCTAGAGGACGATGGATGTAGTAGATTTATTAAACCCATTTATTAGGCTTATAAACTGTTTTGCTACAAAAGCCAGTTAGACTAAAAACTAAGGAACTACAAACTTTCAAAATAAACCGATACACAGACAGACCGACATCTTTCAGTGAGGGAAACGAAAATGTTCTCTTTTATTTCTTCGTGAATTTAAGATTGCTATTTTTTTTTCTTTAACACGACCGTTCGAGCTCGCCTGTGGTCACCGTGATCGTGGTGGTAAGTGCGTTGGACTACTACGCATGCTGCTCGGGTCCAACACCTAAAAAAGTTTTTCACGGTTGCCCCCTCTTTCGAATTTCTGACAGGCAATCAAAGAGTATCATTCGTCAATGAGCTTCTCAATTCGTCGTTCGAAGTCGGCAAAAAACTGTAGGTCCCTTCCAGTCATGCAAAAATATAACACGCACACACAAATGGTTACGAGAAGCAGGCCCATTTTCACCCCGAGCTGTAGCACCACCTAATGTAAGTTCGAGCTCGCCAACTATTCTTTAAGATGCAGTAAGGTAAGAATCTCTAAGTTATTTGTAAACAAACTATGGGTATGGACAAAGACAAGAAAAAAATTGACAGATAAACAAAAACTCTTAAACGCATCCAATTGTTAGAATCTGCACAAAAAATAAACAACGGAAGTGGCCTAATGGTGGCCAGTCGACGGAGATGCTAAATCACATCCAACGCTTACAATCTGACAATATACATAAGCATAACCAAAAGACTTCAGAAAACTCTATAAAATAAGTCAAAAATCCTGTATGATAAAGAAAGATAAGAGAGCGAGAATCACAGATACTTTTTTGTTGAGATTTCATGGGCGATGCCCGAAATTGAGCGCTGATCATATTGCTAACATTAAGCGTATATTTATGATTTCTAGTAATACTTATCAAGGCAATACTTATTTAGTATTGAATTCATTGATATGGTTGATCAATCAATATTGGTACTTTTATATGAAACTAGTGATTACCCGGTGCGTTTCGCTACACCCATTGAAAACAGTGTTTATGTCATAAATGCAATGAAATTTTTCCGAGTGACTTTTTGTGAATTTTGGAAATCCCGACAACTTTATTTGGATTTCAGAAAACTATCCAAACAATAATATCCTAAAAACTCAAAAACTCACCATCGGATTGAGCTGAAACTTAGACAATATATTTGTTATGAAGCGAGAAGTGCACGTAAATCAAAATAGCTGTTAGCTGCCACCGTGCATTGCTGTAGTAATAGTTTTGAGAGTTTGGTTTTCATGGCCATCTATCTTCATTAGAAATATATTCTGTAAGTTTCAGCTCAATCAGATAGTTACGAAATTTTTGTGTTCCAGCGCCATCTATCGGAAAACTTGAGAACTTTTGATATACAAACATTTCTCACTTCCTTACAAATATATTGTGTAAGTTGCAGCTTAATCGTGTGATGAGTTTAAACAATTTTGAGTTCCAGCGCCATCTACCGGAGAACTTGAAAATTTTTGATGTACGAACACTTCGAACATCAGAAGAAGTATATAGTGTAAGTTTCAGCTCAATCGGATGGTTAATTTATGAGTTTTGAGGTATCAAACGAACAGCTCATTTTTATACAAAACGAAGATATTCAAAACTGGATATCAATCGCTTGTAACCGTCCTTGTATAACTAAATGTCTCAATCGTAAGCCACTCATTTGCAGGAAATTACACAAAAAAAAACACATCGAAGCAGGTCAACTTCTTTATGATTACATAATTCTCACTCAACTTTAATGCTAATTAAGACCCCCTCATACACGATAATTGATTACCCACCGCTGTAGTAGAGCAAATTCAATCGATCTCCATTCATCTAAAAAATACTGTTCATTACCCCCAATTCAAGCATTAAAATTGCAATCGATAGATAACTTGATTTTCTGCATCAATTTACCAGCTCTCATGACCCAGATATTTCCCTGCAAGCACCATAAAAAACAATTAAACCTCCTGAACACTCAAACCTATCAATCTTCATAAAATCTCTTCACCCAACCACACGCCTGTAACCAACCAAACCATCCATGGGTTTTGTGGAACTGCAATAAAAACTCACACAATTAACGAACGATTTACGTGCAGGTCGTTCTCGTTACTGTCAAATTATGTACGTTCCCCTTCTTAAGCTGTCACTACTGTACTACAATCCCCCCCCGTTGCACTAGCACCCAATAAAACCAACACAACACAGATCAGTGTAACATAATCATAATCGAATCGAATGTCAAGTGGAATAAACCGATGCAGCATGTAAATCGAAATTGATATGGAAAAACGTCAAACAAAACACGCCGCGCCGATTACTATCTATAAAAGCAATTTACCGTAAAAACAACACAAACAATCAGTTCAATCCAATTATAAAAAAAAAATTATGAAGAAAAACGTTTAAAACCCACAAAAACAAAACAGCCGCAGAGTTTGAAGTTTTTTGCGTGCCGCATATGTAAGCCACCAATCTGATTTACATGGCAGCATTTTTTTTTTAGTGCTGCCATTTTTTTTTTCAGGTGACATCCATTTCTCACTCAGATTGAGGTTGACAGCATTTGAATGCGTTTATGCAACATGCGTTGGCCGATATCTTCGTGGGCTGGTTTTTATTTCAGCTCTCTGCGATACGAGTAAGTCGTGGAACGGGTCGCAAGACGTCACCGATTAAAGATGCAACGGAAGGTTTGAATGGAATTCGGAGAAAGAAACAAGGAAAATAGTTTCATCTCATGTACGAGAACATAATTGCAATTTCCGGCGGATAATGTTTGAGAATATGCGTTCCGCAGCACCATACATCGCTTGGCGATAGATGAGTGCGATCCCCTATCGTATGTGCGTTTAAGATTTCTTTGGTTTTTTTTTTTATTTATTGAAAGAACACGATTAGAGGGGAAGCAAAGCGGAGTGCGATATGCAAACATATGGGCTATCAGAAAAATGTGTTGAATCATTTTATGTTTTTTTTTGTACAAGTACATCCTTTTCCCGTTCGGGTGGCATACATTTGGGATTGAGATGTGCATTGAATAAGTCTTACGTAATCGATGGTACTCGTAGCAGTAGCTTTGTTCGATGAAACCAGCATATGGGTGGGAAGTTCTACAAGTCGATGAAATATGTAATTTCAAATAAATTGCATTTTGTTTCACAGGAGATTTCTGAATTGTGTCTGCCTGGTAACCCAACAAATTGCATTTTGCTTTTTGTCCGAAGTGTCAAATTACTTAGCTAGGTGGCGCAGAGTCCTCACTCGATTTTCGAAGGCAGTCATTTTTTTTGTAAATAAAAAGAAATGGTTCTGTTTATTGATTATGTTAATAATGAAAACCAATCCAATAATGCGAAACACAAAATACGTCCAAACGCCAAAAGATGCTTTTAATAGACAAAGATTTATTTCCAAAAGAAGTTTGTTAGAAGGATTTAAATATTACATGATAGAGAAAAAGTTGGAATGACGCCCCCTCCTAAAACCTTGCTGACTCCAAGTCTCGATAAGCAATGGTAATACATCGGTCCAGGTAGCGACTTGGTGAGAACATCGGCAGCCATTTCCTCAGTTGGTAAATATTCGAGTTTAATGCATCTTCTAGTTAGAACATCTCGAAAAAAAGTGGTGTCGAATGTCTATGCGCTTAGTCCGTTGATGAAAAACGTGATTTTCGGCGAAAACCCTCGCACCACGATTATCGTTGTATAAAGTGATTTTAATCTCAAGGCCGAGCTCCTTTAAGAAATCCCAAAGATTAATAGCTTCCTTCATACCTAGCTTCTGAAATATCCATGTACTCGGATTCCGTAGAAGAAAGAACCACAGTCTTCTATTTTTGGGATTTCCAGCTGACGACCACATTAGAAAACGTGAAGTCATATCCAGTATACGATCTTCTATTAATGATGCACCTTTTCTAATCTATTGATGCCTTCTTTATTTGAAGTGTATCGCAATCCATAATCAATTGTTCCTTGCAGATAGCGTAGTACACGCTTCGCAGCACCCCAGTGAACATCGATGAAGCAATTGCTGGAATTGAGCAAGAACACTTATTGCATGAGAAATATCTGGTCGGGAACAAACAGCAGCATACATCAGTCCTCCAATTAACTCTGTATATGCGCGCTTCTGTTGCTCAGACGGGTTTTCATCCTTGATGAGCCTTGAGTCTGGTTGCATAGGAATAGTAAATGGTTTGGCGTCCTCCATATATATGTATGTTCGTTTTTACAGCATTTTCCATGTATTTCTTAAATCTTCTGACGATAAACTCGACACTTTTGTCGGATGTACTCGTTCATGGCCGCCAATGTTGTGCAAATCGCCAAAACAAGAGATTAGTTCCATAGCCCGTGATCTAGTTGAGGTTTAAAAGTCCTCTTGGACATCTGCAGTCACAGCAATGATATTATAGACCAAAAAGCTGTTCCAAAGCCGGCCACATTTTCTTCTGTCTCGTAGAACAAAGAACTACTCATGTACATGCATAGCTCTTCTGTACATGTATAGCTCTTTTCCGTAAAAAGAAACTTCAGCTACATAGGAGGCTTTCCCGCTTTATACTTTATTCAGTGCTTTGAATTGTTTCAATAGTAGCGACGAACCTCTACAGAATTAAGTGTACTAGTACCTGAATTACCGGCAGCCACTGCTACCTAGCTTAACATAACGTATTCCAATAATATTCGATTTGATTAAACTTGATTAAAACTTAATTGTCAGTATGTGTATGTGCGCTTCATATTATCTATTGCTCATATTATTTTGTAGACTTGGCCGTTTTTGCTCTTCGCTTTTAAGACTCATTCGATTCTTTAGAAAATGTATAAGGAAAGACTGTTAAAGTTCATAAAGAACTAGTCTTCAACTATGTCGAAACTGTTGTCATGTAAAGGTCGCTATACACTCTAGATGGCCCAACCAGTTAGGACAACTTACATACTTAGAATATCCTGCTTAAGCGAAGCTACATTAACTCTCTTCGTGAAAAAAGTAGTGATTGACATATACATATATTATACACTATGCCACTCTTCAACTCAAAATAACATCGTGGTGGGTAAAATTCGTCAGGAGTGCCACTTGACTGAACCTTACATGCATATACAATTCGGAATTCTATCCCTTCTAACTGTTGAAAACGTGGAATCTCCCTTCTGATCTTGCCACAATATTGCTACTGGCCAAGTCTCAAGTCTGTTTCTGTAGAGAGTCTCTTCAAATTTATAGACGTAGCTGGAAACACGAGTTAATACAAAAAGTTGAAAGTGCATTTATGTGTCTTAGCTTGAAGATATTGCTCATCTACTTACAACCATTCTTCCATGTGGACCGACAAACGAGTAACGTGTAGTTTTTCAGTTATTGCTGACGAATTGTAAAAAGGTAAAACAGTTTGAATTCTCTCTTAATAGTTGATGATCATTGTATTTTTAATCATATCCAGCCCAAGTGTCCCAACAATACTGAATATTGATGAATTTAACAAAAAACGACAGAACAATAATTTCAAAATAATTTCTGTGCCAGATTTTTGGGCTTCCGGAAACTATGCCAGAATTTTATTTGGAAAAAACGCCAGGAAATTTTCTATACAAAAATCTGGCCCTTTTTGCTAGGAAGAAAGGCCAGATTCTTCTGGCAATCTTTCCAAAATTTCCGACCTTTTTCCAAAAAGATTTCTGGCGTTTTTTTTTCATTTTCAGTAAAGAATGCCAGAAAAAATCAGTTTGAAAAAAATGCCAGAAACAATATTTCTGGCGCGACCGAGGACGCGTACGAACGGGAGCCAGATTTTTGGCCTTTGTATAGACTTTCATCCACAATTTTTTTAAGCAAATCGTCATCGGAAAAGCACTTGAAAAATTCGTATGGCGTTTCGAGGTAAGAAATATACATATATATGTATGTTTCTGTCGCGCCCTTGAAAGCGACCTATTTTTCATAAAATCAAAATCTTC
Source organism: Brachyopa scutellaris (assembly GCA_949775065.1). Classification (NCBI taxonomy): domain Eukaryota; kingdom Metazoa; phylum Arthropoda; class Insecta; order Diptera; family Syrphidae; genus Brachyopa; species Brachyopa scutellaris. Next base: position 83,689,503 of record OX459115.1, on the reverse strand, counting down.
TTCCACTAAGACAATTTGGTGTTTATTGGGGTATATGTAATATTATCGGTTAACATCAGGAGCCTGACAGCGGAAAGTCCACCTCCTAAAAAGTCGTTCAACGGCAAACAAACAATAAATGACTAAGTAAACACCTTTGCTTTACTCTCATAGTACTGTTCAAATAGTCTGAAACCATCCCAAACCAAAGCAACTGTATGCGAGATTTTTTAGTTGTGCTAACAACTTGCTGGATATCCTCATATTGCTTAGTTCATAAAAGAGTGCCCTTCAATCGATGCCGATGTGAAATAATAATCTTGGAATCCTGCTTAAAATTCATTTTATATTTTCCCTATTTCACTAGCCTATTATGCGTAGTTCTCACGAATATTTTGGTCCCAAAATTCTACAGTTTTCTACGTCACTTGTGTTTCCTTTCCTTAAGATAGAAAAAATAATGGTTTTTAAAAAAATTGTTCTCAATGATAGTTGAGAGTCCTTTAGCCAAAAAAAAAAAAAAAAAAAGTTCTTAAAGTTTGTAGGAATATTGAAGTCAAATAAACTGCAAATGAAGCTTAGTTCTTTTAATATTCCAAATAATTTTAAATCCTTTTTATAAATTATTTAATGTTATTTTAAAACAAACAATTAACCGAAAATGGAACCAAAAAAAAAAACTTGGACATTTTTTCCCTTATTCTAATAATTGACGCGTTTATTTTAACATGTTTTTGTATGTTCTTTTAAGAGTTATTGTTTAATCTTTCTGTTTGTAGCGATAAAACGTAATTTCAGTACCCATTGATTAAGAAAATGGATAAAAAGCAAACATCCATTGACATGAAGGAACTGTCAATAAAGTTGTGGAAAAAACAAAAAGTGTGAGAAAAATTCCCAAAATTGTGAAAAAACGTAGATCTATAGTGCATTATGTCATCAAAGTGCTTGAAAAAAAAGGTTTCTTGCAAAGACCTAAACAAATTTCGACTTCTCAAACAGAATGAAAAATTGTTGACCTGCAGTAAAAAGAGTTTGTACACGTGCACCTAAAGGCTGTTAGAAATGTATTACATTCAATGGATTTGAAAATCTACACCCCCCGAAACAAGCCCCTTTGTCTGCAAGAAAAATTAAGAAAAACCTGGAATATGCCCAAATGTATGTCCGTCAACCTTTAGAGTTCTGGAACACGGTACTTTTTAACGTCGAGTCAAAATTAAACTATCACAAAGAGTAAGAGAAATAAAAATGATCTGATGAACGCCAATTTGTTTGGAGGGGACAAATTACAACCTTAAGTCTGCCGCATGTAAATGCCACTTTTAAACATGGTGGAAGCAGTGCGATGGTTTGGGGCGCAATGGTCTCGAGTGGAGTAGAAAACATGGTGTTCGTTGAATGGAATATGAACAAAATAGACTAGTCTAATATCCCCAAAAACAATTTGCTAGCAACGGCTACTCAGCTAAATGTCTTGAAAAGCGCCCTTCAGGATATATGGGCCAATCAACCGCCTGATGTAACAAAAAATGTTATTATATCTATAAAATAAATAGAAGGCTACAAGCTGTTTTGTAAGCCAAGAGCGACCATATTAAATATGAAAATGTGTATTTTTGTTAATGTATTCGGGTCTTAAAATGAATTCCCTAAGTGTCCAAGTTTGACAACTACTGTTTTTTTCTTTTCGTATATCTTAAATATACAGAAACATATTTTAGAAAAATGAATTAAAACTATTTGGAAAATTTAAAAAATGATGCTTCATTTGTACTTTCATTGATTTTAATAGCCTTACTATATAGCCTCGCTATATGCATGTAGTTTGGCGTATTTTGGAAAACATCATAATGTAATCTGTCCTCTTCCAGTGTTTAATTAAAGAATTTAGTTACATTCAAAAGGTTGTCTCTTCCTTCTGCAAAAGATTTTATTCATGAACGTTCAACCGTGCTTTGCAATTAAATAAGACACATTTCCTGATTGATACAAAGTCAAACTCTGTTGCGCAAATTTCTCATATAAATTCAACGAAATCGAAGGAATTACCAGCCCGTCCGTCCCTTGGCAAGCAACCTAATCTTCTACAGAATTCCATTTGATATTTAAATCAAATCCAAAAAAAAAACACAACAAAAAATTTACATTTCATTGGCATTGCAAACAGATTTAACCGAAAAAAAGAAACTTATTGTCAATAACCCTTTTATCAGAAGAAAAAAAAAAAATTAAAGTCACAAACCCTCTTCCAAAATTAAAGACAGGCACAACCAAAATTCACAGTATCTTAAATCATGCCAAACAGAATCGAAGAAGAAATGGAAGGCGGCCGACATTTCGTGTCCATCATTTTCTAATCACAGCCCAATGATTGATTACCTCTCGAGTCCTAAGAATTTCAATTCCAGAGCAGGACCATAACACGATTTGGCTCTTTAGATAAGAGGACAGCACAGGAGGGAAACAAAAACAAACCGATTAGACGTTTTTTTTTTCGATTTTCCCTGCATAAATTGAAGGTTACTTTACCGTTCTGTTTTGTTTTTTTTTGGAGATATTGTTCCTTTCGCTTCTTTTTTTTTTTTTGTTATCTAATTTTCTTCGGTTTATTCTTAAATTTCCAAAAAAAAAGAAAACTCGCCAATAAAATGAAAATAAAAGAAAATGTTTTTTGTTCTCCTTCTTCCTTTTGCAAAACAACTCTACACATACGAAAGAAGTCAAAGAGAAGAGGAATTTTATTTTTCTTTCTGTTTCCCTTAAGACCTCCATAAACGGGGAGGAAAGAGGAATGTGAAACCTTTTTAAAGGTATGTTTATGGATGTTTTTTTTTTCTGCGTTTCTTTTTTGTTTGAATTTTTATTATACCTCAGATATTTGGACATTTGGAAGAAGTTGTTGTTTTTTTTTTTTTTTTTTGCAAATTTTGCCCATCCTCCTCCTGTCAGCATGCAAATTTAGAAACCGGCCGGAACGGACGATGATGAACACAATGGAGTTAAAGAATTCAGGGGCTTCCTGAATGGAAGTCTCTGTTTCGCATTTCTTCTTTATTCGTGTGATTTTTAAGTTGTATTGTATTTGGATAAAATGATAAACACGTGCGTGTATGGGGTATTAATTTCATATCCAAACGCTGGATCAAATATTTGATTTATCGAATGGTTGCAAAAAGAAGGGTTATACTCGTCGAAGGGGCCAAGCCAAGACTCACTAGCACTATATGAAGAAATTCCATGGAGGTTTGATGTGGTTTTAATTATGCACCCGGTTAAATGGCCGGAAGTTATCACTGGCAAAGCGGAGACGATATTTGTATGCAAAATGTTAGAAATTGTGTCATCAACAGGAAATTCTGGTTAGCATTCGAATTTGGAACAGTGAACGGCATACATGATGTTATTTTATTTATTTTCAAGCTGTTTACGCTGTGATTTGTCTGATAAGTTATTGGTGCGATATTTAGATTGAGTCAGCGACTACCATTTTGTGAATCACTTTTACTGCCAACGTTGGAGACAGGTTGACATCTGACAACATTGATACATATGAGCGGATGCATTTGTATCTTGTATGTCATCGCATGTTTTGGTATTTTTAAATTTCATAATCAGCGTAATCTGTCAACTGGCATACCTATTTTTTCTTTATGTATTTCTTTGATCTCCAGAATCCATTTTATGCTAAGTACTGAATTAAAAAATGTCAGAACGCAATAAATTTAAATCAGAGGAAACATTGTCTCCTTATTGTGCATAGAGCCATGATTTCACATAGAATGTGTTCCGCAGTTTCGTTTCCTGAATAAGACCTACATACATGTAGTTTTCAACCAGTCTTCTGATATTGTCGCTTTCGAAGTGAAGGACTAGTAAATGGTTATGTAGTGTAGTTAAATTGTTCTTTTAGCCTGGCGAAGCCATTAGGTGTTTTTCCAATAGCATACACACATTTTGTACAGTCTTGTACCTATCGACAAGTTGAAAGTCGCCATCTTGGTAAAGTGGTCATCCTTTTCATTCCTTATATACATATTCTGTAAATGGCCTAGAACCTAGGTCGATAGTTATGACGTTAGGCAATAACGCCCAAGGAAATAACGCCCAAATCGATGTGGAAATAACGCCCAAATAAATCTCAAACAATTTGTTGTTGTAATTATTTTAGTCATTTTGGGTGTAATTTCCTAGCCTGGGTTTATTTTATAATAGGCAGTAAAGCCCAAAATAACAAGTGGATATATTTGAAAAGGAAATAATGCCCAAAAAAGGAAATATCACCCAATACAATTAAGACAAAATGAAATAACGCCCAAATAAAATTCAGAATTGCCCAAATGGCAATATTGTTGAGTAATTTCTACTGAGAATGTAGAATGTCATTGAAAAACGCAACCCACTCAAAGTTCGATGACAGATATTGCAAGCCCCTTAGTAGTTTTGAATAAACTGGACTTCACAATTACATAGTTTGATTGCTTTTTTAAATCAAACAACAAGGACGCTTGTACCAAACTAAATGATTCCCACGTGCCGTGGCCGTCGGCGCGGCGCTCCTTGTCGGCGTGTGACGCGAACGGTACGCGGTCGCACCGAAAAATATATATTATAGAAGATTATGAAGTTTCTTTATATCCCTGTTTCGCATGGTTCCGCATGCATATATAGAAACTTAACATATACCCAGCCTCGCATCTACTAATATGAATTGGAAATAAAGACCAAAAATCTGGAAATGTCGCCCAATTTTTACAAAAACAATTCCCATTGAACATTTTTGGGCAATATTGCCTTTTTATAACTTGGGTGATATTGAGTTTTGGGCGTTAGGCAAAGTCTTTTTGGGCTTTATTTCCATCTTCTCGTTCATTTTTGGGCTTTTTGGGCGCTATTTCCAAATCGATTTGGGCATTATTTCCTTGGGCGTTATTGCCTAACGCCGATAGTTATTCTTTGAGAGTACTTATACTTCAAGGTTTCCTTGTTTCGATTTAATAGTTCCTGGCTTATTTACTCCAATTTTCGATTACTTTTTCACAAAGTTCAGGATCTATATATTTCGGCTATAAACTAACGAATGTTATCCTTAAGCGTGTACAGAATTTCTAGATGGTTGGCATAGATATGCCCATCGAACAGTGTCAAATCGCAGGTTTTTGATGATCAATCTTCGTCTCCAAATCACACACATCCGGCTCGAAGGACCAAAATGTTCGGCAGTTGTATACTGTATAAAATAGCGATCTGTATTTGTAAAATTAAGAATAACTGATATTATCTAAATATATAGTGAAACATCTCTTAGGCGGACAGTGACGGTGATAACATTTATGTCCGTCTACGGGAGTTGTGCGTTCAAGGGACGTGGCAACACAATGGACCTTCTAAGTGAATTCTCCCATCCCAAGTACAGTGGATAGCCACTAATCCTAACTTAACTACACAGATAGTATCTACAAAATACAGCAAAGCTGTAGAAAATACGGCTTACACATTGAAAGTATGCACTATGCATTCGTGCTTACATCTACAATGAGTAGTTATACTATACACATGAAATTTACCGCTGCGACGACTAGAGAATGTAGAATGTATCTTACTGTACTAGATATGTGCCTTATTTCTACTGTAATTTTGTCTTTTCGTTTGGATCTGTTGCGACTGTGAGCACATATTATGTTTCTTTCAAATTAAAATATAAAAAAAACTCGGTCCGTCTAATGGAATTAAATTAAATAATTTCTGAGAGATATGCGTGTCCGCGTCCGATCAAGGGAGTGTCTGGCTAAGAGATAGAGGTGGAGAACTATCGATTGCACTATCGATTATAATCGATAGTTTTCACTATCGAAAACAATCGATACTTTTTGACCACTATCGATTGTTTTCTATAGCCATTTAAATATAGAATTTCAAAAATTTCTTTAACTGGTCGGTACCTAGCGAAAAGAGTTTATTTAAAATTTCACAGAGGAACCCGATCATAAGCCAACTCTCGAAATGGTTTAAACTCAAGAAGGGGATTCCCCGTTTTATGAGTCAACAACGTAGGAATAGGAGCATCATTGTTTGTCTTTCTCTTAACTTAAAAAGGGGGTTCCCCGGTTTATGAGTCGGCAACTCAGGAATAGGAGCATTAGTACTTAGAATCTAGTCTCTCTCGGAGAGAAATGCTTACCTAATATGGTGCATTCAACTTTTTTTATGTAACCCTTAAGAGGAAAAACTATCGATATATATCGATAATTGTCGATAGTCAAAAGCCAGCTATCGAGAATCATCGATGGCACTGACTATCGATATTTCTCCACCTCTACTAAGAGAACGAAAAATGCTTGCAATCTAAAACATAAAAGCTTGGTTATGAACATTTGTCCATCTAAAGGATATGTACGTCGAATGGGAGATTACACTGTATGTATAAATCCAATGAAAACGCAACCTTTTTGCATGAATATACGAAGATTAATGATTCCTTTTATTTCTCCTTTTTTCCCTTTTGGGGCAATTTTTATGGGGGCCCAGTGGGTTGCCACTCGTAGAGTTTTCAACACTGTCATTGCAGTTTTGGCATATTACAGCGATTGTTATTGATGCGGCATTTTTGCTCTTTTTTAAAGTAATTTAGATGAAAATTCATTTGTTAATTTTCTCTGCAGAGGAACATTTTCTGGAAAAGAACGATTCCAATATGTACATATATCAAAAAACGATCAAATTTGTAAAAATGTACAAAATATATTAACGTTCTGTGTTCTGTCAAAAAAGGCGGGGAAAGTTTGACAGGCTTATCAATTCCGCCCTACAAAACCCGTGCAGTGTGCATACCAGTTGGGTAACCCTTTATGACCACTATCAGAATGAAAGTATTGACATTGACAGCGGTTAGAAATTTTGTGTCGTCGTCAGCTTGACATTTTGCGGAAGAACAGATTTTTATTCTATAAATGCCGACATTTCGAACTGTTATTTAGAATTTTATGTGGATCCCTCCAGCTTTACCTCTTTTATATATTTTTTGCTGATTCAATGTTTACCGTAATATGTTATCTTTTTCAGGAAATTCTATGGCACTGCAAAAATAAATAAAATATCTCATTCCTCTGAACAGTTTGACATATTTTCGCAGATCGAAAATTGATTGTATACAATTCTGCAGACCGTTCCATCGCCGGCGCGGCGCGGCGTTGAGAACAAAACCTTGAATAACATTTTTATTTTATCACTACGATGCGAAAAGTGATTTCATGTGAAATGTGAATTCGAAGCCGTGTTCTCTTCAAATATTTATACATCAGTCAGCTGGCAAAATTGTAGTGAAAATATTTGCTTAAGTTCTGCGTCATCAATTTTTAATAAGATGAGAATGGCGTTGAAAGCTACCTTCGAACGTATACCGCAACAAAATACCTGCCAAGAGAAACTCGTATAACTGATACACGAAGTGCAATTAAACCTACAATAGAGATTCCGCTACAAAAATAAAATCTTCCCAAGTTAAAACAATAGAAACCACTGCACAAGTCTTGCATTGAAATCATCATTACCATGCGCGTACCACTATCATGACCCGGGTGGTCAAGCAGCCATCTACCAGCTAAAGTGTGAATTTCAAATCCGGTAATCAGAGATTTTTCTCTTCTTTGTTCGTTTCCAAGAAGAAAATGCAAAAAAAAAAAGAAATCGCAAAATACATACTACACACTCGTACTCGTATCTATAAAGACGTACTTACTTCAAAGATACATTTCATATCTTTTACTGCTATAATAATAGTGTTTTGTTTTTGCTTTTCTTTATCGTACCCCACTCTTGTGCGAAAGATATGCCAGAGATATGTCAGCCCAAATGGGTTGGTATTAACGTTTTGATGCGTTTTGCACAAATGCTCACTGTATCCACTCACAAGGCACATATACAAAAATATATGAGATTCCAACAACGAATATTAAACTACACACGGAGATGGCAAAACGCAAAACTCTTGCAATTTAAATGCGAATACGTACCGGGATTTACTCGACGAGAGAAGATTTACTAGTATTACTTTAAGTAGAGCATTATCTTAAAGATACTTATACCCACAACCAGCAGTGTGTTGTTCTAACGTGTATACATATACTTGTTTCGGCTGAGAACGTTTTTGGGTTAAAGCACACACCGAATAAGCAAAACAATACACAAGCTGGATTTGGTAGGCCTGTAGGTTGTACTTTGGTACATGAGATACTCGTACATAATTTGTATCTTTAAGTGTTATCTGTGTTTCTTTGGGTATGTTTGGGTACTTTTTGGGTATCTTTTTGTGTAAAGATCGTAGAGTGGGTACTGTTGTTAGTCCTGAAGTTATTACAAATGAAAAATGACCGTAACGCGCCAACGCGCGTGTTAACCCTTTTCCCAGAAGATTAATTTATTTCAGTAGGTTTGGTTCATTACGTCGTCGCGGGTTGTTGAAAACGCATTTCCGGTATTTTTTGTTGCCCTTAATTTTAATACAGACCTCCGTGCTTGGTGGTTTCTTTTTTTATCAATTTAATTCAATGTGGCCTCTAATTGAATGACTTGTGGTATGTATTTTTTTTATATATTTTTATCTTTCAAGATACTTTTTACGCGTTTGCACTCTCAAGTTATTTTCATTCATTTTATACATAAATCGATAAGAATTCATTTCAAGCCGTTATCGAGTCAAACATTTTATAATGAAAACAAATTGTAACTTACTATTGTAGTGGGCTGTCGTCATCGCTATATTATGTTTCGATAAGATTCTAAGTAAAGGTCTACTTAATATTATTAAGGGGTGCTTTGTTTTCTGCACAAAACATGTTTCCCGATGACTGTTTGGGTGTTTTACTGTCATCTTTGGAATTTTGCAAAGCTATCAGCTGTACTCCTTTAAAATACTGACATTTCTAAAAGTTATCGGACTGGTTTAGATACTGTGGCCCGAGCACAGATCAGCTGTCTTCTTCGGTGGGGGCGGGGGGCACAGTACATAAATCTACTTGTATGTACCTCAGGTCGCAATGGAGGTTACCTCTTTATCTAACAATGAATCAATCAGTGCTTTTAAAACGTCATCTGGCTGATAAATTTCAATGACTATCGCGTACCATTCGAGTCTACAAAAAGATGCAATTTAATACGTTCGCGGACACATGATTTTCGTTGGGGAGCGCTAGAATGACGCACTCATATCTCCTGCATCTTGATAGACATTTTATATTATTTTGTGCGAATTTTGTATAAAGATACAAAAAGATTCCGCAGGTTACAATGAAGTGAAAATTTGTCTATGGTAGGACAAATAATGCTGGAATATTGAAGTACAGTGAAACCTGGTTAAGAACTACCCTTTTAAGTGCAAAATCCGCATAGCATCCTCGGTTTTTTGAAACCCTAAGTTTATAAAGTAATATTCTTGTTAAACTCCCATTTTAAGTACATATCGCTTTACTACATTCCGCGCTTAAGTACTCATCGTTTCCCGTTCTTTCGTCCTAATTTACATGAAATATTCTCATTTCAATAACACTTTTAATAAAACACTAGAATCTCAACAAAACATAAGGTAATAATCTTTATCTAGTACTTAATGTGGAGAGTTCTAGTATCGTAGTAAGACTTTGAGGTTCTCTCTTGGCTGTCACTTTTCGATTGTTGGTTGTGAAGATCTTTCGCATTTTTGCGGATTTGTCTTGTTCGTGAATAGGTATCTCTGAGCAGCTAAGCTGGTTCTCGTAACTACATATCCCGGGTAAGCACCTCACGACAGATTGGACGTAATCAATAGTTGATTGACCTAATTTAATCAGTGTAGGCACGTAGTATCTTATTTGCGTTTGTAGATGCATAAAGTTTGGTGATTCCCTGGATTAAGAGACAAGTAATGATTTAATGCCCACTGTTGAATAGATTGTAGGTCTTTATGGTTCAACTCCATTCTCTATGCAGTCCAAGGGACAGCTCAAATGTAACTGAACGTCAACTGCAAACATGTGAAAGTGGCAAGAGTTGACAAGTCGGGGAAGTTCATTTACATATAGCAAAAACAATTACGGTCCGAGAATGGAACCCTGTGGCAATGGAACTGGAAGGAACTGGAAGTAGAAAAGAAGACATCCAATTTCCCACACCCACACATTGCTGACTATCTATGAAATAGGAGTGCAAGAGTTTGACTGCGAAAGAGGAAAACCCGATATCGTTACCATGCTTTTTACAGAAATCCAACAACGTTAAAAATGTAGCACAGTTGGCATCCATAGCCACGAGTAGAAGTGCAGTTTTGCAACTCCTGTTGGCACTAAAACCTGACTGAGCGGGGCTTAAAAGGATGTTACTCGTGAAGTGCTCTTACATCTGCTCTAGAATAACATTTTCGAATACTTCTGATATTGATAGATATTGCTGCCGAAAATTGAATTTTCTTTTTCTTCGAAGATGAAGTTGGCAACAACACTGCGATTTACTGAAAAAACCTAACCTATACTCTGTTCCCCAAAAATTGTCAGTACAGGCCTTATGGGGGATCTTCTTTTAAGACACTAGCGCCAGTACACATATTTCTGGCAGTCAATCAGAAAAATTGCCACTGAAATAAAAACAAAACCACTGACTTACACAGGTTTTGTTTTGGTAATTTTTGTCCAATGCGCATGCATCCCATCATGACCAGCCGGCCACAGAGCTAATGGCAAACTGTGACTGTGGTGGTGGGGCCGCCATCAACCATCACTGTGTGTATGAAAATATGAACATAAAGACAGTGTTCCCATTATTAAGTTCAAGTAAATCGTTACAGCTCTTTCCTCAATTTTTGTCAAAGAGCTTTGGGATTTTGTGCTTTTGAAAATCAATAAATGAATGTGAGGGTGTTACCACTTGGCTTTTGTTTTTTTTTTTTTCATTTTCTTGTGTTTCGTTAAAATTCAGCTCAACAATTTTTCGATTTTTGTGAATTATAATGAAGGCTATTTGCGCGAGGTGTGTTGGGTGCGGAAACGAAGAGTGCATTTTTTTTTATTTCTAGCTTACCTATGTATATCTCGTAAAGTAGTCGTTTCCGATATATAGCAGGGATACATGAAAATATTCGTAAACATGCCCTTTCAACATACTAAAATTTCATCAAAATCGAGGTGGTGTCTACTTTGTACACAATTATCTTTTTTCGTTCAACAAACTATTTTGTTTTTAAATCAGCAGATGGTAACCCTAAGGGTATTGCTTTCCGATCTGCTGCGATTTTTCATGCATACTATGGTAGCCCAGTGAGAGCTTAAAAGAGGGACAGATTTATGAAAGCTATTGCAACCACAATGGGAGGCAAACGTCCTATCTTCCCTGTACTGACAATTTTTGTGGAACAGAGTATAGTAATAGTAATATAGTAAAGAGTATAGTTCTGTTAAATGGAAAAGTTAGTTAACTTATTACTAAGTAGCCAAAAAAAAAACATGCCTACTGTTTAACGTCCATTTTTAAGTTACAGTGTATCTCAACAACACTAACGTCAAAGTATCCTTTGTTTAAAATGGTGGCAAATTTAAAACAGTCACCGCCTCTTGAAAAACCCCCTACATATATTATTTACTCTTATATTTTTTTTTTCTAATTCTTATGCAAAATTAGAATAAACAAAAACTATATACAATTTGTTTTTCTTATTATTTTCTAATTGGTAAACAAAAATTTGACATTTATTTACAAAAAATACCTTTCCTTTTTATGATTTTTACCCCCGTATCTATATAGAAAGAAGTACCGTGGCATCAAGTGTGGACACATATGAAGCGTTTCTCCAGTCATGGTAAAGTCAATACAAGTACATTGACCAAACCAGAACAGGGAAATTTAGCCGGTTGCAAGGATAGCATATCGAAAGTTTGTTTTCAACCCGAAATTATGGTAGGCAGTAAAATCCCTTAAACAATATAAAAACTCAAAAATTAATCTTCATTTGTTGTTGGTTGTCATTTCTTTAATTTGGTTTTTTTTTTGTTTTATTAAATTGGATGGTTGTTAATTATTATTAAAAATACATATACATACATATAGTTCTGGTTACCGGTTTCTTTATGTAAATCTTAATTTTTTTTTGGTAGATTGAATTTATTTATATCATTTATTTCGGAATGGTGAATAAATTAAAAATTTATTTAATAGTTTTTCAATTTGGTTGTTTTTTTTGTTTAAGTTTAGCTTAGTCTTTTAATTATGGTTATGGTAGAAAAAAACATAGTTGAACTTAATGTTGCAAAACATAAATATTTGGCGAATGGGAAGTATTTTTCATGCACAATTTTTTGAATATGATTTTTTATTTCCATTTTATTTTAAGAACAGTGTAAGTATAATGATTTTTAATTATTCTGCACACTTTAATCAATAATTATAATATTTTATGAATAAATTAGTGTTCTTTTCGTGTATGACTGTCGTAAGGCAGTTAATTTTATTCCATTGCCAATATTGAAGGTTAAAAGATTTTTAAACATTCACCTCATTAGATTAAGCAGCGATATTGGGAATACACATTTGGAACTCATTTGGAATTGTTTTTCATTTAAAAAATATTTTTAGCATTTTTCCAGTGCAATGCGGTGGTGGAGTTTTTGAATATCTCAAGCTCTAAAAGGTTTAATTTGTTTTTTTCATCATATTTTCCTGAAAAACTCGTCTTTGAATACTAATTTCCTATTGAGAGTTAAGAATTACAAGAAAAAAAGATTTGTATATGCTCATGACAGAGCCTACACTTTTGGAATGAATTCATTGAGTAGAGTTTGGTTCTGCTCCTATCACATCAGGCCTCTCATTCAAATCAGCAGACTATAAATGCAGTAAAAGGTGGCACGAGAAGATTCGATTTTCTCAAAATCTCACTGCTTTTGACTTAGATGCAACAATATACTCGTTAATTTCCCTGAAATTTAAATAGGTTCAGTTTGCAGGTTAAGGACTAGAATTGTATACATTGGATTCAAAAGCAAAACTCCAATCCAATAGTATCAAAAAGCCAGACAACGTCTATTAAACTTTTCAAACACCTACAATACCATAGTTTAAGCATAACGCTCAAACTGAAGCTGGTACGGATTTTGCAAACTGTTTCCGCTTAGTGGATTTTAATTACTTTTATGGTTTGCCATTTCGTCGCCCTAGAATTGGTTTGACGTAAACGCCAAAATGCACTTTTCTAGCTGTGAATGCAGTCTTATATTTTCACATGTGCTTTTTCATATTCGTCATCTGTTTCGTCCTATCTGTAGCCAATCCTGAGATATTCAGTATCAGTTTTGACGTATATCTACCAAAATTAGCAAGTTGGAGTGTTATTTTGACGTAAACGCCATTTTTGGGGATATACGTCAAATTTCCCATACAGTTCGCATTATTTTTTTTAGTATGGTTTTGCCATATGTCCATGTGCTTCAATCATACCCAGGCGTCATAAAAACTTAAAATAATATTCAGTATTGTGTTGACGTACGTGCATGTAGATTACTAAGTAAATAAGTGTATTTAGTCGTATTCACGTACCAATCGGCAGAAACAAAAAGATAAATAATTTTGGTTTGCTGTATTTGTATATGAGTTTAAACCGGCGAAAAATTAAAATATAAATAATGTCAAACAAAAAGTTGGTTGAGTCGTTTGCTCAATAGTTAGTCCCTTCTTAGACTTCTTTAAAACATGTACTTCGAGTAAGTTAAGCTTAATATAATTCAGGTGCAGCCAGTGGATTTTAAGGCATGCGAATACTCTATTAAAGCAGGGTATTTAAACTTTTCCAAAGTATTATCTACAAAAATAAAGTATATTAAATAGTATACATAAGTCTGATTTACAAACGCTGCATGGCAAAACAAGTGGGAGGGATTTCGGGCCGGACTATAATCTTAGAATGAGTGCGTACATCGACGTAGCTAACTGTGAAAACACAAAGAACTTGTATTGTATGAACAATAATTCGCTAAAGAACTGTTTCTATGCCACAAGAAGGCCCAATAAGAATGTTAACAATTTTTGAACTTGATTATCAACGATTAAAATGAGATTTCCCAAAAAGTGCCAATGGCATAATGCGTCAAACCAATTCTGGGGCGACGATTTGCAAATTGTAGATAATCGCAGCTTTTGATTAGACAGCTGTCAAATAATACAGTTTCATCTGTGACAGATTAAAAAATTACGCCTTTTTTTAACTGACCGTTGAGCCATAGGACAATATGCAGACATGTTTCCTCCCATTGAATATAGTCTTAAAGTCTTTTCAACCCGTTTTACAAGTTTTTTTTACGAAACCGGCGGATAACGGTCACAAAATCAAAATTGCATGACATTTAAAAATGACATATCTGACATATGTACATATGTATGTAACATATGATGTTAAAGATTAAGTATCATTTTCACAAAGGAGTGTCATTTCCATGAGCTCAGTTCGATGCCGCCTTCCGCACTAAAATATGAACATTACAGAAGAACCCGCCTAAATTCGATATCACCACGCAATGCACCTCCGACTTTATCGCCTTTTTGTCTTTCCGCCTTTCTGGATTATGAATTATTCAATAAACAAATACATAAACATTTTGTATGCATGTTCTATGTATGTATACATTTTTATTGCAACAAAATTTGTATGGTAAACATCATCCAAATAAAAGTAAAAATACTTATCGTCGGACGGTAGCAAAATATGCTGAAGAAACGAAGGAACCAGCACCGCAGAACGGAACCGCACCGCACCTTGAATTCTCATTTTTTATTACTTTTCTTTGCAAAAAGAAAAAAATAAATAAAAAAGCAAAAAAAAAATCTACAAAAAACGGCTATGAAAAGATGTAAGAAATATGAATTTAACTCCATGCCATTTACTATCCGTCGAATTGTATCTAAATGTTGGGTGCTCGACGCGACGGCGGGTTTTTCATTCGAAAAGGAAACTGGTTACCAGCAACCGTGGCGTCGTCGTCTTCGGTGAAGATGCCATTTATGATCGGGTCGGCGCGCGGGGGAAATACCATTACTGCAATTGAATGAAATATCCGATCACAGTACAATCAGAAAGAGAAAAGACAGAAATAATAAGAATACACAGCAACAATGAAGGAGAAAAAAATACATTTTGCTTTTCTCTCCCGCTTTGTAAATCTTTTTATGGAAAATCGAATCGAGGATGAGCTCCAATCGAGAATGGAGATAGAGGAGGATGGGGATGCCTTTGCTTTTGGAAACAAAGCAAAGGCATCTTCTTTTTATTTTTAAAAGAAATCTTTTTTGTTTTTGCTTTAATCTTCTTTTTTGATTGCCCTCTTCACATGGTCATTACACTTTCCTTTCAACGCAAAAACGATGTGTACGAGTGTGCTGAGGTTTTGCGGGTCACTGCCATCCGTACAACTACTTGATAGTTCATAACAGTATATGTACCAAGAGATTAAGAGAAGGACCACTAATTAGCCGACAAGTGCGCACATAGAAACGACAGGCTCTGAAATAGATGAGATGCAATCTGCCACCCCTGTGGCATATCAATGTCAATCACTTTGCTGTCTTCTGTCAATCTCTCTCTCTCTCTCTCTTCCTCATATCTAACTGTTTTCCTTTATCTTTATCACACCACAAAGTAGACAAATCCATGGATGAATGGATACCCTACCGCTACCCCGATAACCGGCCGGCGGCGGATCTGGATTCTGGATCTGGAGTGAATGCTCTCCACTGTCAATATGGAGGTCAGGGAGTTGATGAGAGAGTTATTTTTAGACAAATGGCATGGGCAAATAATGAAAGGAATAGAAAAGAATAAACAGCACCACACTCACTGACAGATAGATGAACATGACTTGTTGCCATATTGGTATACAATAATTGTCGTATGTATGCCTTTGGGTGTGCGATACGCGGTTAATTACACATGCCGCATGATTGTGTGTTTGTTTTCTTTATTGTGTTGCTTCTGTTATGCGTAAGCCGCCTGGAGCGTTGATAAAAAGTTTGCATTTGAGGAAAAGGCGGACTATATGCATAGGGTCTGTCGGAAAATAGTTAAATGCAAGTGCCATTGGGTGTGGTTAGGAGAGACGGGATTTCGTTAAAAGCTGTTTTATCTTAATTTGTTCCATTGAATAGGAAGTGACTAAAGCGATATCACTGAAATACATATAATAATGCAAGTGGTAAAGACAAATTTGAGCGTTTTCCGGTTATGAGTTTTAAAAAGTTAAATAAAATAAAATCATTCTATTTCATTCAAAGTCGTTGCCATTGCATTTTCGAATTGTAAAGCAATTTTTTTTATATAAAAATGTATGTATGTACATATGTACATATGTTTTCCGCGACCTTAAGGTCTATTGTGCCCCCTACAAGTCATAGACGAAGGAACATCCCCCTCGTCAGTATTTCTATTGGAACTGGTTAGAGAGAGCTTTGCTCACACCTAGCCCAGGTGAGAATTGCGTAGGCCCTAAGTCACGGGAGCTCATCCAAGTTTATTTAGGCATTTCCAGACAATCCTAGATTTGATGACATGAGCTCCGATTGCGTTGAAAGCGGCATGGCTGTCTGACATTATTGCTATATCGCGTCTGTTGTCGCGTTTTTCAAGATTGAGTTTGGCACATCTGTCAATAGCGTTGATTTCGGCTTAGTTTGCTGTTGGGCCCAAACATTCCTGCACCCGTTCCTTCCTATCGCGCGATGACATAAATGGACCATTTTTTTCCAGCACGAACAGTTTTTCGATCCTCCTGTAGTGGTCTTTCTTCTCATGTCCCGATTTGCATGGGGTTTTTGTGGCTTAGAAGCGTTTTCCACCATTTTTGTGGAGCATACCACTACTTTCGCAATCTCTCGTTAAGATTTGCCTTTTTTAGCTGCAAAATAAGTGCACACTCTCTTGGTGGGCTATGAGCTCCGCGTCTCGTATCTATTCAAAGTTAAATCCAATAACGAATCTTTTTTTTTTACTAAAGTCAAAGTTGATCTAACCTGTAAAATTAATCTTATTTAGAAGTGTTTGAGTGGTCGCCGTGGCTGTGGTAGTTAGTGCTACGCATGCTGCCCTGCCTGGGTTCAATCCCAGCAAAAACACCTAAAAGTTTTTTTCACGGTGCCACCTCTTTCGAATGTCTGACAAGCAATCAAAGAGTATCATTTGTCATGAGAAGCTTCCCAACTCGCCCTTCGGAGTCGGCAAAAACTGTTTTCCTTCCATTTCGTGAAAAAAATAACACGCATACACAAATGGCTGCGAGAAGCGAGGCTTGGTTCTGCATAGGACTGCTGATGCCATATATTTATTTTTTAAAGTATTTGAGCACTTTTTTTGGCTATAAATTCAATATTTCCATCAGTGGCTCTATTTTACTGACCAACCAAAAAATGCCACTTTTACACACAAATGGTATTGTTTGCAAGACACACAACAATTTGTACAGTTATTTGCTATCCTTGCAATCAGAAACCATGTAAGCAATTTCAAAGCTACATAGATAGCAGCATTATAAATTAGAAAGAAAATGAATAACAAGGCCACTCTTAGCTTCAAGATGGCACTGGCTATATTTCAATGGCCATTAGTGTATATTAGATTTTCCATTCATACAAAATGCACCTTTTTTCTATTTCACTCCAATTTATACGCGTTTCCGTTTTGTAATTCGTACGTGAGAAATTGCTCACGAATTAGCTTCGCGTCAGATTATGCATCCATGACATCTGTCAAATAATTCACTTCTCTCAGTCTCATTTGAAAACCTGTTAATGAGCGATTTTCCAATTAAATTTCCATGTCATTCATTCACACTAACAAGAAGAAAAACAACAACAAAACAACGATTTTCCCCATTCTATGCGCATGGGAATTTCATTTAAGTCACACTTGGTGTATAGAACCCCGCTGGCTGTGGTATGCTCAGCTCTGATAGACTCGTATTCATTTGGTGTTTATGGCGATTATCATAACCGGTGAATCATGAAATTGTAAATAAGTTGACGTTCAAGGGCCCGGCCCGTCCAGAAAAGACTTTGCTTTATGTAAAACTACGTATATGTAAAATGTGTGTGTACAACTGCAACTCACAGACCTACACAGCAGTATTCGATTCGAATATATCGAGTGTGACCGGTTGAGGCGTTGGTCATAAATTCATTAATTTTTTTTTGTCACTGAAACCTGACGGGCATGAAAATGAAATAAATGCTCAGTGAAAAAGTCCGAAATGGAAATTTGTTGTAACCGGTTCTGCGTATGTGAGATATGAATATTTTAATAATATTATTCACCGGCAGAGTAGCGATGAAAGACTGATAGGAATCTTTGAACCAAGTGTCATTGTTTTGTCTGAGATGGTGCAAATTGGATAGACGGTTCAAACAAGAGCCATTAAATAGTTTCTACGAACGCGCTTTCGTTTTCAATAGAAACAAACGAGTAAAATATGTAGATAACAATACAATATTATGTAACAATAGTTGAACTCATATACCGGAAAGAAAACCTATAACGCCAGACTTCAAACCTAGAATTACACATACCATACACTGTAGGTCAAAAGTTTCGCACCGCTATTAGAACATTCAAAGAAAATTAAAAAAAAAACCTAAAACAACTTAAAGATATGCAATACAGGTATTTTTAAAAATATATATCTTTAAACAAGATGATGGGGACTATGCGTCATATTAAGGGGTTATATACAGTCAGGAGAGCTAAAAAAACGATTTTTCAAGAATTTTTTCTGAGAAAACTTTTAAAGTTATTAATGTAAAATTTTGTACACATATTCAAGCAACTTAACTGTATTTCAACATTTTTTATTTGTAAAAATAATAATTTTGAAGGCTATAGCTGATCTCCCGGAGCTCCTCTCAAAAAATGCGTCTTGCGGTGACCACACTATCTCTTGACTGGAGCATAAAAAATAAAAAAAACCAAACGGATATCGTTAAAGAAATGTATAACCTAGTTATTAATCGAACGAATAAGCAAAATAACAGTTTTTGCAAAAATGGGGTCCTCTCAAAAAAAAAAAAAACAATTTTTGGCCAAAATTTCGGCATTAAATTGTTAATAAAAAAAAAAATATTTATCGGTGAGAAAAAACCTTCGATTAATTACTAAAAAATATACTTAAGAAGCTTGTGTTAAAATTTAAAACGGATCGGTTCAGCAGTTTCCAAGAAATCGTGGTCACCGAATATAACAACATGGTTTTGAGAAAAATGCGTTTGAAGTTTGAAAAGCACTTTACATAGAGTAAAGAAAGCGCTCTGATGCATTTCCAAACATTCGTGTAACTTCTAGAATAATCGTCGGATTGACTTTTCTGTGCGTGTACTTAAATGTATATACATTACGAAAATGAAAAAAAAATCTTTTGCAAATTCTAACTGTATGTGTATGTTCTATAATTTCATTGCATACTTTTGTAGCTTACAAAACCTTGAGCGATTTAGAAATATTTATGATGATATGACTTGCAATGGGAACGTTTTCTATTACTTTAGAATTATTATTATTATTTTAGAAATGAGCGATGCACACTGACCTTAAGGTCTACTCTACAAGTCCTTAATGAAGGAATACGCCTTTCGACATTCGGATTTGTTTAGAGCTCCCATATTACCCAGAAAATAATTGCGCAATTTCCCTAAGAAATCGCAGCAGAAGATTGTATGCTATAAGTGACAGATTCTATGTCGTAATTGTTGGGATTATTGGATTAGTGCCCCAGTTTCAATGGATTCCTTGCAAAATCTGCATGAGCCTTCATCTGGGAAGCCTAGCGCCCTGAGATCTTCACTGGGTATACAGTGTCCGTAAGGATGATGATGTTTTTTGTCAAGATAAGTACAGGCTCTGACACTCTTCAAGTCATAGTCATTGGTACGCAGAGTTTTCTTCGTCTGTCTAAACCCTCTTGCTAGCCTACGCAGTGTTCGAAGTTCCTATTCAATGGTACATTCACCTATACCGCAGTACCACAAAGTCCGTAGCAGCACATTTTCTGGCAAATTTTTGATGACTTGACCTCCGACTGTCTCTATAGCTGCTTTTCTATCTGTCGCATCTTTTATAGCCTTTATCAAATTTGAGTTGGGCACCTCTGTCAATACGGCAGGTTTGGGCCTAAAAGATGCGGATTTATTAAGCTACCCATGGGTTCGAATAGTCTGTTTCCAGGCTAAAACACTCCTGCAGCGGTACCTTCCTCATTTCTTAAACCATCTGGGAACCATTTTAGAGTATGAGGGCTCAGTGGGTAGATTTTAGATTCGTTGTTCCAGTTTTTTTCATATGTAGGTAAGGTACTAAGTTTGATATGGAAATTGTTTACCCAGTTAATAATCGGGGAAGCTTATTAGTCATTGGTTTATTCATGACTAAAAGCTATGTTTGGGATCATTATCTCTTAACCTGAGCCTGCTTCTCGCAACCATTTGTGTGTGCGTGTTATATTTTTGCGCGAATGGAAGGGACCAACAGTTTTTTGGCGACTTGAGAAGCTCATTGCTGCTGGATTGAACCCGGGCAGCATTGCGTAGTAGTCCAATCCACTTACCACTACAGACTATCATTACCTCTACTGTAAAAAAAAATCCGTTTCCAACATAATGAAGGACTGACGTTAGAGAATTGATTTCTAGGATCTTCAAGTACCTACGGCACTACATTCATAGCTCCATCCATGCCAACTACTACTTTAAGAGTTGATTCAATCACAAAGCCCAACTGCATCTTCTAGGTAACGTCTTGTTACTGTGGTCCTTCCAAAACGTGGTTCGCACTCAACATAATTGTTTCACTATACAGTACGACGCGACTGTACGACATGCAGTCTTACCTGTTTGCTAGAGAGAGAGGTGATGTTCCAGTAGATTGTATGTGGAACTATCCAATTGTTTTCATGAAAGTAGGTAAAAAAATATGTTTTTTGTTGTTACAACCATATGTAGTGCCCTAAGGAAGTACGTATCCTTCTCTCCTTGTACCAGTCCTGCTTAATTGTTTTGCCAACTAGAATTGAATTATGAACAACAAGAGACTCGGTTTTTCGAAAATAATGTACATAATTTGCTTACTGCAAAAATATCTGGAAAAATAAAACCTTCGCCTGAATTCACAAATGATGATGGTGTTCCGGGTTTGCCACGATATATCGAAAAATAAAGTCTCGAAAAAAAGAATCTCGAAAAAAAAATCTTGAACAGCAAAAATCTAGAAAAAAACAAGTCTCGAATTGCAAAAATCTCTCTCCATTGTCTCAAGAATTAATATCAATTCTGGATTTATTTATATAGAAAAGAGTTTGATTCATTGTTCATTCATGCAAATGAGTTTACTCAATACAAGCAAGTCTTCTAAAATTTGATCATGTGGACATGGTTTTTCAAAAAAATTATATAAACCAATAAATTTACCTTCATTTGGGTCATGCACTGAACAAGCACAACCAAGCTTACCAAGAATACAAAATAAATGTGAGTCTTGGCATAAACGCTAAAAGTTTTGAGGGGAAGTCCACACATTTATCTGTACCTACAATAATCAAAAGAAAAAAATATTTTAAAAAGAAAAAAGTTGTATGGGATATTAGAGGCATTGCCTACAACTTGAGTTTCAAATATTTCTACATTATGTATAATACCAATGCAGATTTTTTTCGAGATTTTTTTTCGAGATAAAGTCTTTCGAGATATTTGTATTTTCTAGATTTTGTCCATTCGAGATTTTTGTTTTCGAAATTTATCAAATAAATTTTCGAGATTTTTTTCGTTCGGGATTAAGTGGTGATCCCTGGTGTTCCGAAACTTTTCGCCTACAGTGTACATACATTTACGTAATCAATTTCAAAAATCATTCGCTTTCCAACGAGAATCCATTAAGATAATTGCTTTCATAAAGAATCGGTGAAAATAAATATACATATGTATACAGTATACTCGTTCTTGGTACCAACTTTTGCGATCAAATTTGTTCTCAAAATCTGTATCGCCCGCCGCTACTATCGCAACACAGAAACAATTGAAGAAGCAGTTCACAACACAACACACCGCGCGCATTGTCTTTAAAACCGATACGGTATACATTCCTGGAGTATATGTAATTTAAATGCAATTTTAATTACAAAGTCTCGAAGGAGAGGTGCGCTTTTATTCCAGATTAGCACGCAAAAGATACACAGATACTCGTGTAGAAGTTCTGCACCTGAACGGGTATCTTTCGCGTATCTTTTAGTCATAATCTAGCTAACATCGAACTAATTTCTCTAATGCTTGTTATAGTTGGCACTGCACCCTCCGGATACGGCTTTTTATTACGACATGCAAACCTTACGACCGACAACGACGATGCGATGGTTTCGAGGAAAACTTCACCATATCGAGAAAGTTTTTTTTTCTCTCTTTTGCTATACATCGCGTCAGTCGGCGGATACCTGTACGTTTGTTTTCTGTTGCACAGTTATGGTAAAGTTGATATCAATTTTTGTGTGTGTTTTATTTTTTATTGCAAAGAATTCAACTTAAACTCAACTTAAATCGCCAGCGAACCGATTACAACTGCCTGTGGTCCGCTATAAGCGAGTTAACTGGCTCGAGTCTCGAGTGAGGTGAATGAAAATAAAGAATAAAGTTTTCCAAATGTAATTAGTAGGTAGGTAGGTACTGATGTAGGCACGTGTAGATACACATGTAGGGTACGGTAGGCTTTCCCATGCCTAACCATTTGTTGCAATTACATTGGCTCTATCAAGTGACTTGGACTTTAATGAAATTAGCTGGAGCGGACGAGCCGAGCGGTATGAAAAATTCACTTTGATGTGAACCAAGGGGAAATGACAAAAACAAAAAAAAAATGTTCTTCTTTGAGCAAAAAAAAAGGGAGAGTTGCGCTTATGGATGCGATTTTCTGCTCGCAAAACTAATTAGCGGATTATTCATAAGTGGATGACGGTTGACTATGGAATGCGTACGTCTGTTGTTGTAGGTCAACGTACCTTAGAGCCACAGAAGATTGCCAAAGGCAAGGCGAACAAAAAGGAGAGTGGATAGAGGCGGCTCTAATGAAGTAGGTGTGCTGCTAATTGATCCGTCATAGGAAGTCTTAATTATATTGTCAAAATTCATTGAATCGAAACCGTCGGCGTCGGCTGCTGACAGGTAGGCTCATCATTCGTGACGTGATATGCCTAAAGGTTTTTTACTAGCGTAATGAAGGTTTTTATTAAAAAAAAAATCCTTTGTTACTGTTTAAAAGTAAATTCTTGGGGAAATATGCTAAACGATTTAACAATGAGGCATTTGTATCTTTACAATTTTGTATCTTACAATATATACTAGCTTCTATGGGTTTTCCATGTTTGTACATTTTATGTACGTAACGTACAAGCTTCTAAGCCTGTTAAATGGAGAAAATCATCAAAATGAAGCTTGATGCATTCATGGGGATAGGAAATATTTGGCCGGTTTTAGAAACCGTCAAAGTTTAAGGATTTGTAAGGAAGTTAAGAAGTTAAGTAAAAAGCTAAATCACAAACCAAGCTGATTGATTGAAAAAACATTGACATTGAAAAAACGGTGTGAGTACCAGATACTCGTGAAATTTGATGTGTAAACATAATATGTACGTTTGTGTATGATGGCGGATAAACAGAGAATGCACTAATACTAAGAGAATCATATACAGAGAACGCACTTATACTATGTTTGGTTACGTGTGACGGACGACGGCGAAAAATTTGCTCATACCGAGAGCTGTAAAGCCCCATTTAGATGATGACTTCAGTTTCAGTTGCAGTTGAGCTATCAGTGGAGCTTTCAGTTAAACTGCTGTGTAAATGCAAAAACTGAAAAATTTAACTGAAACTGAAACTGAAACTTATGGAATTCCCATCAGTTTTCAGTTCAGTTGTTAGTTAAGCTACTCAATAGTAAAATAAAAGCTCAACTGAATACCAAACTGAAGTCTACCTTTTTTAACTGAAATGTCAACTGAACTGACAACTAAAACTGAAACTGATCATCTATACCCATATTAAGATGGCAGTAAAGATAACGGTTATACGCCATCTTGTCGGCGTCCGCCATATTGAATTTTTAATGACGTAATAACGTATTGTATTCTAATTGCCAAGCCCTTTCATTTGATACCCATTTTAAGGAGGTCGGGAAGTTAACGGTAATCCAACATCTTGGGGCGTCCGCCATATTAGATTTACAAGATCATAAAATATACTATATTGAGTTGTCACCGGATACGCAAAATTTCAGGATAATCGTATATCTGGAAGTGGGTGTACAATCGAATCCCAGATTCCGCCCTCACAGAAAGTGAAGTTAATATAAATCTTGTAAAAAGAGAATTTTTGATTAAAACCTCACTATACTCTAGAAATGACCAAATTGATGAAAAAAGTCATATTGCGCTAGTGGTCGGCCGCCAAATTTTAGTGGTCGGCCATAAAAGTTCTAGTGGTCAGCCAGGTCCAATAAATCAATGAAAAGTACAGAAAAGAATATACAAGCCCAAAAGAAGTCGCATCTCATATAAAATGTTTGTATGAAAACATTTTTACCCGCAGAAGAAATTGTATACATAAGCCCCTTTTCACTGTGGTAGTATTTTTTCGGAGCAAACTCCGTAGTAGATTTTCAGTCGTTTCTTACCGCAGACCTCAGTCCCTTCGCCTACAAAACCGATTTTCTGTCCGCAAAAATCATCTCGTGTGCGATGGCCCAATGTTTGCATGGTGGGGTTGAAAATAAGAATTGTATTTTCTTCGCTTGTTTTGTTGTTGTTTTCTTCGCTTGCTTGTACTCTTGATATTTTGTGGCTCGATATGTTTGTGTATTTTTTTTAGAATTTCCTTTACTGCCTGTTAAAGTTGGAGAAGGGGAAGCGTTTCACTTTTTCGTCTGATTCAGGCAAAGAAGTTTCACTTTAAAAAAGTATTATCAGCTTTTAAATGTTTGCTACTGGTTCAACAAGGTTTAATTTGGCGGCTCTTATTTCTCCACAGAACCACATTACTAGAGCAGCATTTTGCCTAATAAGTAACGCGACTCTTTTAGTACACGGGCGAAGCCGGGCGGGACAGCTAGTTATTAAATAAAAAAAGAAACATTTATCCAGTTTTGCTCATCACTCCATCCATGTTCGAAAATATCTTATGTGTCAGTGTCTAACGAATGAAAGAAGCAATTGAAATAGGCAAATACAAAAATAAAAATATGGGAGCGTATAACTGCCACTGTTTCATCGTGACACATTTTAACAGCCCACTTTAAAACCAAGAACGACACTAAAAGAGACACCTATTCTTTTCCAACTGTTGGATGAAAGATAAGATCGCAACTGTTAACGAATTATTCATCTTTTAACCAGCCTCTTTTTTATTCAAAAATTCCAATAAACATAAAATAAATTGACGTGTATTTAACTTCAAATTCACTTCACCTAAAAGAAAATATATGTATTCACCCCTTTATCTTTAACAGTTTGATGGCTATTAACCTTAAAATAATTGCTTACAATTGTTTATTCAAATATGTTGATCCCATCTACAACTTGGGGTATTTCTTAATCTCCATATCAACTGCATGAATACTAATTAACATAAAAAATAAATAAAAAAAAAACAAATCTCACAAATCTTATATTTTATCATTTTTTTTTTTTTTCGTTTCAGGTGAGTGTGCTAAACGGTGCATGGTAGCCACGTTTTTTATTCGACGAAATTCGAAACAAACTACGAACAAACTTTGACAATTGCGTGGGCGTAAGTACGACAAAAATTTGAATGAAAAATAAATAAAAATGTAAACAAAATAGATATAGAGTGGTATTCGTTTTTTTTTTATAACGGGAATCATACATATATTTAGAATTTTTATGAATGTGCATTCAGAAGATCTTTTTCGAAACGCAACAGTATAAGAGGCGAATAGAATACATACATATATTCACAAAAAAAAAAAAAAACATTCCAAACAGCGTTGGCTTGTCTGTCGATTATGCGAGATGGTTGATAGTGTGAAGGTTCTTTCAGATCGAATTGATATTGAAAAGTATTTATGTTAATCACGAGATAAGTATTGAGAAATGCAGCATTCCTGGTGCATTCTAAGAATTGACGTAGCGGTATTTTAATCGTATTAAATTAACCAGTCACATAAATAAACTATTAATAATGGGCGGGCTTTTTTTGTGGCAATATCGTCATAAAAACTTGGCAGCACAGTCCATATGCGGATCGTAATTTCTGATATTGCTGCGAGGCATAAAAATAGCAGTGCCATAAGAAGAAGCATTTACCAAAACACAAAAAAAAAATCAAGCAATGGGTTTTTAAAAATTCTTACCAGTAGCGTAAATGGCGTTATTTTCAGAAGAGTAATTAGTTTTTGATTCAATTAAAATAAACTACTATAAATGCATTTTGTCGGAAAGAATTTAAAAAAAAGCAGTGCTGTTTCTTCACCAGCTTGCTGGATCAAAAAAGTAAAAAAAAGATACTGAATTTAAATATATTAATATGAGGTGCAGCGTTGTGCTGAAGTACTCAATTATACTCAAGTATTTTTGCTTTGGCTCAATGCTCCGAGTCACAAAGAAATGGCTCACATTTGGCTCAAAACTTCATTCTATTAACAAAAAATATTTTAAAAAAATAGTAAAGACGTTATCAGGAAATAAGAATTCAATCTTTAAACAACATTAAGACAAATAATCGCAATCGCACAGAATATGAAGTGATTCACTCACTTGGCCTTGGTCCACCCCGAACTGTAGCGCCACCTAAGTAAGTAAGTAATATACTAATCCCATCAAAAACATTACTGTAAAATGGGCCAAGTTTCTACCTAAAGAAAATGTATGCAAATGTATGACAAAAAGTGGTGAGATAACAGCGGCCAAGTTCTTGCAGAACTTTATTATAGAGGTAAGATAGATGGTGGGCACCGTAGCGCAAGTGGTTAGTGCGTCGGACTACTGTGCCAGCGGTCTTGGGTTCGAATCCCGCCGCAAACACCTAAAAGTTTTTCACGGTGCCCACCTCTTTCGAATGTCTGACAAGCATCAAAGAGTATCATTTGTCACGATTGAGCTTCTCAACTCGCCGTTCGGAGTCGGCAAAAAACTGTAGGTCCCTTCCATTCGTGCAAAAATATAACACGCACACACAAATGGTTGCGAGAAGCAGGCCCAGGTTCACCTCGAGCTGTAGCGCCAACTAAGTAAGTAAGTAAGATAGATGAGTAAGTTGAAGCCTCATGCCTAGAATTGATAAAACGTATCTATAGAAACTTCAAACCTGGCCGCGTTTGAAAGTTTCAGAAATGTGTAACAACTACTAGACATGCAAATGGAATGGTGTTTCATCGTGCGTATAAAGCACAATAATAGCGTTTACCTTTGTACATGTACATAACATATGTATGTATAACAGCATTATATTCCTTGAACTCAAGTTTTATTTCAACGCGGCCAAAATTAAAGTTTCTAAAGATACGTTTTATCAATTCTAGGCATAAGGCTTCAACTTACTCATCTATCTTACCTCTATAATAAAGTTCTGCAAGAACTTGGCCGCTGTTATCTCACCGCTTTTTGTCATACATTTGCATACATTTTCTTTAGGTAGAAACTTGGCCCATTTTACAGTAATGTTTTTGATGGGATCTGACTTCTTTTTGTTGAGTTTTTAAAAGACCAGTGATATTTTTTTTTAATTTTAGGCAAATCTTGTCTATAATTACTTCTCAATCAGTTGTATTCGATGTTCGATGATAGCTGTTTTTGTAGCGTTTATATTATTAAGATCTAAATTGATTAAATTGACCCCATCTTCACCCTAGAGAGTGCAACAGAGGCTTGGCCACACGAGAAAACAGTAAACTTCTTGGCTCTTATGGATAGTTTTAAACCGTAAGGCGTTTACCGTCATAGGTATACGCCTTAGGCTCTTTCCAGTGTTCGACTACATACTGCACAATGTTTGATCTGACTCTACGTCTACGTGTATAGGTACTTCCTTTTGATAGCTACAATTTTCGTTATATAAAACTGTCAATAATTTGAACATTTTGCCAGGTCCACTCCCTATCCCCACACCACAGATTCAATTTATCGAGTCGAGCTCGAGAGTCGATTGTATTTTTTTTGAACTGGTTAGTAAATTGGGTTCACCCGGAGTCGGACGAATATGCAATGAAAATGAGCAGAGCAGAGCACCTCTCCAATCTTATTGAGCTAGAGTAGGACGACACGATGACGGTGCAAAAGGCATCACTGTGATCGATAGAAATATCAATTACATCAATACCAACCAATCCATATGAAAATGAATACGTTTTGTGAGAGAATATACATATACATATACATAATTTATATAATATACATATACATACTGCGTTCATCGTCACATTTTTGAGTATCATTTTCATTGTATATATAATATAAGAAGTAGCACATATTACTTGAAGGGGAGGTTGTCCTTGTCGTATAAAATACATTTGGTGAGAGAATTCACCACGTTTATGGTTAGCTCTCACTAAAATGTGCATTTGTGTATGTATTTGTGGGTAAGTTTCACACTTTTGTAGTGTATATATAATATATAATACAAGGTGGTTTGTTTTTATTAATTTAAACGATTTGCAAGTTAATAAATAAGAGTTTTTTATTTTTTCCTTTATACACACTATAAATGCTACTTACATCCCAAATTTCAAGTCTCTAGGTCTGCTGGAAGTACCATATACATTTTGATGATCGTTGTGTCAGCTACGAAAATTACGATTTTCGGAGCTCAATATTTCTTAAAGTATAAAGACTTGAAACTTGGAATATGATCTAGCATAGCGCTCTTCTACTAGCAGCCAGAAAATGAGGCTCCCAGTGACTTAGAAAGCTGAATTATAGGGGAAGGTAAATAGCCGCGAAGCGCTTCGGGTAAAGAGTACTGGTAGTGCCGCGTGGAACTTGGCGGTCCACTACCGTGCACCCAGATTAAAAGCTACATTCAATACCAAATATGATTAAAGACGCTCAGAAACTTAACAGTAGCATTATATATGTACATATGTAATATATTCATACATACATACTTTATGTACCTAAATAATCGATCGTCATATGGCCTAATTATGCCTATACAACTATATAAAAATACACATACTCACTCACTTATGAGTTTTAAAGAGTCCTTAAAATGATCAACAAGAACATGTGGGAATTTTGAATAACCTTAAGATGAAATAAGGAAATGTTAGCGGTATTGTTTCTTTCCTTGGTTATTTGTTGTCGACTTTATTTATATCCTATTGTTTAATGGTATTTGTTTTATGCCACAATAATAACTTAGGGCTTTAGTTTGGTTAGCGAATCCGAATCGAATGTTTGAATTTTCGCTTACCGTAAGAAGTCGCCAAATTTGTGACGTCAAAAGCGAATGTAATGTTTTCGATTTCCAAGCCATAAAACGTGATATTTTGGTCGTCCTTGGACTTTGAAAAAGGAATTTGTGATATGAAGTTCCTGTTTATAAAGAAACATGTAGGATTGTAGGTACCAATTATTTTTTGGTCCGCAATCCCCCCCGCTCATTTATATTTTCAGTAATTTTACTAATATGGCTCAACCTAGTGTCAAATGGCTCGCAAAATGGCTCAACTCCAACAACGCTGATGAGGTGTTATTAAGGATAAACGTCGTTGCGGTGAACGCTGACGTTGGCATTTGATGCAAAGAGCCGTCCCATAAAATCCGTCACATACCTACGTTGAGAGATGGCAAAAACAAAAAACAAACATTTTCTTTTTAAACCGCAAATAGCATCCCGTGCGTCGATTATCAACAGTGATGACAGTTTCTCAATGTTCCCTCAATGCAACCACCAATGAATGTGCTTACTCTCAATTTGTGAATGCATGATGAACTATAATATGTGAATGTGTGAACTTCAATTCGTGAATGTGTAAAGGTAAACACAACGCACTGAATAAAGTAGAAATTAAACCTACTTTCTGCGTTGACGTTCATATATGCGTTGGTTATGGGCCACCTTCCATAAGAATTCGTATATTTTATCGAGCTGTCAGTTAAAACGGACGCAGTTATGCACTAACGCAGTCTATGGATCGGGGCCTTAAGTTGCATGGCCTTTATTGCTCATTACAGCTGCGCAAAATCGTTTCATAGAGTCTACAAGACGCTGGAACCTATCGGGTGGTATTGATCTCCAAGACTGCTCAACTTCCGCTCACAACTTGTTATTTTTTGTTTTGTTGTTTTATTGCAAATATTGTATTGTATTGTATTGTATTTATTTATTTAGCGGATACTCCAATATTTAGATTCATTATAATGATTATCTTCTTTTATACACGAGTAGGCCTATAGATTTTCAATAGAATGGAGATCAGTAGATCGAGCAGGTCACTCCATGAACTGAATCCTATTATCCTGAAACCATTGCTTAGTTGTTCGGCCAGTGTCTTTCGGATCGTTGTCTTATCAATTTTAGTAGCATTTTGCCCTCGGCATATGGCAACATGATGTTCTGCTATATATCAACGTATGAGTGATGGTCCATTATTCCAATACATAGTATGAAAACCAAATATTGACACTAAATCCACCGAGTTTTATAGTTTTGTTGTGAATCTAGGATCATATTTTGTATTGGGTGGATGCCTGGCATAGATCCTTTTCGCCATACAGAACAATTTTGTTCTCATCAGTACAAATTTTATTCCTCCACCTCTCAGGGGGTAACGACAAATGCTCTCTCTCAAACCTCAGCTTTTTTGGTAGTTACATGCATTTTCTTGAGGAGTGAGACTTTTCGTGGACTTCGAGCGCTGAAATTGTATTCCCTCAGCCGTCTTCTAAAAATGTGAACACTACATGTCCAGTTTACCTCATCCACAATCTGGGTTGCAGAAAGATTTGTCCAAGAGTACCGTATAACACGTTTCACCATTCTAGGATACAGTATTTTGTTCCGGCCGCGTGTTCCACCATTTACTTCATATTTTACAGCATTGTCTACCACTTTAGCGGAACATCCCAGGAGTTCCTTAATATTTGTATACCTTTTCCTATCTTTTATAAGGAACTAGCTTAACCGCCCGCTTCGCCAGGCATTAAAAAAAAAACGATTTGGGTAAAATTAAAAGATTGTCCTTGCGACTTATTGATGGTAACGGCAAATGCAAGGCGAATAGGGAATTGAAGACACTTAAATTCAAACGGCATATTCGATGGAATCATTGGGATGCGAGGAATTGAAAAGTCTTCGCCTTTGAATTTTCCATTCCAAATTCTTGCTTCTATCATATTTCCCAATATTTTTTTTGAATGCAAGCCTGGTGCCATTACAAAAAATTATTTAGTTGGTTGATGTCGCGAAGCATAATAATCGGCGCTCCAATTTATAGCTCAGCTGCAATATGTGTGGTGCTATTCCTTGCAAATCAAGTGAATTTAAAAATTCTGTAGGATAATTCACCACCTCATCCTGATTCAGAATGGTGTCCACTGATTTGAATGTGAATAATGGACCTGGTACCTGGTATTTCTTTTAAAATAGCCTCCTTAAGATCACCGACATTTTTGTTCTTTCCGGTCAGTATTGCTCGCTCTCTTAACCAAGCATGGTTTTGTATCTACTGTTGTGCTATGTTTAGGAACACGCTATAGTTCAGTTCTGCTTTTGATGGAGTTGTACTCAGCTGTATGTGTACCACAACGGTAGCGAAAACAAAAATGTCGAAGTTTTTTTTCAAAATTTTTGAGTGCTTCCGTAGTTTGTACCGTAATTATCTACATTTATAAAAAAAAAGTAGAAGTTTTTAACTTACTTTTTTATCATTTAAATTCAAAAATCAAGTAAAAACAAAATTTGTATACCGAAATCTAATATGCACTGCTATTATTTTGCTCCAATCAAAACGTATGAGATGCACTACCGATTGACATTTCAAAGAAAAAGTGAGGGTAGGGTGTACCACTACAATATAACGCCACGTTAACGAATTATTCTTGATAAGTTTAGTAAAATAGTTAAAGTCTCAAAAAGTATTGGCGCAAATTCATAGTCAGATAAAGCCGACAACAAAAGAATTTATTCACCTACATAACCTAAAATATACTTTTTGCTATTCATAGTCACCTTATAGTCGACTTTAAACTTATAGCCAGCTCGAAATTTAAAATGAGCCAAACGTCACTTTAAATAATTAGAGTTGGCTATAAATTTCTCATATAATATTTTGGCGTTTGGGTTTGTTCGTTCAAATCACTTTACAAAAACATACCAAAATCGATACTAACTAATACACAGACAAAAATGTGTTTATGAATAACGAAAAATAATAGCTGGCTTTTTTATTTAGTGCCGGCTGTAACTATAGTCGGCTATAGGCACTATTCATGGGCTGACTATGAATTTGCGCCATTGTTATAAAAAAAATATTTAAGAAAATGTTGCTTACAAAGTAGCACTGCTATTATTTCTCTCGCCACTGTACATCAACTATCTTGGATTCATCGCATTTCAACTTGACGTTTAGCTATGTCTGATTTCAAAACTTTCATACAAGTTTTCAGTAATAAGCGCCAACATTTCAAACATCAATTACGTAAGTTCCACAAATTCTTCTCTATTCCTGATTCACGTTTAATATGAGCTAATGTCTCGGTGTACATATTCACATAAATCTCTCAAATAACAAAAAAATAAGGTATAAACACAAAAACAAGTCATAACCATGTAAGGTGGCGAACAACTACTTGTTTTGCCCGCATTCAACTTTTCAACAGTAATCATTTATCATTGTTACGCCAGTATTAAGTTGCACACATATTTCCCATGAAATAAAAACAGTTCCAAGTCTCTTATCTTCCCATAAAAATCACCAACAAAAATTTAAGTATCCAACTCAAAAGACTTGAATGTGACCATATACAGTAATAGTAGGTACTATCACTGCAAGTGGCAGCATCCAACGCATGTGAATTAATTAAAAAAAAAAAACAACAAAATAAAAAACGCAGCAATAAAAATAAAAAAGCCGTCCACAAAAGAGAATTTTTGGTTAAGAGGATTGAACTGGTTGTACAACTATATCATCGTTAAACAAAACATTTAAAAAAAAAGCTGTAAAAGTGGAAGAGTTCAGGACTTTGATTGCTTCTTTTTTTTTAACTGTCAATAGGATCACTTTCGCTACTCTCTGTTTTTTTTTTGTACGTGCGTATGTCTCTTTCTCTTTATCTGTCCCGTCTGTCTATTTAGTCAACATAGCACATTTATTTCTCTCATTGAATTCAACTTCTTTTTTTTGTGTTTACCCCCAAAGCGGGTTGTCACATAGAACTGGTAAGTCGAGTTCTTCGTTGAAGTTTTTTTTTTAAAAAACTTCTGTAAAGCAATTTCCTTTATTTTTTGTATGGCTTGCCATTGGTTTTTAAATTGTATGTGTAGATACGTATCTATACATTACGTAGTCCATTTTGGCGGCTTCAATATTGCAGGTGAATAAGAGGGCACAATTTTATATATCCGCAAACAGCATAAAAATGAAGGAACAGGGAAAAAAAAACTGTTACTACCCCACATATGGTCCTCTTTCGTCGTCGGATGGTAATTCAATATATTTTTAGTGTACGTGAGTGTGTAGAGGGAATTATGTACTTAGAACTATACCGCATTACTGCAACAGTGTACGAGTGTAGTGGAACATAAGGAAATTAAGTTTATTCTTTGCCTTTTTTTTTTTTGGACAGCAAATTCTTTCAGGTCTTTCTAGTACCCACCTAGCAGATTGGTAATTTTGTTTTCTTTTTTTCTTTCTTCTGTTTGCCGTTCGTGTTGCTTTTGAGCGTTGACAGTAGCAAGCGCACATGTTGACATGCCGACAGATAGTATGTGTGCGCAAACACACTGTTAAAGGAAGTCTTATTTATTTCCTGCCTGCCTGCCTGGGTATTTTTTTTTTTGTTTTTTTTTGTATTTCATTATGAGGGTGGCAATTGAAGGGAAACTAAGGACCTAAGTTAAAGGAAGCAGAAACGAAACAAACTTTGCTTAAAGTCTGCCGAAGCTGTGGAGGAGAGCAAAATAAAATAAAAAGTTTCACTTCAGTTTTAGGATTAGAAAATTGAACGAGTAAATCGAGTTTGCGTGTCCTTTTTTGTTTTGCACAAAACGAGGGAGCAAATGATGGAAGGAAATTAAAAGCAAAATTGGGTTTGAACTGGCTTTGGTAGTACGGTGCTACCAGGCCTTTTGACACGACATGCAGGTAGAGTAGATAGCCTATAGATGGCTACAAATTAAAAATAAGGGCCAATTTACCTTTCAAGTTTGTTGTCAGTTGCTAATCAGAGAGTTGAATGTGTCGGTTCGTGTCACTAGAAACTATAAAAGTATAAAGCGATATTGAAAATGTTTGCCATGCTTACTATGTATTTCAAAACTTTCGCAAGTGTCGCGTATTGATCTTCATTCTTTTCCTAGTTGAAGGAGTTCAAAACAGCTTTTCAAGAATTTTTCTTAAATACCTAGCCCTGCCATAAGTTCTGTTACAAATTCAAAACGCCACAAAAAAAAAACCAGTGAACATTTTGTATTCAGTATTGTTTCATTATGAAGCACCAAATGTTAAGAAAACTAAAAAAAAAAAAAACTACCTTAAAAATAAGAAAACAAAATATTTGCAAATTATGAATATATTTTGGAAAGAAAACATGAAACCGCATCTTTTTACTTTTAAAACATTTCAAAAATTATAGTTTTTAGTTAAAAAAAATATATTTTTGTTTATGGACTTGTCTTGTTTTTGTACCAATTTTGGTGAAAATTAATGGAGAGCTTCATTTGCATCTTCGTAGTCCGAATTTTCAGCTTCTTGAACACACTGCTGGGACGCTAAATTATTGTAGAAGGGCATACCCGCCGGATCATATTTTTTTAAGGGTTGAGAGGAAGATAGTTTGGGTACAATATTGTTGGTTTAAATTGGTCACCTTGCACGATTGCTTTTGCGTCAATTTCGTATGTTGTTAATGGCCCGTGGGAACTAATAGAAGCTGATATGTTTGCAATATTCGCTTCTTCTTTACAAATGAATCTCCGGTACTTTGAAATGGTTCATTTGTTCTGCCTGTGTTACTCACATTTTCTTAGTTATAATCAGCGATGTTACTTTTACTACTATAGTAGTAAAATTGCTACTTTTTTACCCGCCGTACTACCTACTACCACATTGTTCTCACATACTACTATTTAAGAATGACCCAATTAAAACTTTGTTTATTTAGTTTAGTCAATTTGCTTCCAATTGTAGGTCCAGATAGTTTTCCAATAAGCAAAAAAAAGTCTAATACTGAATTATGGAGATAGGAATAAGGATATTGTCCAATTATGGATTGAATTAAAAAAGTTAATAAATGGTAAAATTAGGTGACCTTATGTTTTTGGAATTATCATCTTACATGCTACAGTGTCGGATGTATTTATAAGTTCAACACCGAAATTGCATAAAAAATCATGTAGCAATGCTAAAAATGTGTTTCATTTGCGCTACTAGCTTTAGCTTTAGTGATCATATGCCGTTATGCTTAGGTATCTGATATTGCAGTTGTGTTTTTCAAGTATTCTGGTCGGACATAGTATGTATTCATAAGTGCATTGTATAAATACTCTTTTTTTGGGATATTGTAAGCATTTTTAATACATATTTGGACCCATGTTAGGTTTATTAATGCATAAAAATTAAAATTCAGTAGAAAATAATCGATTTTAAGAACAGGAAAAACATGCCCTGGGGGAAAGTTTTGACAATTGCCGAGAGAGCAATATAAGAAGAACTTATATTTACAAGAACAAAAAGTAGGTGGAAAAAATGATAGATCATTGTGCCTTGTAAATAATTATATAAAATTGGGTGAAAAATACAATTCGCTGAAAAGAAGCGGAAGAAAACCAACCATTACAGAGCGGCAAAAACGGCTTATTAAGCATAAGGCGGTTAAAAATGGTATGACAGACTCACAAATTCGTGCTGGTTTGGATATGCCGGTTACCGCAAGGCATTTAAGATGAGTACTGAATACAAGTGACTAGTTACAATGTTATCTGGACAAAACGTGTAGCAAAACCATCACTGACAAAGCATCATAGGTTGGCTAGATTGTCCTTCGCTGAAAAGTACATGTCATATATAGTAGAATGGCAAAATGTGATTTTTAGCGATGAAAAAGACTTCAATTTGGACGGTCCGGATGGTGCTCGGCACTATTGGCACGATATAAGGCATGATAAGCAGCAAAGATTATCAAGAGGCTCTGTAATGTAATGGGGTGCCTTAAGCTTTTTTTGGCAAGCTGCCACTGGCGACCATTAACACGAAGATGAGTTCCGAAAAGTATATCGAGATACTGGAAATCGCCCTCATTGATTATGCTAAAAATTAAATGGGTGCGCAGTGCATTTCTCAGCAAGACAATGCAGCTATCCATGTTTCCACGGAGGCAAAATATTGGTTTACTTAAAAAAATATACCGTTACTGGATTGTCCAGCTTGTAGTTTAGATCTGAACACTATAGAAAACTTGTGGGGAATAATGGCTCGAAGGGTTTTCGAAAATGGCGAGCAATTTTCGAGCAATGCCGAGCTTAAAAGTCGAATTAAGAAAGTTTGGGATGAAATTTCGCTGAATATATTACAAACTTTAGTTACTTCAATGCGAAACGTATCTTTGAAGTAATTAAATGCAAAAGAGGACAAACAAAATATTGAAGATTTATTTGTTTTACATATTCATTATAATTTGCATGTTCAATGAAAGTGAACTCATAATTATGTCCTCTATATATTCCACTTGCTTTGACAAAATGTTTTTTTTTTATGTTAAGTAATTTATATACAAAAATAATTTACGTTTTTTGTTTGCGTACATTTTTTTTTACTTTCTGTAACATATATTTAGAAACCAATAAATCATTTAGTTTGTTTGTTATAACTCTTTACGTTTGTGAACTTATAATTATGTCCTCCAGCGTAGGTTTATATTGCCTTTTGCATAACAGTGCTGCTGCAGAGCGAACATTTTCTTATCTTCATATAATTAAAAGTGATTACAGAAATAGACTCAACTCTGAGACGATGGGTAATATTTTGCTATCTAAAGAACTATTGGAAGGGCACCCATATTTGAGCCTGAATTGAAATGCTCAATTTTTGTAATCAGTTTTAATTGATTGATGATGAATAACACAAGATGCAAAAATCTTTTATTCGTATTACTTTTTTTTAGTTCATTGTCGGTTATGGCTGTACTGTTATTGTGTTAACCTTTTTTTATGGTTAATCTCTGTTATAAATTGTATGTAATGTTGTGTAGATGGAACTATAATTATTACGACTGC
This sequence comes from Brachyopa scutellaris, assembly GCA_949775065.1. NCBI lineage: Eukaryota > Metazoa > Arthropoda > Insecta > Diptera > Syrphidae > Brachyopa > Brachyopa scutellaris. Next base: position 83,652,058 of record OX459115.1, on the reverse strand, counting down.
CCTACTTTAACCGTTTTTTTTAAATTAATTTTTTAATTTCAACTACCCTACTGTTTACATATCCAGAAAAATATCACAACGCCTAAAAGTAGATACGAGAGTAAAAATTGAATAATTGATGGCAAAAGTGTTATACCCGCACCGAATTTTCGTGGCATGTTTCTACCGGATAACTATTGACCTAAGACTTAAACCAATGATACATAATATAACACATAAAGGAAGCTTGATGGTTTCCTATTATAATGTAGGTGTCTCTTCTTTTACTATACTGGGAAAAATTGAATTTGTATATATACAGACACAGAGAGGGAGACAAATCGCAAAATTCTACGCAGTTAATGCAATTGAACGAATAACGAGAGGAAACATTAAATCTGATGCACAAGCGTACATTTCTTGTAAATGCATATGCATATGTACATATGTAGGTATATATGTATGTATGTATATACATGCTTTGTTTGTTTTTTTTTTCTTTTACTTTGTGTGTGTGTATAACTATTCTTCTGAGCAGATGAGAAAGGACATCCGAGACATATGTACATACATACATGCATATGCAGGTAATTTGTTCAACTGTTGTGTTGGTATACATTTATGTAGGTACAAATTTGAATTTATTTTTCGCAAATTGTGCTCAATATGTTTGTATTGAAATGTGCTGTGCACCATAAAACTATGTATGTAGGTACATATGTACTTACTTGTGTCTGCAGATATACAAGTGCATATGTACATATATGTACCTATATATATATATATGTATATATATATGTTTTTATGTATGTACATATATGTGAGTGTCGAACAAAGTATCATTGTATCTTTAGTAGAAATCGTATCGTAAAGAAAGGGTTCATATAGATCTATCAACATAAATCTATGACATACATATGTACATATGTATGTAGTTAAAATAACTTATACATAGTACGGAACACTTATTGCGCAAGTATAACTTGCACTTGACCGGATTTTTTCATCTGAGGAGTGCTATTTTCTTTATTTGTTTGAATCCAATTATGCTTTTGAGGATACAATAAAATAAAAATAAATTTAATTATTTAAAAAAAAAATGTATTGCTACTTTTTCTCTCAGAATTCTACTATTTCTTGCTCAACATACTACATTCCTTTCAGTTTTAAGTAACAACGCTGGTTATAATATAGAGCCAAATTTCACAAAAACTTTCAGTACAGGGAAGATAGGACGTTTACCTCTCATTCTGGTTGCAATAACCTTCATAAATCTCTCCCTCTTTTAAGCCCTCACTGGGTTACCATAGTATGCATGAAAAATCACCGCAAATCGGAGAGCAATACCCATAGGGCTACCATCTGCTGATTTGAAAGCAACACAATTTGTTGAACGAAAAAAAGATAATTGTGTACAAAGTGGACACCACCTCGATTTTGATGAAATTTTGGTATGTTGTAGAGGGCATGTTTTCGTGTATTTTGGTGTATCAATGTTGTATATCGGAAACGATTAGCTTACGAGATATAGGCTAAAAACAAAAAAGTCACTATTCGTTCAAATCCATTTTAACGGTTTCATCAGAAAAACAAGAAAGTTGAAAAAACAAAAGCCACGTGGCAATACCCTCACATACTCAAATTAATTTTATTGGTTCTCAAAGCACAAATTCCCAAAGCTCTTTGACAAAAACCACAGAAAAAGCATTAACGATTAGCATTAACTTAATAATGGTAACACTGTTTGATGTTGATATTTTCTATACACACAGCGATTCGCAGCCACACATAATCATTCAGCCACAGAATGTGTAGTTGGCTGGTCATGCTATAGTTGGATGTATGCGATTTTGTGGTAAATTACAAAAACAAAACCTGTGTAAGTCAGTGCTTTGGTTTTTATTTCAGTGGCGATTTCTCTAATTGAGTGCCGTGAAGACATGTACAGGCACCAGTGTTTGAAAAAAAGCTCCCCCATAAGGCCAGTACTGACAAGTTTTGTGGAACGGACTATAGTTTTGTAATTAAATATATCCTGATTGCTCACCGATATCACGGTAAACTTTTTGGAACATTTTGCCACTAATTTTTCCAATATTTTAATAAATAAAGGCGTTCTACTCATGGTTTCTGTTTTTCAATCACGCTTAAAGAGCGATCGCATAGCCAAAAACTATGTTCCGCGCTGAAATGCCCTTCTTCAACAATTTATTTATCGTCCCAGCAGTGTATTCAAGAAGCTATAAACATGCCATGATCTCTAAAGCTCGTTTACTGTTATTCTGTCTACAAAAAAACTTTCACGTGCTGAGCAAAAACAAAACGATTCCAGGAGTTGTCTTGTTCTTGCTCCGTTTTAAAGTAAATGGTAACTCTAAAATTGAGTTTCTGTTCCTTAGAGTCAATGTAGATGTATTTTTATTACACCGAACGATGCAGGTTTATTTTTTTTTTGTATAGTTCTGCATTAAAAAAACATATTTCGTGAAAAAGTGGAGTTATCTGGTTATTGCACTGGGTGTTTCATTAATTAGACCATAATATTGGTCATTAGAAGAAATAGGTTTCACTTGAAATTACTGCCTTTTGCTTGTACACGGGCTTTCAAATTGTGTGGCCATTGAGCTATTGCGAAACGCACGCCTTCCATGGACATCGTTACGCTACTGCGGTCAATGCTGCTTTGAGACTTTGCAAATTTCTTTGAGAAGTCTTGCAGGCCATGCTCTCCAATTCCATAAAGAATAATCCAGTAGATTAAAATCTGAACTTCCTGACGGCCAATCTTCTGCTGCTATAGAGCCAGGAATAGTGACCTGACTCACTCCTCTGTGGTTTTGGCTTTAATCGCTGGAGCATAGTCCTGCTGGAAGATTCAGTTCTCTCTATTCAATAAAGTATTGGTCAAACAACTCACAACACCCTCCGGCACATCTTGTTAGTAAACTTTTGCTCCCATTCCGCAGAAATGGAGGGACGTGACACCTTACTAAGAGACGCCACATCAAACCATTATGGAAGTGGCATGATGGCCGCGTTGAACGTTGCAACAACTTTGTTCAGTTCCTTAGATGACGTAGCAAAAATTTGATTATTTTACTTGTTAAAAACTTCTCCCACAGTGAAAATGTTCTCATCCGTAAACAGCCATTTTCCACGTGTCACTGCAGAAGCCGCTTGCATCTTTCCAGCCTAATTTTTTCAGGTTAGGAGTTAAAATATCGCTGGGAATTGTGTAACAGAACTTTTGGCAGGGCTAGATGTACATTGGCCCTTTAGAATTTGAGCACAAAAACTGTTCTTGTTATTGAATTCTAGTTTTGTTCTGTTTCTAACCTTTTCTTATCTAAGCTATTTCAAACATGGTTAGTCATAGAAGTCCCTGCACAATTCCCATAAAGTCACGTAAAATCTTCATCATGACTGCTAATTTAATATTTTAGTCGAGTTTCATCACTTAACGTTTGCTGACATTTATTCGTCTGAGTGCAACAAGGCTATCCATGCTAATATGTCTAATTTCTGTTCGATAGACAGCCAATATTTGAGTCGAACTGCAACTATTTTTAACTCCAACCTCGACTTAATAAACACAAACTAAATATTTGTAGCATCCAATTAATCCATATTTGGTTGTGAGTCTTTCCATTTTTGTCGCATACTGAACACGCTAATCTGAATTGAAACCGTTAAAATCCAGAAAAAAGTGCTGCCACCTTATTCACACTAATAATGTCATTTTTTCCGTTCATTAACGTCAGATAAAATACATGAATTTCAGTAAACACATAAATGTGAACCGAGGTCAAACGAATAAAGCGTGCAAACTTCCCGTCAACAGCAGCATTCAGTGGTTAAAATTAATTACACGCTTTAAAAAAAAAAACCGAATGGTGATTGTGACCTTTTCTAATAGCCACAGATGTACAAAATTGACACATTTACTATCCGCATGTCTGTCGGTTTAACCAGTCCGCCTTCATTTTTCAACGCGCGTTGTAAATTGAAATTTATTCTCTTTTGGTATAAAGTTTTTGGCGTGAATTACTGCCGGCTTGTTCGTCGCATCTTGTCGGTCGTCGTCGTCGCGTCGTTGTCTATCCTCTTTGTTTGTTTGCCATTTGTATGCGAGTTGTTTGTTTGATGTCAGATTGTAGCAACGTTTCGAGGGTCGTTGTATTGTTTTAAGTTTAGTAAATTTTTAGAGTTATTTTAATGACCAAACGCGGCCCAGTATTGTGAGCGGAGCGATGATACATCACAATGCCTTGTCATTGTGTCTACAATTTCTACTAACTACGGATATAATGAGCAAGATGAGTAATCTTTCACAAGTTTCTGTTGAAAATGGGATGAATGACGGGCGTTGAATATTTTTGTATGTCACATTAATTTAAACAAATAGACTTAATGTGCTGGGTGTGTTTTTTCAGTGTACATTGACATTTTTGCGTGTTTTTTTTTTGCTGGGAAAAGAATGCCAAATAGGAAGGAACTGCGTTCCGCATTTTGGAAAATAAGTGAAAGCTGGTGGTTTTACCAATTTTATTTTAATGGAAAAAGCAAATCAATTTAATTCTTAGTTGAATGCGTTCATCATTGTGTTGCTTTCTTTTTTTTTTTTTGTCATGTGTCAACAAAAGTCAGATGTTATCGTTACTAATTCGATACTGGCGAATTTTAAACAAACGGATCTTTTCTTGGGTTTGATATCGATATCATTAGCAAACATATTCAAATGACTGATTTAAATAAAGAAAGTCCCACATTTACTGGACTGGAACTAACGAGTTACATATCTTTTGCTAACTGCCTTAAGTTTTTTTTTTTAATGTCTTCTTCCACTTGTGCCTGAGGCAAAGTTAAAGTGTCCATACGTCCTGCTTTTGAGGTCTTTGTCCCGCCAAATGTACCGCTTTTCCAGTTCTGTCCCGCTTTAGCTGGGACATGCCTTTCATTACATTAAAAAACCAATATAAACATCAAGTAGATTAACACGGTATATTATAACGAGATACATTTTTTTATTGTTCTGTTTGCGTTTATGAATTATCCATATCTTCAACGGGACAAAATGATAATGTATAATTATTTGTCAAAGAAAAAGGTCGAAGTCCGAAATAGTGGAATTTGCGGATCAAATAAGTTGGAGACGTTTTCTCGAAGTCAAGACTATACAGTAAATGGAAAATTTAGAGCTACCAGAGGCAGTTATGTCCCTCCATACTATTTTCAGCAATCATAGTTTCAGATCGATGGACTGCACTTCAAAAGCAATATGTAAGCTTATCGACAGGAAGAAGTTCTCGTGTGCATGTACCAAAATCGAAACAGTGGTCAAAAAGTACTGGTAAAGGGCGCATACATAGAGGTACTTATTGAATCAAGCACATTTTGTAACACTGTTGTTCCCTGACGCATCGAATAAAAATGAGTTTAAACAATTCTTGACTTTAACAAAGTACAGTAGCCTCTCGTTAGTGTGAACACCGGTTAATGTGAACTCTGGAAAACGTGAACATATTTTTTTTAACATTGATATCTCTAAAACGTGAAAAACAATTTCCGCTCCTAATAACTGTTAATTTCGAGGAAGATGTGTATTGAAATTAGTTTTTCTTCGTAAATTATCTCGTATTGTACAGTTTTGAATCAGCTGCAAGTGAGTTCGTTCGTAGAGAATGCAAAGACACTCCTCGGTGCTCTTTATCCTTGGTTTTTAAGATTTTTTCTCTAGAAAAACCATTTGCGTAGGTTGGCTGTACAATTGAAGACATCCATGAATTGAACGAATTTATAGAAGACTATAATGTCGGCCAAAGTACCAACATCATAAGTGGTGGAGAGAGTAATGATGGAGATGTGCTTGAATTGCTAATAGAAAAAAAATGAGCCTAGTAAAGCCATTTCAATTTTTAACAGGGTGGCAAAATATAAAAATGCATATAAATTTATTTTATTTGTAGGTATACTAAATATTTCATTAATGTTTTTATTAAAGTAATAAGTTGTTTTTTACTTTGTTTTACTTACTTTAGTAATATATTGTAAACCATGAAAACTGAAACAAATGTGTTATTCTAAAAAAAGACTAAAAAAAACTCATTCATTTTTTTAATGCAAATTTGAAAATGTGTCCCGCTTTAGTTACAAATTAATCTGGTCACTTTTAAGTCTTTCTTTTGCTGTAGACTCTATTTAAGGCCTTCAGAACCGAATTTTTTGGTATCCTTGTTAACTCCCACTTTTTAAACCAAGTTGTTATTCTCAATCATGGAAACAAAACTACCTAACAACGTTTTTTTTTTTGTAATTTTCAACTTTGGGGGATTTCCGAGCATAAAAATATAGGAATTGTTACCAGGGAACCATTCTTGGACCTGGGGCACAAGCCGACTTTCCAGTACGCTTATACCCTACCTCATGGTTTCTTCGACGATGTAGAGTCGTCCTATACCCTTGGGCGAGATCACAGGCCACACCATTACGCTTACAGGATGTTTTATCCTCTTCACAAGGCAGTCCGGGTGAACTGCTCTCCAGGGCGTCGTCGAATGAATGAGCTTTTGTCCATATAAATTAGAAATGTTGACTCGTCCGAGAAGCACACCTGTAAAAAGTATTTAGTACCAACTTGCAAAAAAAAAAATATTATCTAGGATTCTTACAATTTTATAGAAGTCATATTAACATGACCCCAGTCCTCAATAGTCATATTCCGGTGTTCCTCGGCTCAGTGAAGTCGCTTTTTCGCGAAATTCATTTAAAATTGCAAATTACAAAAAAAATTGTACTGTCAGTAGCGGCGTTAGGGTAGGGCGCGGTTGGGCGACCGCCCAGGACGCGTGACATGAAGGGGCGCCGATCCATTTGCATATTGTGACTTGTTGCATTTTCGGCAGCGGCCACCCATAAGAGTCTTAAATTCCCTAAACCTGGCAACAAAATCAATAAGGTTGCAACACTGGAACGCGAGTACTGATATATATCTACTGGGAATCCCCGTCAATAGACAGAACTCATTATTTATACCCTTTAGCATTGTATTAAAAAAGAGAGTATTATTTTCAACTTATTAAGAAGCGGGACACAGCTCATTACACCGGTGCACTTGAAAATAATTGCAATCCGTCACATTGTTTGGGGTAATTCAAAGGTTGTTCACATTGTTTCCAGCTTCTGGTCAGTTATTTTATACTATAAAAAACGCAGTGAAATATGTTGGAGAGCAGGAATAAGCGGTGTTAAAACAGTCCATCAGTGGACATGGATCTCGATAAATGCACAGAAGCGTTTAAAAAATACTGCACTTTCTTGGGAGAGTATAGAAAGACAGGCTTTAAAAGCGCCATTTTAACAGCGAAGGAATTAACTGAAGAACTTAAAATTGAACTTGTATTTAAAGCCACAACAAGAATGCGATGTGTTAGTGCCAAGCTGGTAAAACTACCTGCGATGAGCCTACAGCTTCTCCAGAAAATAAATTTTAACTTAGATTTTTCAACTGTCTATTGGACATTACCTTAATTTAACTCAGTGAATGATTTGAACAGTTGAATTAGTACTACGAATCTTCGTCCTTTTTGTATAACATGAAAAAAGATGCCAGAAAAACCAGACCTTCTCAAACCCTGTGATGATCTCCATTTAAAATTGACTGTAGGCTCGAAATCAGTTATAAATTAACTAATATTCCGATCTGAGATCGACAATATCTCAATCTAGAATCTAGATTGACAAAATTGGCAGCTTTGTCAATCGAAAATGAAATTAAAGAAAACATAGACTTCGGTGTAATACGTTAACGTTAGAGAGTTTTTTTTTAAATACATAAATGGTTATTATTCCATTGTGTTTCTTGTTTTTTTCTTTCCTCTTTTCACATGGGTTTGTATAGCAGATAGGGGGCACCGTAGAAATCTCGGTAGTGCTTAAACCGGCACTGTGTACTGTCCCTAATAATTTGGCTAGTCACTGTACATTGACGAAAGGAAGGACCGAGGTGATAAGAGTCTATTGCAATGCGTCTCCTTAGTCTTTAAAGAAGCAGCGAGACGAGTACACCGCTGACAGATCACTGTGAAATTTAACAGTTCCTGATAATACATACAGTAAAACCATCAGGATAAGTGCATTAGCAGAACTGTCTAATTTCGAGAGGTGCTTCTCCCGGATATGCAGCTACGAGTACCCGCTTAGCTACTCAGAGGTACCTACATGGCGTAATCTGGATGCCTAATTTTTGTACACTCTTCGCAGTTAATCAGGCTGTATTTCGGCAATAACGCGTCGAATGTTAGCTTCCAGCCACTTATGGCCCATTTCATTGAATAATCTTCCAAGTGTCATTAAACAGAGCGTCCTCTTGTGCTTGAAAGCTTACATAAATGATTTTGTGAGTTTACGCCTTATTTTTTCATAAAATCATAAAAATTTAGCAATCCTATTACAAAAAATTAGGTCAGATCAGCAATAAATTTTGCATACTATTTCTAATGAAATTATCGATTGTTCTTCTCTGGCAATGAAGTCATCGTACAACATCGCACGGAGCCGCTTTTTTTAATTATAAAGAAAAACAGGTGCTTCCAATCTTCTTGACATACAAACAAAATGTGTGTAAGTCATTTCCACCACCAAATTATTACATCATTCTTCACAAAAGAGCAGAAAACATTTTCTTTTAGAAAGATTACCTCATTTGACTTCTTCCCCCACACAGCACAAGACTATTACAAGTAATTTGACCCTAAAACCATCCGTTGCAACAACAACTCACAAACACACAATCGACAATCCTATGTACATTCCAAAGTAAACAAAAAGTAAAAACAAAAGGAAAAATTAAATTACAATTCAAAGAAGGCGGCAGCGGTAATAATTTACGAAAACTTACCGCACGGCCAACAGTACAACAGTGCGGCTAACATTTCTCGCTAAATAGCGCCACTTAATTACTGTCAGTCCAATCGGTGTGTTCCTTTTTTTTGTTTCCTGTGCGGCTCATTTTATATTTGTATCTGTCTGTCGTCTGACTGAAAGTGGAAAATTTCTCACACATCATGAAAATCTGCGTCCAGCGAAGAAAATATGAAAAACAACCACTCTACGGTCCCTAACACTTTTTTTCTGTGGTATGGGATGAATGTACCAGTGTTGCCAGGCAACTGAAGTAAAATCCACCTCTTATTGGACAATAATAAAATATTTTTAATAAAACATATCACTTTGTTAAAATATTTACTATATTTAAAGTGAACAGTAAAGTACATATCTTGACGTACTTTTGCCAATGTTGCCCGCGAAAAATGACAGACGGCGCATTTTTGCAATATTATTTGACATTTCAGAAATTACAAAAATCTAAATTTTGAATTTAAATGTCATACTTTTGTACAGGAATCGTCTCCTCACTAATCTGTCAAAACTAAAGGGTTTTCTGACTGTACTTAAAAAAACGCACATGGTACTTGTGGGTCAAATTTGCCCAATACATCTTTTATTTAGCAATCACCATTTTCACATGTAATTTTTTGTTCGGAATGATTTGTACAAATATCACAACAGCATTAAAGGCTGATACATCCACAAGGTTATAGAAATAACGTCTGTGGCCATCTGTTTGTTCTACGCTTGCCTGCAGACATGTGTAAATCCCATGTTTTTGTAAAGTTATAATATTTTATTATTTCGGCATCAGTTTATAGAGATGCAAGGTGCTTTATAAGAATGACTACCCCGTTTTTCCTCATAACATATACAACGAGAGTTGTTTTGTTGTCATTATGTAAAAATAAATGGGAACATTTCTCTAGGTTTGCTTTCAAATGCAAAATTTGTGGCGGCAAACATGTTTTATATTTTCACACTAGTCCAACTACCGTAAGTTTTCTTTTTAGCAATTCGATTCCTAAATCGTGTGTAGTGAAAAAACAAGTGCGTGTGACTCTCGCGCATTAGAAGTGAAACTTGTTTTAAACTCAATAAGGCATTGTTGAGTTAGGGCTGGGCAATGACAGAAAATTTGATTTTCTTCCACTTCGAACTCGAATTCTCAGTTCCTATAAGTAAAAGAGTATTCAGAATATACCCATAAATTCCGCCAGGAAATGCAGATCATAATAGTGAAAACCGTGTCTACATATAAATCCGTTTAGTGGTTCTCGAGATTAGCCACATTTTGGGGACTTCCTTTTATACTATGTATAGATTTTACTACCTGTTGAAGTTGGAGAAGGGGAAGCGTTTCACTTTTTCCTCTGATTCAGGCAAATTTGCCCTACCGCGGCTATATTATATCAAGTAATGTTTCTACCTTTCAAATCTTTAAGGAGGTCTAGAACAACACGAAAGCCTTGATTTCGTTCAGGTCTATAATTTCTATCCTTACCGGTATAAACTTGTAAATACTTGTAAATAAATAATCATATATTGGAATAATGGGAAATTCCCGAAATCTGTTATTGGGGTGAGTTTATCACGAGCTCGACCTTCATTTCGGTCACACATTTTTTCAAAGTACTTTCGATATATTCTGAAATTTCGAAGAGCCATTGTAGCTTTGAAAATTGGCCTTCGCTTGTAGTTATTCCACAAACAGTAAATAACAGTAAATTTGAAGTCATTTACAAAATAATAAAGCAAATTATCAACAACGTTAGTTGACGAAAACATATTGGGCAATTTTTACCCACGAACACAATGTACGTTATTTGGAAAAATTGCATGACAAAATTTCATAAATGAAAAAATACGATGAAAGTTATAAAGGTTTTATTTATTTCCTAAAAAAATAAATGTCAAGAAAATTCAGGTAAAAATATTTAAAAATAAGCGAGATACGAGCTACGAAAGGTGCGTTTGGACAATTTTGACAATTTTGATTTTTGTAGTACGATTTGTCTTTTGCTTCAAAATAGGCCTCAGTCTCGGCGATTACCTCTTCATCGGCGCTAAATTTCTTTCCAGCGAGCATTCTCTTAACGTCTGAGAACAGGAAAAAGTCGCTGGGGGCCAGATCTGGAGAATGCGGTGGATGCGGAAGCAATTCGAAGACCAATTCATACAATTTTGCCATCGTTTTCAGTGATTTGTGGCATGGTGCATTGTCTTGATGAAACAGCACTTTCTTCTTCGACAAATGGGGCCGTTTTTCCGCGATTTCGTCTTTCAAACTCTCCAATAACGCTGTGTAATTGTGGCTGTTGATGATTTTTCCCTTTTCAAGATAGTCGCTGAAAATTATTCCACGCGCATCCCAAAATACAGACGCCATAACTTTGCCAGCTGACTATTGAGTCCTTCCACGCTTTGGCTTCGGTTCACCGCGTGCAATCCACTCGGCTGACTGTCGATTGGATTCTGGAGTGAAATGCTGGAGCCATGTTTAATCGGTTGTCACATATCGACGCAAAAATTTGGGTTTATTACGATTGAACAGCTTCAAACACTGCTCAGAATCATCAATTCGTTGTTGGGTTTGGTCGATTGTGAGCTCGCGCGACACCCACTTTGCATAGAGCTTTCGCACACCCAAATGTTCATTAACGATATGTCCCACACATTCCTTTGATATCTTAAGAGTGTCAGCAATCTCGATTTACTTCACTTTACGGTCATCCGAAATCATTTTGTGGATTTTTTTGATGTTTTCGTCCGTAACAGCCTCTTTTGGACGTCCACTGAGTTCATCGTCTTCGGTGCTCATATGACCTGTACGGAATTTAGCAAACCACTTACGAATGGTTGCTTCGCCTAGCGCAAAGTCCGGATAACACTCATCAAGCCACTTTTTGGTATCAGCAGCATTTTCTTTTTCATAAAAAAACAGTGTTTCATTAACACACGAAATTCCGTTTTATCAATTTTTTTCAAAATTACAAAAGTTGCTTCAATCATAATGCTATATCTCACAAACTAAAAGTCCGACATCTGTCAAATTTATACACGTATCTTTTGTAGGTTGGTACTAACTAAAAATGATATGGATTTGATTCTGGTGGCGCCCTCTCATAGGAACGATACGAACTTGTTATATGTATGCGTTTTAAGAAAATTATCCACATCTTAAAGCTGTTAACAGAAGTATAACATTATTTACACGAAAATAGTAAAAATTTAATCCGAATTAAAGGAAAACAAAAATATATGCATACCTACGTATGTTCTGTACTAAGAAAACTCTCTGCTTTGTTTATTCCCGACCTGTGTCCCTATGTTTTATATGTTAATTCATCCACAACACCATATGGTGTGAACATATTTCCCACATCCTGTGCGCTCTACGGTGCAATACTATTCCTTTTTTTTGCACAAAATCTTGATGGGCAAAAATTTCCCAACACTGTCCCGGAGGTCAGATTTGTTGTGTTTCGCTCATAAATCATTCAACGAGAGGAAACGATATGTTCACGAGTATTTTACAACGATGATGATGCTGTCGTGTTTTGGAATATCCTTAAAGATGTGGTTGTATACAACATACAAATGTAACCAAGTCCAAGTCGTTGTCATGTTGTGGATCTAGTTTTGGTAGTCGCAGTTCGCGTCTTTTCGTGCAATTCGGTTTCCCACACATCACGTTTTCTGCACCAATGTTTCTTTTTTTGCTTGTCTTGTGAAACTTTTTCCTTTTTTTGTATTCTCCTGCAAAGGAGGCAAGTGTCCTCTGTCGCCTGAATGTCTGATATGCTACAATGGAGTTGAATGTGTTCTTTCATTGTTACGATTTGGAAAAAATAAAATAACAATAAGAACTGCGCAATGTTGTGTATGTGTGAATGGTTAGTTTAAATGTGCATTTTGCTAAAGGATTCGGTTCATCTGTTGTTTTGTGTCCTTACTTATTTATGTATTCCTTTTTGAACAGAGTGCATACATGCAAGCAACTGCATTCATGTAGAATACATACAGATAATTATTAGAAGTGCTATTGTCATTGCTCTCACTAGAAACATCCTGAATTTATTATTCAACAATTGCAATTGCCCGCTACCTGTCTTACAGAGTTTAAACCCTATTTCAAAGAATGCTTGCCGTGGAGTTTCCAAGTCAATGAAAATTGGCGGCATTTTAAAAGAATGGGATATAGAAAACAATGTGTTTATCGCCTGCAGAGCCATACTTTTCTTCATTTATAAACTATTATTGACAGGAAATACAGGAAACTCTTAAGAAGTAACAGACGGAATGGAATTTTCTAAATATGGTCGTCTTTTTATTAAATGTATTCGCGCACATTACCGAAGTTCTATGAGATTTCCATTGCAAGTTATGTCACACTTGTAGATTCAGGACAAATGTCGTGCTTTACTACTTTTAGCAGTCCTTAAACAAAACCTTATATAATTCCTACTGTCCAAAAGACCGTATTGGTCTCTTTATTTGACATAGGAAAAATACTTTTTATATTTCTTTAAGGTCTTTGAAAAAGTCATTGCCAATATTGTGAACGAGTTACAAAGAATGCCATACTTACTTAGGTGGCGCTACGGTCCGGGTGGACCAAGACCTCAACCAACAACCCCATCCAGTTTACCCGGTTCTTAGCTAATTGCCTCCAGTTGGGCACTCCCAGTTGCTTGAGGTCCTTTTCCACTTGTGTGCGCTAGCTTAGACGAGGTCGTCCTCTGCTGCGCTGACCATCCGGGTTGGAAGCGAATGTTTTGCTCTACATGTCCTAATCATCTTAAGCGCACAATGCGCAGTTTTTTTTGACCAGTTCGATATCGCTGTACAGCTTGTATTAAACCTGTGTAACTCATGAATGAGTAGATCAAAAGATCGGCTCACCGTGCTAAACTAAATGAACTAGTTCAGATATCTTTAGTTCAGTAGTTCATTACGGCTCACCTCTCACGGTCACACCAGTCACCACCATCAGCTGAAACTGAATCTGAAATTCTGAATTTGTGTGAACACAAACATAATACAGATTCAATAAAATGTGACGGCTCACTCACTCGCTCTCACAACCAAGTACAGAATGATTCATTCATCTACTCAACTCATCCATAAGGTTTTTTTTCTCTCTCTCTCTCTCTCTCTATCTCTCTCTCTCATACTGTAGTGAAATTGTATACTCTCTCATTGTTTATCATTCTTCTGGTTTTAAAATAAAATAACTAGTGAACTACATTGTTGAACTGGTTCAATTCACTGAACGGAAAGTACTGAAGTACTTCAGTGAACTAATTGGCCCAAGTCTAGCTTGAATACCTCGTGATTGAATCTTCTCCTCCAAAACCCCTCAATGCAAACCGGACCGAATTTCTTAAGAGGGGTTTTTCTCTCGAAGCGACCAAGGATATCTTCATCAGCTTTCGATAAAGTCCATGCTTCAGCTCCATATAGCAAGACTGGGGTGATAAGGGTTTTATATAGAGTCTCCTTAGTCGACCGGGAAAGCGCTTTACTACTCAATTGCCTTCTTTGCCTTCGTGTGATCTCCGATGAGATGTAATTTTTTTAATGTTATAACCAGTGTTAGGATTTTGTAAACCTAAAAAAGTAAAAAAAGGCAAAACAAAAGACTAAAAAAGGTAAAAAAAGGCATTTATTAAAAAACAAGAAAAGGAACGTAAATGCACATTTAATTATAGTAGCATTGAAAAACCAAGAGCTTTTTTAAATTGTCTGGTAATAATCTTCTCCGGTTGTCTATTAGAAGCGCCTTGAAGGTGCTAAATGACCTTTCTACTTCAGCTGAAACGAGTGGAGCCCATTTAAAGATTTCAACATTATTTACACCAATGTTTGACGGTACTTCTGGAAAATATTTTTCAATATCTATTGTGGGCGGTAGAACGAGTATAAGTCAAAAATTTCAATTTGTCAGTAGAGGAAATAAACTAAATAAACCTTCTACTATATCACATATAGTAAGGCTACTTTGCACTGCCTTTTTTAACCCTTTGTGAGTTTCGAATATACAGCTTTTATCAACCATGATATATAAAATTTGCAATCAAATGATGTATTTATCTCATTTTGACCAAATTTGGACTTATACCGCCCAGCACAGATATATCGGAATACGTGTGTACATGCATATTTATCAATAAAAATTCTCTAACCAAAGCGGTTAGATATGTACAAACATACATACATTCATATATAGATCAGTGATCGCAGAGCAGGGACACTTTTGGTGGCGGCAATGATGTTAATATGTATTTTTTATAAAGCGTAGCAACGCATGCAGGGTATTCGCTAGTTTTCGATATTTCCGTGTTGACTCTCCCCCCAGACTAGACGTTTTAAATTGTAATGCATCTAAGAATGTAAGTATGCGTATAACCTATTATGAGGAAGAAGCATAATGTTTGCAAAGATGAACATGCATACATACGAGCATTATTTTTTTAGCGAACAAACTTTGAGAAAAAAACAAAATATGCAAAAAATGCAAAAAAAGGCACTAACGGTATAAAAAGGCAAAAAAAGGCAAAATAAAATACATATATTTGGAATCAGGAGGACATGAAACGTGTTTGTGTAAAGTCGATACTATCTTTCAAATAAGCAAAAAAAAAAGAGGCAAAGTTAGCAAAATCCTATCCCTGGTTATAACAGAGCCGAGGTAGACAATGTCATTTACTACCTCAAAGTCGAATGCCATAAGGAATTTATGTTAGGGCCTATTTTCATGTCTATAAAAGGCTTAAAAGGCGCACAGGTCAATCGGTGATAAATAGGGCAACCTTTGCAGGACTTTATTCATGTCCACCAATTTCTCATTTCTTTTGCGCACATTTTTGACTACATCTTAGCCATAACAGGCAAAATGTCATGACTCGTTCATTCGCGAATATCCACAAATAAATCAAAATAAAATTCGAAAACTTCATTGAATTATGGAAAAAAACTTCAAATACCCAGATAATATGACCTTTGTTTCTTGAACACATTTGCAAACTTGAACCGGCATTTAAAGGCGCTAAATTAACTGTCAAAGCAAATGAGCCATTTCAGTTTTTCTCATTTAACCTTAGTGAAAACGCAGTAGAGAGCTAAGTAAATATTTTATTTGCCCACTGTCAATCTGGAGGGATTTACTCTAAAATATAAAACTACAGTAACATTAGTCAAACATTGTTTTACCAAATTTATTACAGATCAAGATTAAAAAAAAAAAAAAATACACGGTGTTTGCAGTCCTATACAGAACCAAGCCTAGCTTCTCGCAACCATTTGTGTGTGCGTGTTACTTTTTTCCACGAATGGAAGGGACCTACAGTTTGTTGACGACTCCAAACGGCGAGTTGAGAAGCTTCTCATGACAAATGATACTCTTTGATTGCTTGTCAGACATTCGAAAGAGGTGGCGACCGTGAAAAACTTTTTTCGGTGTTGGACCTGGGCTGAGATTGAACCCAAGCAGCACTAACCACCACATCCACGGCCACCACAGATCAAGATTACGAAACGCTACATGTCTGCCAATAAAAGAAAATTAAGTCTTTTTCAAATACAGTGTACTCTCTCCTTACGGACACCTCTTATAACCGTACAGATTTCAAAGAACCGAAATAAATACACGATTTTTTATATAAAAACCTCTCCCATAACCGGACAAGGACACAAATTTTCTTAACCGCAATGTCGCTCTCTCTTAAACGGACAAAACACATCTACGTATGCAAACTTTTAACATACTTTTTTTTGATTTGCAAAGAAACGAAGCAAAAATGTAACGCCTTTGCGTCATTATCACGTTCGCGGACACATGATTTTTGGTGAGGAACGCTAGAACACACGCATATCTTCGGCATATTGAGAGATTCTTTATATTATTTTGTGCGAATTTTGTATAAAGATAAAAATGATTCCACTGGTCACAGTGAAGTGAAAATTTGTCTCTGGTAGGACAAATAATGGCGGAATGTGGAAGTTTACTGTATTTCTCGTCAGGGTTCCCGTCTTGACCTAACATATCTAATATTGTCATGACCCGCTTACCATTGACGGCATATGCTGTCTTGTCCACGAACGTGTTATCCAACAACTATGTGCATTTATAAATCACATTGCATTTTTAAATAGGTTTGTATGTTAAGCGTATGTATGTATGTACATATGTGTCATTTTACGCTTGACTGTCATGGACAGAAATTAGTATTTTTTGGTAATATGTGTTTATGACATAAAAATGAATTCCTTTATTGTGTTTCTTTTTTAAAGAACGTCAATTTATTTTTTTCTCCCATAGTCGGACATCTCTCATAACCGGACAAATTTCTCAGTATCGCCAGTGTCCGGTTACGAGAGCGTTCACTGTATCTCAAAATAATTTTCATTACCTACGGTGATGTCACTTTTGCCAAGTCTGACTCAATATCAGCTTACAAGTCGAACAGTGCATTAATTGCGATCGCTAAATACGTTGACAGCAACCTGTCACGCTACGCTTTGATAACCTGTGAAATAAAATTTCCGTATCCACTTTTACAGTTTACAAACGTAATCCTCATAATGTTCATCCTTCCGCAAGATTAATGATTCGACTCATAAACCATCCCACTTAATGTCGGTGCTACGAGTAGTGCTGGGGCCGGCTCTTAAAAAATCATTTTTCATTCCAATGTTTCACCATACAGTTGACACTTGTTTCGTGCCGGCATGGTCGTTTTGTTTTTCCTTTCGCTTGTTGCATTAACAAATTACTACCGCGCCCAGTTGCTGAATTTTCTCCACTAACTACCGTCAGCTTTCACCGGCGAGAGCCCAACCCGAAATGCCCTTTGTCGCGTTTAATTTTGGCATTTATTCGAAATCAGATGTGACATCTGAACGAAAGCTACTGTGGAATCCATTTTAAAAGTTTCCAAACTCGCTGACATAATTAATGACACTATAATTGGCTCCACGATCATACATTGATGCCAGAACACTGCTGCTATGGAATTAATCGGCAGAATAATTGGATTTTCTTTCTTTTTTTTCTTCATTTTCCACCCGTTCCTTGGAATTTTCTTAAAAAAAAAAAAGAAGAAAAAATAGTCCGCCTGTGCGCACTTAGGCACTTGAGAAAAGAGGGAGGCGAGAAAGTGAGGTGGCTAGTTCTACCGGAGAACTCTCTTTGGAGAATACTTCATTTGCTGGCGCGTTGACACTTCACAGCACTTTGGATTCAGTCCGTGACGAAGCAATGAGGCATGTGAATAATGTCTTACGAGTATGTGCGTAAATTGTCACTTCAAGTGGCGCGGCGACTTGAATTATTATACGAGTAGCATCAGCTACTGCTCCGCCGACAGGCAAGAGGGAGTGTGATCTTATGCGTCTTTCGGTGCGTTGTATCCGATGAGTCCCTTGTTTTAGATGCTAAATCGGCGTTTTGGGAACAATTGTTAGTCATGCGACAGATCTTCTCTGTGTGAAATCTCGCATCTATTGACAAATTGCGTGGGCAGATATACACACATACATATAACTGATGAGACAGAATGAGGAAGAGAATTTTCTTGCCTTTAACTGGCCGAACACAATGGGGACGCTGTAGTGGAAGTATGACGCGCTGTCAAAGTTAAAACACACGTAAACCCTATAGCGCGAACACAATGCGAAGCTGATGCTGTAGTATGAATTGTATGGTGAAGCGCAAAGGTCAGCCATCTTCAACTTTCTACTTCCACTACAGCGTCACCATTGTGTTCGGCCAGTTAGTCTAAACAGAGTTGCGCATTCGACGTTCTTTTGTGTAGAGAAAAGGAGCAGTATCGACTTGTTTCAACCAAACTTATAAAATTTAAGTTGGATTTGCATATACTTATCTACGGTTCTGTGGTATGTGTATGATGTTTGTTGTTTGACGTACGAGGAACAACGAAGCTGTTGGAATTTTCGGTGTACGGCTTTACCCAAACAAATACAAACGTGTGGTGTAATTGATAATAACCGTTAACCGTACGTTGTTTGTGTTTCGTCTTTAATTAAACAATAAAAATTGATTATTTAAAGAGTGTGTCGAGAGTGGCAAATCTATATATTCAATGATTTCAATGATTCACCGATCGAAAGCGATTAAACGAACGACTGGCTATCAATGACGGTGGTTAGCGATTATCAAATATAATTTCTGTAATGGGTCCGAAATGGAAATAGGTGGTGGCACGCGTTTACTCAGAGAAACTGAATAAACGCGAATCTTTCTGACTACCGGGACACATGCAGTGGCTTTCAAGTGGAACTACTTGCAATTGCCTACTTTTGTCGAGATAGTCATTCTTGTGAATAGCTAACTGAGCCTAAAATCGAAAGGTCGAAACACAATATTTACTATCAAAGACATAGAAACCTTAAAAATATTCTGATATTTCTGATATAATAAGAATACGAATTACAGATACTAAAAAGTATGTGATTATGATTACTAATGTGATTACGTCGGTACGTATGCATCATATATTGGCTTGAGTAGGTTAAATATGAGAAAGTTTACTCAGAATGTTTGAGATGCTACTCGTCAAACCTTTCCATTTGATACCCATGTTATGGGGGTTGTGAAGAAAAGAGTAATCCGCCATCTTATGGCATCCACCATATTGAATTAAAATTAGTTTATTCCAAAAACCATAAAAAATCAATTCTAAAATACTCACATTTTTTTTGTTTGCACTCGACAGCCAGATTGCTTTCGAATAAAATGACACTCGTTAACGTATGCTGTCATCTCAAATTTCGGTACCGAGTGCTCGATATCGAGAGCGGTAATGCCAAATCGTCACATTTCAATAACGAGATACTCGTTAACGGATGCGGTAGTTTGGCCCCTGAATGTCCAGCGCAAAATACATTTCATCGTCTGGACAGATTTAGTAGGTCACGCGATATGTAAAATTAAAATATCAACAGAGTTACATAATGTATGTTTATCAAATATGTATCAAAAAATGCGGAGGGCGTGCGATTCGTATATTTCCGAAAATTAAAAACTCCACTGCTGATGCTGTCGAATCTCACCACATAGCTATGCTGTTATGAATCACTTACTCAATTAAATACATTTAAAAAATAATTATATATAAAACACTTTTTTAAAGTGAATTTCCTTATCTGTTTCTTATCTTTTAACCACTTGTCGAAAAAGCAAAAACAAAAACAGACAACTTTACAGACATTCACTTATACATGTTAAACAACTTGAATCATGTCCATACGATTCTGACTTTTCTCTTCGCAAAATGTCGGCAAAGAAACAAAAACATTTTTCTTTCCCATACGAGAGTCGTTAAAATGATTAACGCAATCCGAAGAGTGGAGAGATAAACTCACGAAAAATCATTAATCACCTGGGTTCTTTTTTTGTGCAAAAGTCGTAACTTTGTTGGCAAAAAAAACGTACGAGTAAAATGTCATAGTTCAGTCTACCATTAGTGGTTAATGTAACCACCAGTACCTTGACACTTGACAGTTGACAGTTTGAAAATTCGAATTTTGGTTTACCACTCAGATGGATGTACGAAATGCTCCTTATGAAGTTCCGCCAAAAACCACAAACGAGAACACCACTCACATACCATCATGAACTATCTTGTACGATGTACTCGTATGTAACAATAGATGACATGGTGGTTTTGACATGGTGTCTAATGTCACGTAATATGGGTAGCACTGGCAATGGCACACTATTCTTTGTCGGAGAATTACACGACCGAATGAATGTGTCAATATCAATCACAACGGGCACTTGTCAGACGTGAGTGTGGAGACATTTTTTTCTCTCCATTCATCAGAAGGTGAGTAAAGTGTCATTTTTGAGTAGAGAATTGAGAATGTATTCAAAAATTTCTATCATTAACATCATCATCTGCCACAGAGTAACATATATGTACTATATCCTGTGTGACGGTGTCTAGTACGTGCCGATTCGAGCTTTCAATTAAATTTGCTGTCATTCCGATGCGATTTAGTTAGGAGGAGGGCCCGAGAACTTGGGTGGGTGTGAATACATAGAAATTGCTGTACACAACCCGATATACGAAGAAGACTTCAGAATGACATTTAAAATGATATACAAATGAGTATACATGTTTGTGTGTAGTGATCCGTTTGCCTTGTGCCTATTTTAATCCTTTTTTGGGCGACAAATCACTACATGCGTGTTCATAGTTAGGTAGACATATTCAGTCAGGTGTTATTTCTCCAGGGGATCAATTGGAAACGTATACCATTTTTAAGTGAGACTAAGGCGGGAGAAGGGTGTCAGGTTTCATTAGTAAGTTTATTCGATGTTTACTTTAAGGGAATAGTAATAGAAGACGGAAGAACAGTTTCTTGTATTTTTTTTTTTTTTTTTTGGATGTTTGTACAAATGTGTCGGTATAATTTGCGCAATTTGTCGGAAAACATAGCAAAATAAAATTGATTCTAGAAAATGATAGAAAGTGTTCTAAAAATATTGAACTTAGAATAAAACTGTCACCAATCATTTCAAGATGGCTCTCAGTTTACCAAGAACAGAAAGCAGCTTCATCCTGTACCTACTTAACGTTCGCAGTTGCAATACAGTGAAATCTCTCTTAAGCGGACAGCCATGGGACCGGAGTGTTTTGTCCGGCTATGAAAACTGTCCGTTTACAAGAATGCATTTTGTATGGGAAATTAGAAATTGGTTCCCTAAAAGGTGTCCGTTAATGCGCCCTTGGAATTTTGGAACAGAAAGAAATGGAAAAAACTGGACCCCCTGAACAGGGTGTCCGCTAATGAGAGATTACACCGTCAGTACAATGAAGGTCAACTGTTTTTCCCATTTCGTTCTGTTCCAAAATTCCTAGGGCGTCGCAGCACTATCCTGAGGGCGTCGTTAGACTGACAAAAAATAGAAGAGGAGCAAGGAAATACTGACTGTTTTCCTGTTCTAAATAGCTTCCTTAAAGATAAATCTGTTCAAGTTATGAGTTCAAGTTTGCACTTGATATTAATTCATCACTTATCGACATTAGCACCCACTTTGATAAATATTTTCCAGAAAATCTTCATCAAAACGACTGGATTAGAAATCAATTCCAATCGACCCCATCTCAATCTACACTTTCAATAGCCGAGAAAGAACAACTGCTAGAACTATCTTTGTGATACGAGCCTTAAACTACGTTTCGGGAAAGACAAACTATTTCAATTTTGAAGCAATGTATCCTAAGAATATCCTACTCTCAGTTCTACAGCTTTGAAGATCCTTTTACCGTCATACTTGTTACTTGTGTGAAACTGGTTTTTCTGCAGTTGCAGTAATCAATTCGAAATATAGGCCACAAATCAATTTAGAAAAATAAATAAGAGTAGCAATTTCAGAACTTCAAGCTCATCCTTCTCTTTGATTGATTGCACTATAATTATTTTCTAATAAATATCAACAATTAAGATTCTATACTCTTTGGAGTTTTCTTTAATTAAATAATAAATAGAATAATCTTTATGTCTGCTAGAGCTACACCTACACGCAGGTTCTTCTTTTAGTAGGGCGTCGGAAAAAAATTACAGTTTGCACAGGGAGTCCCAGTGTAAAAAAGATTGGGAACCCCTGCAGTATAGGAATCCTAAAGATGGTTTTAGTTGAAAAGTAGCTGCCAAACTTTCATTATTTTTAAACTATTGCTCCTCAATGAAAACGCGTGGTACTTTCTGTATAGGACTCCATTTTTAATAACGCAGTATTTTTGTTTCGTTGGCAACACTTTACCCCAGAAATAGCGAACATGTATTCTTTCATAAGCCGGTACTTTCCATAAGCCGGTACTGTCCAGAGTTAGAGTGCATAGCAGAAGTATCCCAATGTTGATTTAACCGCAAATCTTCGCAACTACTCACAAGAGTATTAGCAAAAGATTGGTGTAAAATAGCAGGTCCCAGAAATTGCAGATATTTCTCAGAGCTCTACTTCCCTCGGAGAAAATCTTGAGAGCTTAACTTACCTTCAGTTGTAAAACTAATAAAACTAATAGATAACACTTCAACTTCGCAACTGTAATATTCTGGGTATGACGACCTTTGTTGGAATTACCAAATATTTAAAGTCACCAAGAGAGTCAAAAATACCTCAGCTTCCTGAAATGGTGCAAGACGAAACTTTCACTGATCGGACTTCTGTATATAAAGCGCACATTGGTCTTGTGGTTTAGTATAATAAATGTTTTTAGCTGGTCTGGTGAAAGAAACTCCAAAAACAAACTTCAGTGACATAACCATTTGTTATACTGATCTCGCCATGAGTGAACATGAGTTTACCCGCAAGCCTTCCTTTAGACCTACATAGTATGTATCTCATATGTCATAGAGTTAATGAATCAACAACAACAATGTCACAACGAGATGTGAATTACGAAGAAAGCACTGTAGGAGATGTGAAAAAAAACAGGCGGGCATTCAGGCTGGTTCTAAGTTGTAGCCAAATAAGTATTCTTAGCAAGATTTAACAATCTCTTTTTCAAGTTAATCTCCAGTAAAGCAGAGATAAAAGCGTATTGCCGCGGTTGATGTGGTACCTGGAGTTGTAAGCTCTATTTGCAGTGGAACCTCGATAACCTAAGCTTCAGTAAACTGGAAACCTCCATCAAAAAATGTCAATTGGTAGATCAGAAACTCGGTAAATGGAAAAAACTAACTCGAATCGCTCTATCGTTTTAGTTTTTAACCTTTACAGTCGTCCTGTGAGCACAGCCGAATTGAAATGATGGCATTTTTTGGTCAATTTTTCTTCGAATATGAAGATGGCAGCAACGTTACGGTCAAAGAAGATTGATATAAAGGTATGATAACCCTTCTTTTGGTCAGAAACTGAAGAGGTGAACATGAATGATCTCTGGTTCATATACAAGCCGTTTAAGATCGATATTTTGTTCAATCAAAACCGATTCAGGCACTTAATCACAATATTAATCAAGCTATTCGAAAATATATTCCAAAATTGGGTAGACATGATGGACCACCACCTACCCAGCCGCAGCAGACATTTAAATGTAATTATTTGCCATATAGATGCATTATCTCTTCAAAAAAGTAAGACCTATGTACTTACAGGGAAACCTGTCTAGTTGACCACCCTTATAAATTGGCCACCTGACAAAGTTGGCACCAAGAAATTTGTATACAAATGTTCCTCAAAATACCTTTATATGTTCGTCCAATGTTCACCTGCCTATCTTCGAACTTGGTGACACACTTCATCTCATCTCTCATATTAAATAGCCTGCGAAAGTTGGCTAACGGTAATACGTGATGGATTTTGTTCCATATTTGCGGCTAACCACTGAACAAAACGCCTTGATATAGCGGTAAATATGGAAATGTTCGTTCTTGTTTTATCGTGTGCAATATATTATTATAATTAGATCACTAATTTTTTTTCTTCAGTTTGTGATTAACTTCAAGGGTTAAAGTGCTTTTTTTAGTAGAAATCACAATTTCCATGCCTTCGGTTTGTCCAAACGTCAATCTGTAGGTCCATCTGCCCTATGCTCCAGGAGGAGTTAAAGTGTTGGAACAAAAGAAGAATCTGCCTTTCGTATGGTAGTGTCCCAAAAATGTCGCCACTTGTTCATTGAAGTCACTCTTTCTTCTTTCTTGATCCTTTCGATAGCCGTCGCTTCTTAGTTACTAGAAGTCTTCCTTAAGTTCTTTCCGCATATCCAGGTCCTCCGATGGTTAGCAGTATTCCAGATGCTGCCTGCAGCTTTGACGCATATTTTCCCGGATAGTCGATATGAGGCTTAAAGCTTAGTCTACTGTCGAGTATTACTCCAAGGTATTCTTCCCTTATATCCTGATTATTAGGATAGCTCTAGTTTGGTAATGTGCTTTCGTAGCTGACTGTATCTCGCATATATGTAGTCGTTCGGGGCAAGAGTGTGCATTTTGGACTTCGGGCTTAAATTCTGGAAAATCTACAACAGGTAACAAACAAACGAGCCTATTATTTGGTAGCTCTATATTTTAGGAACAAATTTATGCAAAAATATTTTACGTTTTTTTTAATGTTTCATATATTTTGATCCAAAAACAAAAGGAAGTCAAGTTGCGCACTCTTGCCCCGAAGTCAGGGTAAGAGTGCGCAGAGATATGGGTAAGAGTGCGCAACCATTTTAAGTCACAGTTTTTGTACTTTAAAAGGCTTGAAACTGTGCTTTCACTCAAACTAAATTCTTCGGCGGCCTTCCATGGGCTGCTTCCATTTTAAATCAGCTCCCTAGACTCGCAGATTTGCATTTAGGTTATCAATTTCTTTTCCGTTTGTCTTTAGTAGATACGAGGCATTTTTCTGGACAAACAAAAACAGAAAGATAGAGCTACAACTTACCACCTACGACTATGATGTGCTTGTTACATCTGACGACAGACCGTAATAGCCCAAAAATTGTTATTATTACAAAAAGTTAAATATTGGGTAAGAAAGAAGTGCGCAATCTCACCCACAGAATGACTGCGCAGTCTTTCCCTAGACTAGAAGCTACTTTTTTTTTCATTGTGTTGAAAATCTAAGAACGGATAATATTATCCACTAAGATTGTATCCTAAATCAAATACACATATACACTGTTTATGCCTACATACTACTTACGGGGTATTGCCAAGCTTTCCTGACACACTTTTAAAAATTTACTTTATTTTAACTAAATCCGGCTTTTCTTTTCCTGTTGTTTTTCTTTGTACTGTGAATTGGAATATTTTCGTAGAAGTTGTTCTTCATTGGCGGTTAGTGAAGCAGACATTTTCTCATTTAGCGATTTCTGATAATTCTTTCACAGAGGGAGAAAATGGCACTACGTACTCTTACCCGCTGCGCACTCTAACCCCAAACGACTCTAATGTTCTTTGCAACAGAAACAACGCCGATATCGTCAGCGAATCCGATTATTTGTAATCCTGGTGGCAGTGTTAATTGCACAATTCCGTCGTACACGATAAAGTAGGGGACTCAGTACTGATCCTTGTGGGACTCCCGATGAGACTTTATAGTACCTTTCTCCCTCTTCGGTTTCATATATCAACCTTCTTTTGGTGAAGTAGCTGGACACAACCTTTCGCAAGCAGTTAGGCGTATCCATTCTGGCTAATGACCTTCTTATGGTGTGTATATATTTCTATGTATTTTCTTCCAAGTAAAAATAATGTGTTGACAGCACGCGTAACCAATTTCAGGGAAAAGTCGAACACATAGCCTGAAAGTTTGGCCACCCCTGCATATACATAGTATGGAAGTACAATTCGTGCTTCCAGGTGACATTGTTCGGTGAATCAAAAGTCACTCGTGGCATTTTATGACCCAAGCACTGCTCTCAATGGGTGTAGCGAAGCGCATCGGGTAACCACTGATACTTAAATAAATATTAAATGAATTTTTTTTGTACATCAACGGCTTCAAAAAGAAACCAACAGATGACCCACCATTTAGCATTGCTGTAAATTTTTTTTAAAATAACAAAACACAAATAAACTTAGTCGTATATCCAACAAGGTTAAAAAAGTAATTATTTATCAACCTAAATCATTTAAATCTTTCAATGTTTTCAATTGCTACCTAGGTCAACCAATTTCCACCATAAAAACTTCAAGATCCCATCAATTTTTCAAGTATCATTGCATTACATTATGTAACATGAAAAAAAAAACCAGCGAAAAACGCTTAAACACCAAATAAGCAACAAAGAATAAATAAATATCAAACAATTACTAGTTAATTGACACGGACTAATGAACTCTTTTTCGGCTATCTGCGTGAAAAGTCGAATTGCCAACCTAAAACGCGCGCCTCGGTTACTTACTAATTTATACTAATTAGCATCAATTAAACATATTTAAGTGGCAATTAAAAACAAAAATAAAAATAAAATAAAACATGTTAACACACCCTTAAAACCATAACAATTAAAATTCAGTCTTTCACCACCACTGATGACGAATTTTGCATAAAAATAAAATACGCACGAAAAAAGTCTTGAGATAAAAATATAATGACACATCCAACAGGTTTACTTATCGTTATCGTTATTTTTTATTATTTATACCACCACATGATGCACATAATCACCATCATCATAATCATCATTATCGTCATCGTTAAGAAGTGAAAAATGAAAAACTTTTACTAACCTACATTTTTTGCATCGGTTCATAACCATTTTCTACTCTCTACGCAATGAGTGCCTTACGCACAATTTGCCCGTCCCTCCTTCCATGCATACATCCATATACGCGAACACATGTTATAATATTGGAAAACTAGTAAATAATTCACTTCAGGTTTTCAAACTCCAACATGGGTGTTCTAGATATGAAAATTATTAAAATGAAACTAGTTTTCTGCTGGCTGGCGGTGTGGTAAATTTCCCAGGAGAATCCGAGGAAAATAATTTCATTTTCTTTCTGCCTTCATTAACTTTTCACAAATGCCAGGGTAAGGCGAAACTTAAAAACTAAAAAAATGCTGGGGAGCCTCATTTAAATGTCAACGTTGAGATGTTAACCCCACAGGCCACAGTACATGCATCACCACCAAATGTAGTTTTCCTCTTAAAAGATTTTTTTAGGGACACCAGACGGAAAAAAGGCCAGGACAAGGGTATAAGTTGGGGTTTAAAAAGGGCACGATAAACTCTTCAACAATTGTAACGGCATCAGTTGATTAGATAGATGCCTTTTGGTCACTGTGACTCCGGACATCAGTAGTCCCTATGATGTTTCAAAGACTGAACACCGTGGTGGTACTATGCAATACTGTCCGGGGTCAATCTCAAACCGGGTTCAACATCTAAAAGTTTTTTCACGGTGCCACCTCTTTCGAATGTCTGACAAGCAATCAAAGAGTATCATTTGTCAATGAGTTTCTCAACTCACCGTTCGGAGTCGGCAAAAAACTTTAGGTCCCTTCCATTCGTGCAAAAATATAACACGCACACATAAATGGTTACGAGAAGCAGGCCCAGGTTCACCCCGAGCTGTACCGCCAGCTAAAGAAAACCTGCTACACTATCACACCATGAAACAAACACTTAACGAAAATGATTTGTGCAGAGGCTGCGGCGATTTGTTTGCGGCGATTGATTTGTCCATGATTACAAGCCCCGCTTCCTTTGCCATTTGTTGGCGGTTTTTTTAAAAATCTTGGAAAAACAGAGACGACCCATGCTTCCTTGTGACAAATGTTAACGAGAAAATAGAAATTTGGATCTCGAGATACCGGCCTCAGACATAGGGTTTCCGCCGTTGTTCACGTATCGTAATGATTTCAGTGGCTATTTTCTTTATATGCGGCTTTTTCCTCTTATTAACTTAAGGTGGCTGGCACTACAGAGCTTTCGCTAGCTGCCTCCAGCTTCGGATACTAAGTTTATGTTCAGGTCACCTTCCACTTGCCTCCACCAACCGATACTGGATTCGAAGATTTTCGGGCTGGAACATTGCTGTCCATCGGCTCAATATTACTCAGCCACCTCAGTCGTTGGACGATGAATAACAGGAACAGTCCGTCATTATATCTCCTCATCTACTCGCCGTCTTTGCAGATGAGGCCAAAAATCATCTGAAGAATTTACCTTTTAGAATAGCAAAGCACAACCTCATCCACTTTTGACAAAGTTAATGCTCGGCGCCTAGGATTAGGATGATAAGGGTTACTTCTTACTTTGGTTGTTCGAGAGAGGGCTCTGTTATTCAGTTGCCTTCTTAGTTCAAAGAAGCGGCGATTGGCGAGAGTTATTATTCGTTTAATCTCAGCGCTGTTTTCGTTATCTGAGGTAGGCAAAGCCCCTTACTACCTCAAACTTATATCTGTCTACAGGAAAGTTCTGATCTAGACGTCGCACAGTGTTCCATTTCACGCCAATAAGTGGACAAAATTCAAAAAATTCATGACAAAATTGAGAGTACTTGCTAACGCAATTCTTATAAAGGATAACTGAAAGATAAGTTAATCACATTTTCTCTTTATTTTAGAGCGTGGAAATGATTTTAGAGCAAGCCAAAGTGGAGTGTGTTACCATAACAGGTCGAGTGCACAATTAGTGTTCAATTTGTATTTAATTATTTTTTTAATTTTTTTGTGTGAAAAATTAAACCAAATTGGTATGGATTCAAGTAATCAAAGTGAATAGATTATTCTAATAAATTTTGAAAGTCTATTTAACAGTTTTTTTAAGAATTTTTTAATTATAAGATGTAAGTTTTTTTGAGGCATTTTTTATTTTTTTTTTGCATAGACTTTTAAATATGAGCCCCACCTTGCCTCGGGTCAATTTTTATTTTGATACAAAACTCGACTTTTTAATTATAGGCCGTGAAAAAATCAGAGTGCGCAAACGTGCGCAAAAAAAGTTATCCGTTTTTTTGTAGGTCACCACAATAGCCCAAGTTATGGCTCTGTTAGTCGGCCCTGCTGTCTCACCATTACCTCAGAAATGAAATACTTCGATTCTGAAGACTCACTCAATAATAGCAGCAATGATGATTAATATGATATACACAATATAAAAAAAAAAATATCAAAGAAATTTTAATTTTTTTAATTTTTTTGTTTTTTTACCCTATAAGCAGTAAGTATCAAAACGTAAATAAAGCACTTAAAACATAAGTTTTTTATTACAATATACTTAACTCATAAGAATAACATGAAATAGTCAAAAAAATATTTTTGTCCACTTATTATGTACTACGCGGAACACTGTGCGTCAGTGTTGGGTGTTCTTTCGTATAGACTGCATATTCTTGGTTTTGCTGCCTTCATTGACTGAAAACACATCCTTTTTTTTTTTTTTTGGTTCAAGTGTTTATTTATTTTATTTAAACAATATTACATTTTTTTTAGTCTAAATAAAATTAAAAACTATATATTGTTTTTTTTTTTTTTATTAAAGTTAATGGCCTTAGTGGCACTCAATACTTATATTATTTTTTTTGTGTATGATAATGTTTTTTATAATTTATTATATGTATGTTATGTGTTTTTTTTTTTAAATATTAATTTTTTATTTGATTTAAGGAAAATTTGTGTAAAACCTTTCAATGAATTATTTATATTTTTTTATAAAATGTAAAACTAAGAACTTAAATCTAGCTAATACTAAATAAAACTAATTAAACTAACTTACATCTAAAAGTCTAAGGACCAGGCCCTACCATGCGATCCCTATTCTGTCGCTCAAACTTTAATTGAACGCATAATCGATAGATCAAAAATCACATGGTAGGGCCTGGTTGGGCCTTATTATATGCTAGCCTAAGCCCAATCAAGCCACCAGTATTTCTCCCGATTGAGTCTATCAAAATTATTTTTATCTTTTTCAGGTATGCTTACACAGTATCTTAAGATAGCATTGCCATCCCCCAAGCTCGTAGGTACATACTTAATTCTTTTATCAGTTGCTCGTCTGGCAACATGGTATATTATCGGTACGTTCGTTAAGTCTGATAGATAGCCATGAGCATCCACAAACAAGAATGCTTCAGGTGGTACGTATCCACTTTCTAATGTATTTCCGAAATATTCAGGGTTGGGATAGAACAAGCCCGAAATGAGTTCGATTTCCATAACATTCGCCGACCGGGCAAAATGATTCCTCACAAGGCCCAGAATCACATTGTCAATTCTGGACACACCGGAATCATCCAATAGCTTTTTGTTTGAAACGCAATGCCGAAAGTCGGAATGTTCGCTCCTGTATATCTGCATGCAAGCTCTCAGGCATTTTCTTTCAAAGATTCTTATATTTTCCATGTACGAAGGATTAATGTTCCACCATACTGGGCCCGCGTAAGTCAGAATTGGACGAACAAATGCTTGGTAGCAAATGATCTTCACATCGGATCTCAGATAGTTGGAGTAGAAAAGCTTCTTGAGAGACATAAATGCCGCCCTAGTCTCTGAAAACACATCCTCACCGCTTCTGTCTCAATACTAACGAAAACCACTCTAGCATCACGCTGCGCATTGATTCGATTATCTCGGATCTGAATTACGAATTTTTGGAGCATCCATTCTATTCCCCAGATTTGGCTCTCTTTGACTTCTATATATATAGGGTAAACCACCCAATGATTGGCATCTTAAGCAAGTTCACGGTTTTACTGCAATTTATAAAATAAACAGCTTCAACATAATTTATTTACCTTTCATAAGGTATTTTAAGCAATAAAAACAAAAAAAAAACATAACATTCCTTTTAAACCATAAACAAAAAACAAGAAAATGACAGAAAAGTCAATTTTCACCAATTACTGGCACTGTTTTCCAGTCATTGTCCCTCTTTATTCCAATGATTGGCACACAAATATTTTGGCATATTCTTACAGCATTTTAGTTATTTAGGCATGTAAATTATATACAGTAGAATACGCTTAAGACGCTATCGCGCTTTTAACGCTGTTTTTCTCCGGTCCCTTCATTTTGATATGAATTCTTATGAAAAAAAATTCGGTTAATACGCTCTATTTCCCGCTTGATACGCTTAATACGTTCACACAACTAAACTATACTCTTCGTATAATTTGTATTTTTCTGTTTTTTAATTTTTTTTAAAAAAAAAAAAAAAAAACATTCGGTGGTGCCGACGACCACCGCCGTTCTTATAGGATTTTTTTTTGTTTAATACGCTATCCCGCTTAAGATGCTATTTTCTGTCGATCCCTTGCAGAGCGTCTTAAGCGGATTCTACTGTAATTTAAAATTAAATACATATATTACTTGTATAGAGGCATCCAACAATAGCTGTCATTTTAAATCAATAGCGAAAGTACGACGATGCGCGTGGTCTGCTGGCTTCAATTCTTGTGTTAACTGGCTAAGCTCTTTTTGCACAATGCGGTGGGATGTGGTTGTGGATAGGCCCAATTCCTATGATCGTCAGTCACACTCTCATCTACGGCGGCGATATTTTCAGCTGACCTTGCCACACAATTACGAGTTGGAGTCTTCATAGCTCTAAACTGTCAGAGACGTTTAAATTTACTGATGAAATTCACTGTAGCTGTGCAAGAAGGCACTTGATGATGACCAAAAGCAGTACGAACTTTATGAAAAGGTTCCGCGATATTTTCACTGTTTGCATTTTCTCTTTTTCAACACATTGTGCGAGTGTGTATCGATTCATTTTTAATGACCTCCTAGACTTAACTTATCAAAAGTCATCGCAATAATAGTTGAAAATTGACGGTTCAAAAATGGTGTCAAATTTAAAACGACGCCTCTGTTGGATGATCCTATATTTATATACATACATATTACTTAATTGTAGCGTCAACCTCGAGGCACCATATGTTTGAGACGCATTTTTTTGCCATAACCGTGCTAATTGCCTTAACTCCGAACACTTGGCATCTTAGAACTATAATTGTAGTTATACCTACCTAAATAACAAAATGATGTTTAAACAAATAAGAAGAGGTAGGCAAAAAAAATAATATAAAATAAGATAAAGTCAAATCTTCAAAGAGTATCGTTTTAAGATTGTTTTAAAGTCCACATGCAAATCAATGGGGGGGTGCCAACACTTTTACCTTTACCCTGTTTCTGAATCTCGGCAAAAATTCTGACTGAAAACGTTTTGAGCCAACTGAAGAGGTGATAGTAGCCAAAGATGTGCATTTTACAGTCTTTTAAGCATTTTGTAGACCGGGACGAAATCTATTTATTAAAGAAACCTTGGAAAAAGTGCATTGACCTAAATAAGGACTACATATGTACATACATACATATATATGTATGTAAATTTTTAACTTAGAAACATAGCCTTTCCCTGCCAGGCATAGAACTTATCAAGGTGCCCTCGCAAATACATGCAATTGCGTCTTCCTGCTTCACCAGGAAGGTAATATACGTTAACGGTTTTTTCCGAAATCAGCTTTCTTTGGTTCCGTTATTTGAGTGTTTCATTGATTTTCGATGGACTGCAAAAAAAAAACTATCAAAATTAACCTGAGGCACTCCTATCATGCAAGTATCATAGTAACACCCTTCGACTACAAAATGTCATAACCTGAAACTATTAACGGACAGTGTTAGATGAAGAAAATCATATGTAGTATATGCTGCAAATGGTAACCGCAAGACCGGTCTGCATCTCGTATCTGTGATTTTCCAAGGCGCGAAATATTTCCACCACCAATGACCAATCGAGTTACCATAATTGATCGTATGTGCCTTCCCCTGGTATCCTATCCACCGGTTGTACAACTAAATTACTTCACTACATTCAGAGACTGATTGACACTATGGAAAACCAGTCACATTGCCGCCACGACATACCACATCGGTGTTTTGCACAGGTACGAGCAAAGACCAATCGCCCAGAGTGCATATTACTGGTGGTAAATACGCTCCGATTATTATTTGCTCGTACTGGGAACAAACATGACAAACAGTAAACAATTTTCGCATAATTCACATTACATTTCCATACATAACTCCGTTGTGTGGCTTATGAACAATTCACTCAACAAACACTCAGCATTAATGCAAATGCACTCGTATACTCGAACTGGAACTCGAGGATGTCTTCTTTCTGACGTGCATGGCGTCAAAAATGGGAAATATTCCCACACACGAAACATGGAATACGAAACACACATGTTGTCATGTCATTCTGCATCTGCAGCATGTTGAGTTGAGTAACTTCTTCGTCGGTTTTTCTTTTTTTCGAAAGATTTTCTAGTAGGCTTTGCAGTTTTCCTTGTAACACATCGCAAGAAATACGGAGGAGGTACATTAACATAGTTGGTGCTGGTGAACGCATTCAAACAGAAATCAATTAAACGTGCGCTTATTTACCCGAGCGATTAAGTAAAAGATTGCAAGTTTTATGTGCAATGCCATAAACCAATATTTTCCTTCGAGTAAAAGCGTGAAAATGAAAATTCACCATCGCGGCGCCGTGTGATGTGTGCGAAAATATTTGCCAAATAATCTGATTTGTTTTTCTGTTTTGTGTTTACTTCATGTTGTATCAATGGATAAAATCAAATGGTAAATATTGGCTTATTCAATGAACACCACACGCTGAGCTATAAAGCTTCTCAAGGTATTTTGGAGTTGTTGTTTTTTTTTTTTTTAAATCGAAATTGCTGATATGTGTGTGCATAGGAGTACATACACATATTATGTGTTTTTTTATCTCTTAAATGTGTTTTTTTTTTTTGTTGTGTGTGTTAAGAATAAGTAAACGCACCCGGTTTCGCGCGTGTTAAAAATTCTGTTTATTTTATTTGATTTTTACACAGTCGAACCCGCTTATTTGAAACTCGGTTAATTGGAAAACCCGAAAAATTAATTCTTTCCCGTGTACTTTTTCACACATTTCATAAACTACTCTGCTTTATTTAAACCCGCTTAAGTGAGAAACTCGGATAACTAAAAAAAAATCCTTAAACAATTATAAATTTTCATATAAAAAGCTTCTAGGCCAGTCAAATTCTACATTAAAATCGCAAAACGTGATGTAATGTAAAGCTGCATTTTTGGTATGTTATTTGGACCCCTTAGGGAGGTGTAAAACTACGTTTTGCAAGCAAAAAAAAAATGTGCTACCTGCCTGTAAAGTGCAGGGAGAATTGAAACAATCACGTCCGAACTTAGAAGTTTTTTTTTTTCACATAATGCCAACAATTTCGTGTTAGGTTAGGCTCATATTTTAAAACTTGTAGTATTGCAATTTTTGTTTTTTTTACGATTGCAAGAGAACTATAAGGCTTACTGACCCCGGTTTGCGCTTAAATGCAAGGTAATTATATGTGCTAAAATTTTATTTCTCACAATTTTTCTCCAAGCATGAGCGGTTATGCCGATATTCGGCTGAAAGCATAAGCAAGACTCAATATTACAATATTTTTGAAAAATAAAACACTTTTTGAAACCTCATACCTCTAAAACTATTGAACATACGTAGCTGCGGGTGGGCTTAAATTGTCTAAAATTTTACCATCTCAAAATGATGGTGTCAACTATTGTCAAAAAAAACCATAGTTTTTGAAATAAACTGCAAAAACTGAAAAAGTCCGAAAATATTGCAGTTTTTCACCTGTTGCGCAGGTAGCACAACTTTTTTTGCTTGCAAAACGTAGTTTTACACCTCCCTAAGGGGTCCAAATAACACACCAAAAATGCAGCTTTACAACACGTTTTGCCTTTTTTTTGTAAGATTTGACTGGCCTATTCCGCTTAAACGTAAATGTATCACAAAATAAAAAAAAAGGGATAAGGCGGCATTGAACGAATCCATATATTTGGTCATTTTTTATGTGTACTTGACAGCACATTCTCTGTTATTAATTTCAAACGATTTTATCAGCTACTCCTCGTCGAAACTTTTGTTTTCAATTTATCGTATTTTAAAATACATATGTCGGCACAAAATGTTATTAACTAATTCTATTTGTTCGTATTTATTGACAAAATATTCTACATTAGTTTAAATAAAACATTTTTCTGTTAACCGAAGCACGTTTAAATGAAATTTTGTTTCAGTTATCCGAAGCCGAAAACTCCCAACTAGGGTGCTCTGCTAATTTCGATTTAGCAGTGGCCTCGCATGATTGCACATATCAGTGTTGAAGGTTACGACATCTTTCGTTAGCCTAGTCCCTAGTGCAATGCTTGCGTAAAGATTTTCTATTGGTATGTGGGGTTTACTTTTTGCAGTCGATTTCTCCCATTTTGTGTTCGTCCGCTTCGTAGTTACCTGCTTGGGTTATCTCTATGACCAGAAACTAAGCAGAATGTGAGTGTGCTCTGTGCTGTTTAAAGATGTGCGAGAGTGCCTAACCAATTTCGGTCTAATCACTGTAAGACACGATATTTTCAACGAAAATAATGTTTCCTTAATTTGAATAAGATATGGGTATCTAGCACGTCGCGTTTCTAAGTTATGATGTAAAATTGAATTTCATGTACGCTATGTTTTGGAGATAATATCAGTTATCTGATATGATAGAGATCAATGGAGTATTTTTATCGAAGATCTTAAGACCAGCTTAAAAGCTGTTTTACTTCGTACTGCCAACAAGCATTCTGCGACACCTATCGCACTTACTCATTTTAAAAGAAACATACTTATATGGAAACATGTATCGTGGACCTAATTAAATTCAAAAAATACAACTGAAAAGTTTGTGCCGATATGAAAGTTGTACCTTGGGTATGGTTAGATTAGGAGGGTGCAATTTTACCCAGAGACCAAAGGCATTTTGATCTTATAATAAATCCATTTAGGTTTGTAAGCGGCAGGTCGTCTGTCTAGAGTCTAGACTCTAGACAGTCGAAGAATAGTGCTCCCATACAAGATAGGCGCCGTTCTTGGAGAGCCGGGCAGTGACATAGAAGGTGTGCTATATATTCTATTTCAGCCTCAACAGAAGTCATTTCTAAAGATGCTGTATCTTCTTTTTTCTTGGGATAACATAGATGTCAACTTTGGTGCACTAGCCAGCTATGGAGGTGATCTGAGTTTGTTTCTTAAAATTTACCTCAGATATCGAGTATCATTGAACATAGAAACTGTGAACAAACTTTCGCAGTTATGACTCCTTAGGAAGTTTTTATTTTCCTATCCGCTAGCACGTATTTTATCTATTTTATATTGTTAAGTTCAGTGTTCTTGTTGCATCGGGATATATTGACATGATTGGTGCTATCGATTGTACCATCAGTATCACAAAACAGTCAACAGCGTGAAGCTAGGTGGTCCCCAAAATTAAAGTTGCTGTCTAGCATCCGGAAATAACAAAACAAAATCGCCTTTGAACCTTGCTGACTGATTGAAACAGACAGAAACTTTTGAATGGCTCCCATTGACCTCTGGACGGATTCTGGTGCCATTTATGTTTATTTCTGATGTTTCGCTTGCTACCTATGTATAAGAACATCCTCTTTACTGATTGTAGCTCTTGGTCTTCCTGAAAACTATCTGTTTGAAGATTTCACTCAATAGTAGGTACAATCACGGTTGCCAGGTTTTCCTGACACGAAGGAGCCAATTTCCCAAAAATTGTAGCCCAAAATCGCCGTAACCAATAGTAGCCCAAAAATCGCCCAATTATTTGAATGACATCTACAATATCCAATATTTGAACTAAAGCACACATAAACGTATTTTAAAGTATTTATTTGGAAAAATAACCAAAACACAAAACTTAAAAATGCAAAAATTGGACTTCATTAAAATAATAATTAATAAAATAATACACAAATAATTTAATACATAAAAAAATTAAAAATCCAAAGCCTCTAAAAAGTATTCTGCAAACATTTCCTCCTCTATACTTTCAATTTGATTTTGATACATATCATTGTTAAATAATTGTAACATATTCTTAGTTACCGGAAACTCCTTACAGAATTAACCAGCCTAGTTCAAAGATAAATATACATATGTCACTATTAGTTATTAATTTAATTCATATTTTCTTACCTTGAAATTCTGGAAGTATTTCCCAGATTGGGTTGTATTTTTTGAGATATTTTGAGTACTTTCCCATTTGAATTATTCACGTATGTAATTAAATTTACGCACCCGATTAAGCAAAATAATTCTGTGGCAAAAAGGCAAAACAGCATAAGTCGTTTTTTTACAACTTTTCAGGAGAGCAGTTGAAAGGTTTGATGTTAGCTTAGAAAAAAGAACTATGCATCGTATAAGAAAGTTGTGGATACAGAAACAATATTTTTCTACAACTACTTATGGTTGCGTTAGTTTCAGTAACTATTGGAGCATAAGAACATATGTCAAAAGCTTATGCTTTTTTTCTATTATGCATATTATACGGGAAAATTACTAATGTTGTTTTTTGCTGGTCTATAACCCAGCAACCAGTAGAGATAAAAATAAGAGAAAAATATGGCAAATAGAATCTAATATTGCGCATCCGTTGGTGTAAAAAACTCATTTTCGACATAAATCGACTTATGTTTTTTTTTCCTTTTGGCCACAGATATAATTATGTACTCGCCAATCGCCAGTTATACCCAATTTGAAATGTTGTGAGAGGAGCACAGCTAAAGATTATTTGCAGTGAGATTACGGTAAAGTTCGATTACGAATTTGCACAGAGACACCCACATATGCTTTCAAATAATATTCTATATATTCCTAAGTGAAAAAGAGAAAGGAAGCTGAACATCTCTTTATTTTACAAAGCTCATTGTGACCTCTGGCGACAGAGGTGAAGTTAGATTTGATTTAATTCTGGTTTGCAAATGATTCACAATTGTGATAAATATTTTGTAACAAACATTATTTAAAATATATGCGTAATTTAATGTTCTAGATTACTTTTTTTTTTTTATTTTCAATGGAGCCCAAAAATCGCCGTTATTAAATAGAAGTAGCCCAAAATTTGACAAATCAAAATCTTGTTATTTTTGTCGCCGACGAGAACTTTTTGTAGCCCAATTGGCGACAAATAGCCCAACCTGGCAACCGTGGGTACAATGGATCCCAGACTTCGATTATTTGAACTGGGATGCGATTTCGCGCTGAAATGTTCGTTCGTTGTGAAGCAGAGGCAGACTCTTGCAGAGAGTACTAATTTCGGCGACGCGACATTTGCCAAGGTTCCTTTGTTTTTTACTTCAGAATGCAAACAATTAGACTAAGGAGTATTTAGCTAACTGATGGGTTTTCACTAAGCCCTTGGATCTAAAGTAGCTAATTATTGACCGAAAACATACCAAAAGGATAAAACTCATAAAACTATTATTAAGAAGAGAAAAAAAATAACAAATAGAGGTCATTTGCGCGAATGTACACGAAATGCCCATATTTTATTACTTCTGGAAATCGTAACAAGGAAGTATTTCAATTATAAATTTATTTTCAAAACTTCCCAGGCTCATATTTTGTATGTCAGTATTGAGAGGAGGTAAGGTTATTCTGTGAGCAGATAGATTCTCTAATGCCTCAATGTAGCTAGCACGTCAAAATCCCAAACCCACCCACAGAAAAACGCATTATGCAATTGTTGTAATTAATAAATCAACAAACCGCTGGTCAATTCATCAGAAGACAACCAATTTAATATTCCCAACTGTATGGCTACGTTGACATATCCCACTACCCACCATCTCCCAGGTGAAGTGCAATTCCGCATAATTAATTACATAACAATTCACCATATCAAGTATGTATACGTATTAATCTATGTACCTCTCTTGACCCATTCAGATTGTAAGACAATCGCAACTGAATCAAAAGCATGTAGAATAACTAATTTTTTTTTTTTTTTTGTTGTTAAATGACAAATCGTCGACACCATATCTAGGGATTAACTCATCCTGTCTATTATAGCAGATGCCTCATGTCGAACACAGAGATACAGAGACACCTTGACGCATATGTGTTCGCCTTTTGGAAATTGAACATACACCACACGCTCATCAACTTCTACCTACCTCTATCGGTATTCCGCTGTCCGTTTCAATTAATTAATTCAATATTTGTTAACATGCGTAACCGCGTGTTATTCAATTTCCGCCATGAGCTACTAGACGTTCCAAGAGTACTTCAAAGAAACATAAAAAAAAGTGTTGTTCTATTTTTGGCCACTACATACTCGTATATGACAGATAAGGCGACTCTACTTCTAACGGTCGACTTCCGATGGTCAAATGATTCAGCAGAGGGTCATTTCCATTCTGGCTATAATCTGATAAAAAAAAAAAACAATAGGCTCATATAGATATTACTTCTTAGCTCATAGATATAACTTCTTAATGGCGTCATTGTTTCACGGCGCGGCGTACAAATGGTGTACAGGTTGTGCCAACAAGCCGTGCCGTGCCGTACCGCGCCGCCAAGACATTTTATTTTACGGAGCGGCAAACCTTTATTTATTTTTCTTTCGCCGCCAGATACGTGATAGTTCGCCGCCAAGCACTCTGAACCTCGTTTAGTTGGCATTTAAATGTAACTAAGATACACTGCCGAGATACCCTCCATTTGGAGACTGGGTAAGGTCTTTATGATCACGTTTTCCACTCTCCTTCGTGGTACTACCTATTCCAATTCATCCTCGGAAATAACTGCTAAGAGGCTTACAGTTTATGGGGATTTGCAGCACTATTAGAAAGAGTAGTGGTGTGGTGGTGCTCTTAAAAACGTGACTGAAGATTTCCGATTGTCTTCGCTAATACCAGCAAAAGTGATGATGGTGATGATGACCCTATCCTTTTATTTTTGTATTCTATTTCTCTACACCTTCTTAACTTGGCACAAATCCATATGTATCCCAATTGGCCATTTATCTAATTAAGCTCGCATGTACATGTCTCATTAAAATGCTGAGAGTTTGCTAAGACATCTTGACAGAAAAATACAAACGTCAAATTGTTAAGTTTTTGAGCCATTTTTGATCAGTCGGATTGCGTCATCGAAATACAATTCAACACCCAATGGAGGTGTAATAAATTTTTTCGCAGAAAACTGCGCGAATGTAAAGTGTGCGCGCCTGGGGGTGAATGCAAATTTGTTGTTTAATTGTATACACACGTCGTCGTCTACGTTAATTGTTTATTTTTTGTCTAGAACAAAAAAAAAAAACGAAAAAAGTACATCAATCCGGGAAATAATTACTTTTTATGTTTATTTTCGTGTGTGATTTTTATCTACGTAGCTTGCGGTGTGTTGCGAAAATCTAAAAAGTCTTTAGATTGAAGTTTATTGGTATTAAATGCTAGTTAACTTTGTTATCTCTTAAAAAAATAATCTGGCATCAAACAAAAGTGTTCAAACAAACAGAGGTAGGGGCTTGTTTAAATATATAATAAAAAAAAAAAAACGGGGTTTCAGAACCGGCAAACACAGTCGCAAATCAATTCCTACACAGCACCATTTGACAACGTACTACATATATACATACTTATGTACCTATTTTGTTCAAAAAATTCAACATCTATTCGTTTGGGCGTCTATTTAAATTGTTTCAAATAAATGGCTATATTATGTTTTCTGAAAATTTGCTTAGGTGTTTTCCGCAAATTCATGGAATTCACTTGGCGTTCGCTTCTGTTAGTTTCGAAACTGCACATAAAATGTTGTAAACATTTTTGAAAAAAATTATTTCTCAACAACATTTTGTAGGTGTGATATTTACAGCAACAAATTCCACCAATTTAAAACAAAGATAATTCATTTTTTGTGTTATTATGTTATAACCACGGATGGAGTAACAATGATATTTTTAGATGGCTTCTGAATTAGGTTTTCTTTACGTTTGTTCGTATCTGCGATGTAACACATCCAACTCAGCAACAAGAAAAACTGGAACAACGAATCTAAAATCTAAACGCTGAGTCCTCATACCATTAAATGGTATACGGCAGGAGTGTTTGGGCCTGGCATCAATTATCTTTCAAGCCGAAATCTGCGCTACCAAAAGATTTGGCCAACTCAATCTCATACATACATATGTACACACTTCATACCGCTATTCCTTAACATCCAATAAACCGAAACGAACGAAATGCGGGCTTTGACTTTTTTTTTTTTTTTTTTATAATTCACGCGCGCTAAAGGGGTTATGAATACCCTTAAAATGTCTTGCACAGCGCGGGCCAAGGGAAATTTAGGGAGGATGAAAGCGGAGAAACCGATGCGCATTGGTCTTAAATGCTTGTAGATCGTAACGTAACGTAACTTCGAAAACATCCTCTGTATGATGATACTAGCTGATGTACCCGCTTCGCTGCGCATACAAAAATATTCTCTTTGTACGTAGATATGTGTGTTTTCAATAAATTGTCTACTGGAAGGAGACTTCCAGCACTTTGCCTTGCACCTTAAAAGTTGGCATAAATCCTTGCTCCACAATTTGGAATAAAGGATTCCATAGAATAGCAATAGACTTTTAAAGAAAAAAGTGACGCAAGTGGGTTAGCAATTTCTTCCAATCTAACTTTTCCGCTTTCTTAAATAATACAGCACGTTCTTACCGCCAAAACGTCAAAACATGATACATTCATATCTGTATCTATTCCAAGCCCGGCATTTACTTATCATAAAAAAATTGCATTCTTTATCCAGTTATTGAATTAGAGATGATCGAACAATTACAATACATACATACATGTTAGCACGAGCAATCCCAATCACGTATAGGTATACTACACGCATGTACGGCAGACACGCGTTGCATTGACGGTGGCAATGGTTCTCCGCTGAACGTTGTCGAACAATGGCGCAAATTCATAGTCAGATAAAGCCGTCAATAAAAGAATTTATTCACCTACATAACCTAAAATATACTTTTCGCTATTTATAGTCACTTTATAGTCGAGTTTAAACATATAGCCGGCTCGAAATTTAAAATGACCCAAACGTCACTTTAAATAATTATAGTCGGCTCCAAATTTCTCATATAATATTTAGACGTTTGGGTTTGTTCGTTCAAATTACTTTACAAAAACAAACCAAAGTCGATACTAACTAATACACAGGCAAAAATGTGTTTATGAATAACGAAAAGTAATAGTCGGCTTTTTTATTTAGTGCCAGCTGTAACTATAGTCGGCCATGGGCACTGACTATGAATTTGCGCCAATATTTCTTTATGTTATTTGTTAATTGTTGTTTAATTTGGAATTGGAAATTGTATTATATTTAATTACCATAATTCATAAATTAATTGAAATTTGAAATTATAATATTGGTCATTATTGACTGTGAACCACATGAATGCCAG
This sequence comes from Brachyopa scutellaris, assembly GCA_949775065.1. Taxonomy (NCBI): domain Eukaryota; kingdom Metazoa; phylum Arthropoda; class Insecta; order Diptera; family Syrphidae; genus Brachyopa; species Brachyopa scutellaris. The sequence continues at coordinate 83,609,425 of OX459115.1, read as the reverse complement.
TACTAGGGATTCCGGCGAAGAAGTTGAAACAACATAAATTGAAATGGTAGCGTGAAGACGGAACCGAAGAAGGGCATTCGAAGGTTGAGAGTTGACCGAGACCATTATTCGTTTAGTTGGAAGTAATAAATATTTTGAATTTATAACGTTTTACCTAAATAGTTGTTTTAATTAACTTTGATTTAATTTGGAGACCAGTTGGAAATTTTATTAGTTCGCAAAAACTATTGCGAAAAAAACATTATTACTCTTCTCATAGAAAATGTACAAAGAAGATAAATATATCAAAATCTTTGTTGTGAAATAATCTAAACAAATTTGTAAATTTTATTTTAATACGTTATTTAAGAACTAAGATAGAGCGAGATAAACGCCCAAAAGTAAAATATAAACTTTTCTTTTTCTCATTTAGAAGTTTCTTATTGAAATATATTGATTTTTTTTTTTGATCCATTTTATAGATTTCAACCAGAATCGATTGAAAAAAACCGCATTCAAATCCGTTCGGTAGTTTTTTTTTTTTGTTTTTGCGACACATACATACATACTTTTTTTAGACTTCCTTTTATCAAAGTAGTGATAATGATGAATCTGGGGCACGGTAGCGATGTCTGCTAGAACTGCGACCAGAGTTGTTCTATTGTGCCCCCTTTTATGTCTACGAATCATACAGAAATTTCATAATTCCTTTGACTGGAATACTTTTATAATTTTCGTCCATTAATATGTATTTTTTTTTTTGGCTCTTCTTTTTGTTACAGAAGGGTGCTCTGAAATCACGTGCTCCGTAGTTTTTTTTTTTTTTTTTTTTTGTTGACAAAATATGCAGCTGATTTTCATTTTATAGATGTCAGGTAGCTGTTGCAGATTGAATGTTCCGTCAGGCCTGCGCAAAGAATTTTTAAATGTTCTCTGTTTAATTTTAGGGTTTCATTTGTTCTTTTGTTGTTGTGATTGAGGAACTTTTTTGAGTGCTTCAGTTCAGGCCCTCTAAGTTATTCCAGTAATTTTTTAGTTAGTTTGTTGTCCATTCTGCGATGACTTGGTGTGTGATCCAATTGGCTCCTTTTTTGGCCAATATACCAGCCCTTTCGTTGCCCTCATGTCCTTCATGCCCTGTCACTAATATGAGTTTAACTATGGTTTTCTTTGCGAACAGGTTTAAGTTTAAATTGCATTCGAATATGGCTTTTGATTTGAAGTTGTGGCTTCTTAGTGCCTTTAGTACAGCTTTGGCTGTCAAACATTATGTTTATCTTTGTTTTGTTTAAGTTTCTGTGCTCGAGCATACTCTGTATTCACCTGATTACGCAGGGATTGGCATCTAGTTTGACTAGTGCTCTTATCATTGGATTGAAGTTAGTGTTGTCCAATGCTCCCTCTATGTCTATGAATGCGCGTAGGGTTCTATCTTTTGAATCAAATGCCTTTTCTATCTTCTGTGATTTCGTGCATACAGTCACAGTTAATTTTGCTTTTTGGTATGCAAACAGTAGTGAGTGCAATGGTGCGCTCTTCAGAGTGTATGTGTTCTTAGATAGTATGAGACCAGTTTTTCCATCGTTTTTAATAAAAGGGATGATAGACTGAAGGCTCTATATCTATATGATTTCCTTGATCAGGTGGTTTGCTTCCACCTCAGTACACATTTTTATAACCTAACTTTTCAATGAGATGTTCTTCAAACAAACAGAACTAAAGGTTGTGTCGTCATAAAAATTAATTGTTTAAACATATTTTATTTCCAGATTTTATAAATCTGAATCAGGGTGCCAACTGCCAACGATTATTTTCATCTATGCACTGATTACGTTAAATGCAATTGAAGGAAAAAAAAAACAAAAATTACTCGTTTCATCTGATTACCCAGTTTATTTCTTCATTTACGTCAATGAATTTATTTTTTGTTCATCGCGCGGAATTTTTTGTTGCACTTGTTGCCAATAAATGAATAGTTACTTTGACTTTACTTTTGTAAATTTTTTTTTACATTTTTTTTAAATTACTTTTTCACCCCCAAAGAGTCACGTCGTTCTCGGTTTGATTTTATTTCATGGCGCTCATTGTTTTTTTTTTATACTTTTCCGTAACACAATGAATGTGCGGGCGAATAAGAAAATGTTTTTTTTTTCGCACAATAAATTCCAGTTGGATGCGTTGATTTAATGATTCTTGTTGGTTTTTCCTTTCGTAATTTTTAATCTTTTTTTTTATTTTAATTTCAGTTACTTTTTGGTGTTTCATTTTGGTTTTTTTCAATGATTTTTCCTTTTCCTTTATTTCAATGAAATTATCATTGGAGTGGAATTTATTTGCAAAACGTATTTGAATATTTTTTTTCCTATTTAATTTAAATTGGCGTTCAAACTTTCAAAGTACACATACGAATACAGATACATTATGGAGATATTTTCAGGAATACGACATCATTCACCTCACAATCTGTGGTTGGTATTTGCATCTTCGTATCTTTCGAATGGAAATTCATAAAGCGCGTGTGAGTGCTATGATTTTATTGTGAATTGTGATGCCATGGCTTGTATGACGAAATTTGCATATCGCATTGTTTATGGTTGCATTCGAATGGAATTTTATTGAAAGATAGTTCCTCAACAGCTCTAGCTAATTGCAATGGGAAATAATTGAGTAACTGTTGTTTATTGTTTTGGTTGCTGGTTGCTGCTGCTGCTGCTGCTGCTGCCTACTCTGAAGTTGATTGTGATGTAAAGGTATTTGCATAATCGGTGTGAATTATAGGATTTGGAAAAAAAATGTTTATTTATTTTCTGCAGTGGTTAATGCCAATTACCTAAATAGTTTGGGTAGTTTTCTTGAAAGAGGTTAGGGAAAAGTCGGAAATGGTGAATGGTTGTTAGGCTTGCCTTACCATTAGCTATTTGCTATATCTATATGTATGTATACAGTGGTGGTCACATAATTAGCACGCTCATTGCTTAGAACAAAAATCGCAACGCAATATTTTAGTTGTTAAACAATATCAAAATTTATTTATGTATTTTTACATCTTATATGTTAGAGTATAAAAAATAGAAAGCGAAATATAATAAAAACTATTCTGCAAAGAAAAAAAAAGAGAGAAACGTAATTTTAGCTTAGACATATAATTAGCACACTCCCTACCAACATTGCAAAAGTCATAAAATTCGGTATTTACTTACAAAATTAGTATTTGCTTTGTTAATATTTCGTTGGAAAACCCTTATTTTAATGACTTCAGAGCATCTAAGTGACAAACTCTCCACCAAACGTTTGCAGTGTTCCGGAGTTATGGCCGACCAGGCTCTCTGAATATTTTCCCACAATTCATCCAAATTTTTTGGGTTTTTACCTTCAATCCTTCGTTCGATGTCATTCCATAGATTCTCGATGGGATTGAGATCCGGACTTTGTGCTGGCCATCGCAAAATATTAAAATTATGATCCTCTAGGCATCGTTTCACCAGCCGGGAAGTGTGCTTCGGATCGTTGTCGTGCATAAAGCGCCACACGAGGGGTAAATTGTCCTCAGCATATGGTATCATATGATTAACTAATATATTTTTGTACACTTGTTGATCCAGTTTTGATGTTATTCGCACGATCGGGCCAACACCATGCCATGAAAACGCTCCCCAAACCATGATGTTTCCTCCACCATGTTTCACGGTTTTCATAGTGTACTTGAGATTGTGCTGCTGATTAATAGGACGCCAAACATATCTTTTACCGTCTGATCCCCATCGGCAGAACTTCGACTCATCGCTCCAAAGCACGTTTTTCTAAAAAATTAGTGACTTTTCAATATGCTCCCTAGCAAATGTTATTCTTAGCTTTATATTTTTAATAGGCACATATGGTTTCTTTTGTGAAATGCAGCCACGCAACTTTTTCTCGTTTAAACGGCGCCTGATTGTTTTTGAGGATACATAAATACCGTGGTTGAGCTCCATTTCGTCATTTATTTGGTTTGAAGTTTTAACTTCTTCCATTTTTCTGGAGCATCCTAATGTACTTGAAATTTCTGTAACTGTCAGCCCATCCGCTTTTAATTTGATTATAAGCTCCCTCTTTTCTTCGGAGCAGCTTACACCTGATTAATAAAATTTACTGTAAATATGGCTTAAAGTTTTCACATAAACACTTACTTATCAAATACCTGGATTTTGTCGAAAATAACTAGAGAAAATGGAACAATCCTTAAAGTGTGCTAATTATATGTCCACACTCAAAAGGCATCAGGATACAACTATTGTTTGCTTTAGTGATCGTAGAGAGAATAATGCTGTGAAAGCTAACGGGATAATTGCCTGACACAACAGCAAAGTTTTCATACGAAATTTTTCCCCTTCATTTTAAATACTACTAGACAAATAACGGATTTTATATGAGTAAGGCAAAGTGTGCAAATTATGTGACCACCACTGTATGTATATTAAACCGAAGCCGGTACGAGAAAATAAAGATATTCACGAACAAATCTCTGTTTCAACTTCATCAAGGACTTTCTCCAGTTAACAGACCACTTTTATCAAAGATTAAAAGATTCGGCCAGTGTGGATTCAATGAAATCATTTCTATTTACAAAATTGTATACAATTGCAGTCAACACTCAACTCAAAAAGGGTTTGCAGTTCATATTTCGATTGATACAACAAATATTAAAAATCTGAATCGTAACAAAAGTCCCCGTTTAGTTAAGGATACCACCCTTGGAGTTAACTTAATGAAACTTATGAACCAGAAATTATTTCTCTCACTTTCTGCCTCTCTATCGCATTAATCTTTTCGACTTACGTCCCCCTATGGAGGGGGATACTTTTTCTGCGACCAAAGTAATCACAATGCAATAGTTTGGATACGAAATAAATTTAATCTTTCCTGTTAACCTTGGTAAAGGGCCAGACTGTTAGTTCATCGCATTCAATTGCAATAATTGGAAGGTCAATAAATTGATTTAACTATGTATGTGTACGATTTTAAGACCAAAGAAATTCATAAAAATGGTATACAGAGGCACAGTACACATATATAAGGTAGTATACTCAGAGTGTTCATTTTCGATCAAGTTCGCGCACCTGTCAAAAATTCAAAAAGATGGTCGCCATACGTGCCCTGCAAATATTTGTTTACATCCAAAAACAAAAACAAATGACTGAATTAAACGCCAAAATCACAAATGAATTTGACTTTTCAACGCCAAACTCAGTACAATTATAGAAAAGGCACGAATTGCGGCCATTTTTCCTGCGCATTAATTTACCTGTATTACGTGTACTGTGATACAGAGGTAACCTTTGCACATGCTCAAAGCCTAGCATGCTGCTGATGCGAAACGAAAAATCCAATACAAAAGTGACACAACGAAATCAAAAACGGAAAATTTCGTTCTGGTTTTCGTTTTGCAATACGCTGTTCCGCTGCGAAATTATAATGATTGTGATTATGATTATATTATTTATTCAGCCTTATTTCGAGATTCGCTTTCATTCGAAAGTGAGAAAAAGTTGAATGGTTGGTATTTTGACATTCGAAGGAATAGATTGTTTATTTTACGAAACGAAAGTTCATTCATCATTTCAATTTTGAGATTCTATTCCTTCGAAATAACTGTCATTATTCATACGTTTGCAATTTTGAATTTAAATTTATTTCATGACATCTTTCGTTAAGGAACTTTATTTCTACGAATGTCAAAATACGAAAAAAAAACATTCGAAGGAAAAGACACAATCGAACGAATTGACTATTCATTCGAATCTCAAAATAAGGCTGATTTATGTCTCCAAAATTTTTCGCACATTAATTCCTTGCGGAATTTTGACTTTTGTAGGTATTTAATATTTTCTGGTGTTTGTGTTTTGTTATTTTCGTTTTTATTTTTTTGTGCTGATATCAAAATATGGAATCCTACGAAGTGGAATTTTATAGTTTTTATTTTTAATTTTTTTCGTTTAAGGGGTTGGCCGCACTATATTTTTCGAAAAATCGATTTTTTTTATCTTAAATTGTCCAAAAAATTCAAAAATTATTTTCCAAAAGATTATGGTCGGGAAAAATCTCTAAGTATTCGGTCAATGTATCGCAGATTTAAGGTATTGCAAAATTTCCTTATGATTTTCTACTACTCAAAATTTCAAACGCGTGTATTTCAAAAGTGTATTTTGTAAGTTTGCCGGAAATATAACTCAGACAATTTGTAACCGATTTACTTGAAATATTGAATATATCTTGAAAAATACATTGTCTATGGAAGTACGCAGGATTTTTTTTTATATTGCATAGTTCATTTGTTATTAACAATTATCCGATGATTTCTTAGGCAAATTTTTGACTTTCCACTTTGGAAGTGCGCCATTTGGGCAAAAATTAATATATCGAAAAAAAACCTACTTCTATAGCAGTTATTATATAATATCAAAAGGAAGAAATTGGCTTATTATAATTCAAAAATTAAAGAAGCTGTTTGCCCAGCCGTGGACACTGAAAATACGGAGACGTTATCGGAAAAACGCTGCACAGTCGCCATTTTGAAATTAATCGCCTCAAAAAAAGTTGTGTATACAGTCACTGTAATAAATACTCTTTATCGAAATCACGATTTATTTTGCAGTATTTCAGAAAAAATAGCCTATTTTTTCGGCCTATACATAGAGTGACCTAACCCCTTAATATATTTAAATTATTGTCGCCTGTCACTATTGTTTTTTTCTTAGCAGCTGATTGAACTCTCCGTACATTTTCTTATGTACATGATATTAACATTTCTTGAGTACTTACATAAGTCAACCAGATTGAGAACTGTGAGTATTGATAAGGCTAGCTTTGGAAGTCAATTTTATTAACATTAATGGTGGTATACGGCTCCCATTACTCCAAAAAACTGGACCCAACAATACACTCTGTTAAAGGTAGCCACGGTGCACATTTTCCCGAAATTGTCTTCAAATACTAAGCCATTAATTAGACAGTCCAATAGAAACATAAATTGATCATCTCATAATTGTATATGTGTTTTTTGTTCCTTATCCATACGGAATACTTCTAGAATCCCTTTGTGTTCTGCCTTTGTCAGAGAAATATAGAACCCCGGTCCTGAAAAGTAGAATTTTGACTTTTGGGGACTAATGGGAAGTTTATTTTTGAGGTCACCATGATGCGTGTCCAATGAAAGCTAATAAAAGCACTAATCCAAAATGTATAATACGTGGTCGCCGTGGCCGTGGTGGTTAGTACGTTGGACTACTACGCATGCTGCCCGGGTTCAATCCCAGCAAAAACACCTAAAAGCTTTTTTTACGGTAGCACCTCTTTCGAATGTCTGACAAGCAATCAAAAAGTATCATTTGCCATGAGGAGCTTCTCAACTTGCGCGCCGTTCGGAGTCGGCAAAAAACTGTAGGTCCCTTCCATTTCGTGGAAAAAATAACACACACACACAAATGGTGCGAGCTTGGTTCTGTATAGGACTGCTGACGCCGTATATTTATTTTTTATAATACGTTACTTTGTATAAAAAAAAATTCAAAATACATAGATTAATTGAAAACCTGGGGTGGAACATGATTAATCCTATATTCTTCAAGCTCAAACTTTCAAATTTACGATTTTTGCCATAATTGCCCATTTTTTATTAAATGGGCCTTAACTTCAAAAACAAACCAAAAAATGCTCTAATTTTGTACTAAATTACTTTATGCACAGCACAGTGTTATTATCTAATAATAATAATATTTGCCTTCAGCAGTCCTAGGTAGAACCAAGCCTAGCTTCCCGCAACCATTAGTGTGTGCGCGTTATATTTTTGCACGAATGGAAGGGACCTACGGTTTTCTGCCGTCTCCGAACGGCGAGTTGGGAAGCTTTACATGACAAATGATACTCTTGAATGCTTGTCAGACATTCGGAAAAGGTGGACACTGTGAAAAACTTTAAGGTGTTTGCGGCGGGATTCGAACCCAAGACCGCTGGCTCAGTAGTCCGACGCACTAACCACTTGCGCTACGGTGCCTATTATCTAGTACAAGGCAAATACAATTCACTCCACTTAAGCGCTGTCAACCTTCAATACATAATTCAAGTAAACTTAGGTTGCAAAAGTGTCTCAATAGTATTGAGAGTAGTCTTTTAGGCTTTACCTTCATTCCCCGCAGATAGCTACGCGTTCCACTACAAGTACAATGCTATCAGTTACCTGTTTAATGTTGCAACCTCTACAACTGGTATATTAATGAACTATTATTTCTAGCGATTAGTAAACAGTTATCTTGTAAAATATTTTCGAAATATGTATATGCAATAAAGTACAAAAAAAACACCCATCGCGATAAACAAACCCAAAGATATGATAACAAAAAAAAAACTTAAAATCAACAAACCTTTTCCGATTGTAAACCTCCAAAAGTTTAAACTCATTAAAAAAAAAAAACTTGGGTAAATTCGAGTTCCCGTACATTTCAATTTTCTTAAGTCGGCAAAGAAACTACAATAAACTCTATTCAACTGCGTTTCAGAGACAGAACAACACAATTAATGCTCCAAATGTACGCGTATTACACCCATCCTTGTATCATTTTGAACCTCAGAGCAGGAGGTGGTGCGCGATCAAAGTAAAGTGGCAATATTCACCAACGCAACAGTGGCAATAACTTTCAGTAGTTGTGTGTACCTCCTCTCGCCTGTATTTGCATACCCGTAGTCCGTAGACAAGAAACAGTGAAACAAAACAAAAAGAACTTCTTAGATAAGAATTCATGTTAATTGAATGCGATAAGAAGAGAAGATTCATTGTTTGCTTGGACCAGATGCAGGGTGCCCTGGAGTAACACTTCTTTAAGTTAGTCCACTCGAAATTTATGGCGAATAATAATTAATTTTCAAAGCACTTTGTCGCCGCCGTCCCCGTCTGTCGAGGCATGGATTCTTGTTTTTAGTTGCGAAAATTATTGTGTGTATGTTTAAAATGTGTTCTCATTTCGTGCGAAATATTTCGCCTAAATATTTAGACAGACATTGAGATACTCGCCTCGTACGTTTAGTGTTTACCATTTGATTATGTAAATTAGTTCATGGCGAATAAATAGTGTAACACTAGCACTAGCTGGCCGCATTGTAATAATTAATTATGAGTGTGTCTGGTCGAAATTAGATTTTGTTTGTTTACATTTCGAATGCTGAGAGATCGTTGTTGAGAGAATATTGGCGAACTTTTTTTTTTTTGCTGGTCTGTCGTGAGTTTAATTTAGATTCTTGCTTCTTCAATAGAAGTGACAGCATTCCTTTTTTAGGAAGATAACAACAGACGACTGTTATCGTTTTTCTGGCAATGAAATGAAATCATATACAACATACTGTATTTAGAAATGAATCATAAGCCGTCAGTCACTATTGTGTTATCGACATTTGTATCCAAAGAAAAGTAGCAAATAAGAAGTTAATTTCCTTGTATGTACAAATTAGAAAATATTTAATCGGTACTTGGAATCGATAAAGGGAAAAGTGCGATTAAACTTGAACAAAAACGTGGTTTGTCTTTTCTTGTAAATCTGCATTCTTTACTCGTGTTTCTCAATTACTAAGATTAGATTTCGATTTATATATTTGCCACCAATAAAAACAGTTTAATAGATTATCCACATACAGTGTTGGACAGAGAATTAGCGCACTTATTATCGCTCAACAAAAACGTAACTGTAGTGATTGCTTCTGCAAATATTTTTTATAAATTTCAATGAAAATTTACGTTAAATAAAATGAGTCCGAAAAAAAAGAATGATTTTCCAAAAGTATTCGTTACTTTTTACCAAAAGGTGCCATATTAGTGCTGGTCACAAAATTAGCACACTTTAAAAAAAATCATATTTTTCGATTTAAACTTATATTTTAGGCGTGTTTTCTTTTAGCATATATAGAATAAAAAAAAAAGCTTTCAATATATAATACAACAAAAACTTAGCCTCAATAATTATCCAGTCTAAGGTTTTATTGTAATTTATATTGAAAACATGTTGCTGAAACATGTTTATTCTATATAGGCTAAAAAAAACACGCCTAAAAACATTTTAAATAAAAACAATTTCTTAGATTTTTTTCCCGAGGATATAACACATAAATGATATACCCAAAAATCAGAAAAAATCGACTGATTCTGAAAATCTAGGTTCCAGACGTTTTGCTTTCAGCCTACCCCCTGCCAGATTATCATAAGCGGAGTTCCCCCAGGGATCAATTCTTGGTCCACTGTTTTTTTTTTCACTTTATATAAATGAGCTCCCATCTATTAACAAGCACTGCTCCGTTCATATGTATGCAGACGACGTTCAAATGTACTTAAGCTGTTCTCTGGGTTTAATTGAACACTTCGCAACCTGTATGAGTGAAGATTCGAAAAATATTGTTAACTGGTCGCTATAAGGAAACTGTTGTGTAAAATCATGCTGGTTCCCTTCTGTTTAGTTTGACTTGTTAGAAGTTCATAGTGTGGTTCTTGTATGAAAAACTTATTCCCTATAATGCAGTCTATGTCAACTCCATTGGTACTACTTTGGATATACAAGTGACACCGTTTCATTTTCTTACTTTAATGCAGCGTTGGCAGGATCTCAACTGTCCATTTTACTTTGCAGAGCCCTTTCTGCAGACTATAGGTCCGTTTGGTGTGTCTTTTTTGCGTAAGTGATTGATATCTGTCAAATAGTAAAATCCTCTTAAGAGAGATATTCTCTCAAAGAGAAAAAACTTGAAAACACCAAACGCTCTTGAAACAAAACCTGTCGATTTGTTTTTGTTTCCACTACAATAAAGATTATGACATTTCTCAAACTGTCAGGTAGCTTGGTTTGACAGAGTTGAACAGTCCACCCCGAGGAAAAGGGCTTGCAGATACTTGCAGATAATTCATCGCAAAGAGAGAGCCAAATGAGAGTGAAAAAAATTGAGAGCCATGAAACTGTCATGATTCTATGAAAGTTTACATAGTATTGCGAAAACTATCAACACACCAAACAGACCTTATGTCACTATATAATCAATTAAATGCACGCATTTTTTCAAGCACATTCAAATTATGGGCCCTTAAACTTTAAAGCAAAACCTCTTGAAAAAGTCATAGACGAACACGCCCCCTTTACAGCCAAACTCGACATACTCATAGAGACCGTTTAAAACATTCACCGTAATACCCACAAATTACTCAATTTTCATCGTTGTTTAATGACCAAACATTATCCCTTCAACATACACGATATACCAGCTATTTGCATTTATTTTTTACTAACTAAAAAACCGTTACAAGGATTGATGGTTGTTTTGTTTCCTGCTCCTTTTACACTCACACGTTATTTTCGCCGCTTTCCGCACATTTTTTCACATTTGAAGGTTTATTTTTCCGTTAGCATTATGTGGTACGCTTTTTCCTTTTATGGATAAATAAATGAGCGTCGAGCACATAGCAAACGGGGGAACGGGTGGTATCTCTTCCTTGGGTAACCATTTTAAAACACCAACAGGCAACAGATACAACAATAGAAAGCTTTTGTTTTTTTTTTCTTCGTGCAGATGAATATAAATTATCTTTTCCAGAGGTTTTTGCTTTGCTTGTTTCATTGCTTTTTTTTTTTTTTTTTTTGATTTTCTTGTTTTTGACCCAGAACTGACTTTAAAACAGTAACGAGTGAGCGGCATGATATTTATGTCCTTTTTAGTAGAGAGTTCATGTGGCATGGTGGTGGGACTTTCATTGAACCACAGCAGCGCTCATTGGTGTTGTGTACAAGGATATAAAGGATTCTTTTTTATTAAAAAAAAAAAAAAAATGTTTATATCACATAAAATAAATTTCCAGTTGAACGTGTTTACAACTTGCTCTTAGTGCATACGCTTTTAAGACTTTGAAGGTCCTCTGTTGTTACCCTCTGTGCTTGTACAGAAATTTTAGTGCTGATGATAGCAAAAGTTGATGAGAATTATGAAAAGATGAGCGGAAACTAAATATTTTTTTTTCAGCCAGAGGGCGTCTAAAAATAAACGAAAGGACATCATAAATGTAAGCACAAAATGTGCATGCAAATTAAATTTTATGCATACAAAATATATTGAAAAGTTTACAAAATAGCGTGTACTAGAAAAGTAGTTAAATGTGATGTTTTCTCCAAAGTTTGCATTAGATAATTTGGATAAGGCACATGTGATTCCTAAGACTGCTAAAGATTTAAAAAAAACATGAAACTTACTAATGGTGTCCTTTAGTTTATACCGCGAATAAATGGAAATATTCTACAATGAATTTTAATAAATTTCCATGAATATGCTAGCAACGCGAAGGAGGTACATAATGTACAGTACACATAGACCAGTGGCGGATTAACCACTAGGCTTGCGAGGCTCGAGCCTAGGGCGGCAACTTGTAGGGGGGCGGCAAACTTTGTACGTTATTTTATTTTTATTCTCAAAGTAAATTAACAAAAAAAAAATTATTTTTATTCTAAAAAAATGAGCAAATGAACACGAAATAATACGTCAAATTAACGTTTAAAAGTACCCACAGCAGATATCTAGCACTAGCTAGAAGTAATACAATCTTTGAGTAAAATTCGAAACGATGTGACGGAGAAAACCGAGGGGCAAGTAATCAATATTTTTGCGTGGTTCTAGACTACAGAATACGCAAAAATATACACGTAAATACATATGAATACGTACGCGAATACGTTTGAATACTCTTGGGACACCAGAAAGAATTGGCGAAAGTTCGCAATCGTGGGACGACACGGGCGGCCACTTGCATATCGAAATGTAGTCAGATACCTCGGGCTGTGGCTAGACCAGTATCTGTATTTTAACAAACATATAGATGCTGCTCTGGCCAGAGCCAGAGGCGCTTTTGCTCTTACAAAGAGACTGTTTTATAGCAGCCAACTCGATGCGAGGGTAAAGGTTATCTGCTACACGGCCCTTATACGGCCAATGATAGCATATGGTTGTCCCGTGTGGTTCAACGTCGGACCAAGTTTGATGGAAAGGATTCGGGTGTTTGAGAGGGCTTGTCTTCGGGCTTGCCTTCGTTTATACAGAACACCAGAGTCCGAGTACAAAAAATTCTATTCTAATGAGGTCCTATACAACAGGGCTAACGTAATAAGAGTGGACAATTTCCTAATCAAGATGACTCGAAGGCACATTGCAAGAGCAATGGGTTCGATGAATAGCCTGATCTTCGGGGATTATTACCCCAATTTCACGTACCACGAAAGAGTGCGCCTTAACGGCTTCGTTCCACCAGACGCGTTCCTCTATTTTGACCAACAGGGTCTGATCCAGGATAGAACAGCGGTACCGCTAATCTTCCATGTTGCTCGCAAGACTGTGGATAGGCGGCTCAACTACGACAGAGACGTCGCACAGAGCCAAACGGAGCGCCTCCGGTTTAGTAGGTCGGTTTCGGGGCGCGATGGGCACGATGTTGAACAGCAACATCAGAAATTCTGGTGGCTGTTAGAAAGAGATGGAATTCCCTCGTCGATTCCGTTTGATCCGGGGTAGACCCCAAGGCATAGTTGGCCGCCTTTTATGTTTATGATGTAGACATGCCGTGGCCGGCTTACATAGGTTTAGGTAGTGTAGGTATTTGTAAGTTTTATAAAAAAATAAAAAAAATAAAAAAAAATACGCACAGCACTTTGCCAACAAAAAAAAAATATAAAAACAAATAAAAAACCACAAAAAAAAAATTATAAAATAACACAGCACAAAAAACAAAAAAAAATTACGTATTTAATTACGTAGCTAGACTTAAGATAGGTTAAGTAGTTGTAAGTCTTATTTAAGGTAGTTTTAAGCAAAAAACATGTCCTGTTGCTAAGTTTATTTTTTCAAACTTTTCTTAGCTCTAAAATTGTAACTTTAATTAAAATTCTATATTATAAGTTAGGTTACGTCGAAAGACATAGTATAAGTATTAAGTTTAGCTTAGAGTGCCCGTGTGGGGCCAGTAAGTTAGAGTAAGGTAGTTAGGTTAGTTAAGCTAGTTTTAATCACTTTTGTCTAGCATTTAAGATTTAATTGAAATGATAAATAAAAATCCGGTCAAGTGCAAGTTATACTTGCGCAATAAGTGTTCCGTACTGTATCAGTTATTTTAACTACATACATATGTATGTCATAGATTTATGTTGATAGATCTATATGAACCCTTTCTTTACGATACGATTTCTACTAAAGATACAATGATACTTTGTTCGATACTCACATATATGTACAAACATAAAAACATATATAGGTACATATATGTATATACATATGCACTTGTATATCTGCAGACACAAGAAAGTACATGTGTACCTACATACATAGTTTTATGGTGCACAGCACATTTCAATACAAATAAATTGAGCACAATTTGCGAAAAATAAATTCAAATTTGTACCTACATAAATGTATACCAACAAGTAAGTTGAACAAATTACCTACATATGCATGTATGTATGTACATATGTCTCTGATGTCACTTTGTACACACACAAAGTAAAAGAAAAAAAAAACAACAAATAAAGCATGTATATACATACATACATATATACCTACATAATATGTTCATATGTATATGTATTTACAAGAAATGTACGCTTGTGCATCAGATTTAATTTTTCGTCTCGTTATTCGTTCAATTGCATTAACTGCGTATTTTGCGATTTGTCTCCCTCTCTGTGGCTGTATATACATAAATTCAATTTTTTCCAATATAGTAAAAGTAGAGACACCTACATTATAATAGGAAACCATCAAGCTTCCTTTATGTGTTATATTATGTATCATTGGTTTAAGTCTTAGGTCAATAGTAATCCGGTAGGAATATGCCACGAAAATTCGCTTCGGGTATAACACTTTTGCCATCAATTATTCAATTTTTACTCTCGTATCTACTTTTAGGCGTTGTGATATTTTTCTGGGTATGTAAACAGTAGGGTAGTTGAAATTAAAAAATTAATTAAAAAAAAACGGTTGAAGTAGGGCAGTCGTGAGAATTATGTTTCCATCTACACTTTATTCTCAATGTTTGTGATTTTATTCAGATTTTTCTGAGCGATATTTTCGGAGAAAAAGCTCGGGACAGCGAGTTGTAACGTTTTGTGAAAAATTGTTAAGAAACTACCCCCCCAAAGTCGAAATTCAGCTTTTTAAGTTCTGGTCTGTGTTTAGGCCACTAATTGCTACAACTGTTTCAAATTTCAATAGTCTAGGTTAAGTAGTCTCTGAGAAAAAGGCCTGTGACAGACAGACAGACAGACAGACACCGAACTGATTCCATTAGTGTTCCGTTTTGGTACGGACGGAACACAAAAAATGAATTAAAAATGAAAAAAAATGAAAAACGTTTGAATACTCTGTGATTCACCATGAATACGTACAAAAAAGTTCCCTGAATACACTGATTACTTGCCCCTCGGAGAAAACTACGACTCGGAGTGAAGCAAAAGGTTACATAGACCAAATAAACAAATCCGAATTTGTTTTTATGATAATTTTTTTGGAACACGTTATTAGAACGTTTTAATGCGGCAACTAAATCGTTACAATCGATTACACGAAATTTAGAAACTGTTGTCCACCTTTATAGATCCTTGACAGATCTTGTAACACAATTACGAAATGAAGTGATGTTTGAAGGGGAAAGGCACAAACTCCAGAATTTCAAAATCCCGAAAATACAAAATCCCGATAAAAAACACGCATTTCTTAAAATCCTGAATCACAAAATCCCGAATTACAAAATCCCGAAAAATGAACTATACAGCCAGGTTCTGAATTTCACTTTCACTCGATATCGAAATTGAAATCGACCAAAATCGATTTTTGGTGTTCCAGGTTTCAGGGCTATCGAATTCAATTTCACTTTTTTCGAAGTGAATTCAAATCATGTTACCAGGTTCTAGATTTCGATTTTTCTGTTTTGGTGTCGAATTGAAATCGTCAGAGAGAAAAGGTGTGAAATCGACCAACTGAAATAATTATTTATTTTTGCCTTTGGATTTTGAAACAAAAATGCAAGTAAATTGCTGAGAATTTGTTTAAAATTATTTATTTATTGTGAATTGTGATTAATTTGTGAATTTTGCCAGGACTATCGTCTATCAAAGATGTTTCTTCATCGAATTCGGTTTGCACTGCAGAGATTGAGGCTTCAATATCGTGAATTCTAGAATAAGTTACGTTGCACAATAAAATCACTAAAATACTTCCACTAATTTTCACTTAACACGTTCGCGGACAAGACGTCATACGCCGTCAATGGTTGAGGAAAGTAGTGGGTCATGGCGGCACATCCCGTCAAATAATTTTAGGTCTTTTAGGACAACACGGGATACTCTGAGGAGAATTACAGTATATTTCCATTTTTCAGGCTTATTATCCTACCGGAGACAAATTTTAACTTCACTGTGACCTGCGGAATCATTTTTTCCTTATACAATATTCGCACAAAATAATCTAAAATATCTCTCAAAATTCTAGCGTTCCCAACAGAAAATCATGTGTGCGCGAACGTGTTAAAAAACAAATTTGGAAAAAAAAAATAAATGCACAGTTACACAGAATGACAGAAATCAGCTGATTCGAAATCGTTTCGAAGACGATTTAGAACTCATCAAATCGATCGAAATCTGGAACACGAAAATCAATTTCACTCGATTTGAAAATTCTGCATCGATTTGAATTCACTCGAATTCTGGAACCTGCC
The DNA here is from genome assembly GCA_949775065.1 of Brachyopa scutellaris. Lineage (NCBI taxonomy): Eukaryota > Metazoa > Arthropoda > Insecta > Diptera > Syrphidae > Brachyopa > Brachyopa scutellaris. The sequence continues at coordinate 83,592,696 of OX459115.1, read as the reverse complement.
TGATAGTGAAAAATCCCGATTTTTTCGGGATTTTCGATTCGCGGTCGATTTTTACCAAAAAAAAAAAAATTTAATCTTTCATAGCTCTTAATCATTTTTTTCCACATTCTTAAAATAATGTTTTTCGCCCACTACCCCTCCATGTCACCAAGAGAAAAAACCAAGAAACTTACCAGAACACACTATGAATTTGTTAGCAAAATCGTTTGGCTAAGTGCATCTGATGAGAATCGAAAAGAGCTGTTCTTCCTGATTCTCATTCGGTGCACTTATTTGAGATTTTGCGATTTGGAATCTCGTGTTTCAGGATTTTGTGTTTGGGATTTTGTAATTCGGGATTTCGAAATGTTTCGATTTTTTAATACGTTTGAAGCGGACCATTTGCAGATGCTGTATAAAGATGATTTGGCGGACAATTTTGCAACTGAGGTACTGCACTTCAAAGAGTATGAAGATTCCAAATTCGAACAGTTCATTAATCAAAAACTGGAGCAAATATTTCCGATAAATGATTTTTCCCAATTAATCGAAAAGAACTGCATTAAATCATTCGTACTCTTTATTAAATTTATAGATAGTAACTTGTAAGATTTTATGTAACACAATATTTGAATTGAAGTGAAAATTATACCCGATTACCCATCACTCTTCGATATTAGCCCATTCAAATTACGATAGTATAAATAAAAGGCTGCACCTTTCTCCTTACAACGAGAGTATTCAGGCCTAACAATAAACAGCGAGTATTATACGAAGGCAGTTCAGAGTCCCTATTGAATCTCCTCAGAGCCATGCGAGTGAAGCGCTTTTGAACCCGTTCAACTCGAAAAGAGTGAGACCCATAAATGGATCCCAAATAACACAACAGTAGGTACTCTAATTTGGATCTAATTACCAAATACGGGAAAGAGCTTGACATGAAGAGAGGAGATGTTTTGGGCTGTCTTCCTCTTCTTCGTCTCAGCAACTTCTGCAGAAGTCTTTTGAAAGGATGTCAAGCCAGGTCGCATGCTTGCCTATGTGCCTATAAGGAAGTGTTCTGTGATGACACCAATAATCGTACCTATATGTTGTCTTTTTAGAGACAGAAGGTGGTTAGAGCGGTTTTGATCTAGTCTAGGCCAGATTTGTCTGGTGGCAAGTTAGGTAGCTCCACCTTCCTAGTTTTATTGACTGTGTCAAGTTTGAGTGATAGCTTGTAAGTAGCAAGGGGCATACCTATATTTGTCTTATCTGGTATGGTTGTTCCTAGTTTTGCGAGTTCGTCTGCTTTACAATTCTCGGAATGTCTCTGTGCCCCGGCACCCAACAAAAGTGAATGTGTGAACTACTTGGCCATCTCTATAAAAGATGAACGACAGTTGAAGGTGGTCTTTCAAGGATGCCTGACTATCCGAGAATCATTAGAAGATATTGCAATTCTCTTGATATAGGACAGTGCTTCTGAGATTGCCATAATCTCTGATTGGAAAATGCTACAGTGATCAGGGGGCGGAAGGAGAGATTGAGATTCAATCTGTCTGAGAAAGCACCTCCTTCTACAATCTACACCATCATTGGTTTTAGAGCCATCAGTGTAGATAGCTCCTAGGTTTCGGGAATAGTGACCTCAAAGAACTACCTACCTAAACTTATGAACTTTAGGAAAGCGATGAGTTTTCAAAACTAATTGTATTACTACTACCGTCATGTTTTTCATCGAATTTTATTCTAACTTGGGTAAATTACGAGCAGAAACATTTGTGCTGAGAATTGATGTAGACAACTTTTAAGCCGATTCGCGTCTGCCATTTGAAAATGGCGAACGGCTACGAAACCACCCTAAATGTGGATTTTACAATACAGTCCCCAGGTGATTTAATTTGCTACCGGAAATTTAACATTCGATTCTCCTGACTGATATCCTGACGTAACCCCAAACATTTCGCAATTTCTCTCCCTAATGATTGTGTTAACAAAACTCACCCTAACTCTTGGATCTTTCGCATTTTTGCGTCTCTCTAAAATTAATTACCCCCTTCATAGTAGACGGATGCAGGGGCAGCCCTTGGCATAGAAAATAGCCAGCCCCTTACCTATTAATTTACACTTTCATGAGGAATAAATTCCAATTGAATTTTAAAATATTAATCTTTATATTTTACTAAATTTTCTTTTATACAAAATTAAAATTTACTTAATTCGTGTCTCTTCCTCTTTCAGCAGTCTTTATTGGCGGGTCGTATCCCAGTTGCATCGATGACAGGACCCATTAAACGTGGCCTATTATGGCAGCAACGTGATCGGATATTTTCACGGTGGAAAGAAAGGTGAGTGAGCACAAAATTCAGATACATACATATTTAACCGGCGCCGGCCGGCGGTCGTCAACGCAGCATGGCGTGGGTGGTTTTAATTGTATAGTTCGTTGACGTAATTAGTCGTGAAGTTGGCTAGTGGGTGAGGGCTTGGAAAACTTTTAACCCAGGAATAATTTCGCAAGGATAACTTTTGCGAAGCGCTTGGGGAGAGACTGCCGATTTTTAATTGTAAATGAATTTTAATGTAATGAGATGGAATTTTATAATTGGAGGCAAATTCAACTTTATTTAATCTGCCATCAATTGGATGCGGAACGACGGTCTTAGGGGAGAGTTTAATTTTTTTACGGCTTGATGATTATAATAATGGGTAAAAGTGATTTAGGGGTTTTTGTTTGTTAATTTTTTTTAAGAAGAGATTTTGTGAATTAAATCGTGGTGAATCGATTAAAGTCTACGGATTTATCAGCCGCAAGCAAGATTTAAAAGCAAAATGTTTTCTGGATGAATCAAATGAAGATCCTTAAATTTAAAACATCAGGAACCTGTTTTTTTTTTTAATTTTATTATTTCGGCCGGAATAACATTTGTATGTACATATATCCTTTTAAAAAAACAAAAACCTCCAACTGTGGAAAACAGCATTAAAAATCTCGTGTACGATATAAGAAAATTTCTCAGGGATTAAAAGTCCTGTTCAGATGGCGCACAAAACCATGCATTTATACAGAACTAGCTGACCCGGCGAACTTCGTTCCGCCCAAATTCGTTAATGTAATAATAATTCCGGGCCTGCACATGGTGCTTCATGTAATTCTTTATTCTATTTAACGCAATAGAAATAACAATGTCGATGTGTTGCAATCAAACGTTTTTCACTGAAGTGCTTTATAGTACCCAACATTTTTCGTTCTATTCTCGGGCGCATACATGTACAAAGCGGGAGATTTGCCGACACATGAACAAACATCTAGCGATTATCCTTGTGACTCACGGAGTCAACGGATTTGTACGAATGTAACTCAGGGGCACGATTTGATTTTGAGTGACAAAATTCAAATTATCGACATCCTTGTTTTTCGAAGCCAAAATTGCTCGTGTACTCAGCCAATCAAGCCGGTGACTAAGTCGACTGGAATCACGCCATTGCCCGTCACCAACAATTGCCTGGAAAACTCTGCAGCAGTCTGGGCATTTCGTAAAGCAACTCGCATGTTCGGTTTCATTTGCGGAGTTGATCTTGGAATGACGGGCAGCGTTTGACGAAAATCGCCTGACAGCAAAATCACTGCGCCACCGAAACGCCTTTTTTCATTTTGTTAGTCTTTCAATGTGCGATTCAAGGCTTCCAATACGCGTGAGCCATTGTGCATTCGTCCCAGATGATAATCTTATAGTACGTTTACACCGAGCCGAAACCTCGAGATTTCGATGAACATTCACCGAAACATCAGTAACCCGGTTACACCGAGTTGAAGAGGTTTCAGCTGTCAATTTTGAAGTGGCTGGCAAAACTAGGGATGGGCGATTGAGAATTAGTTTCATAATCGAATAAAAAGACAATTCGGTGTTAGCCGAAAACAATCGAATAACTATCAAATCGTATTTCAGAAAATTTATTTTACTAGGCGAGTATACTATATTAGTCGATTGTAGAAATGTATGTCTCAATTTATTCATCGTGGTACAAGTGTGACTTTTGTATTTGGATCTGAAATCTAAACGCATGCAATTTGATATTTAAAATAAAAAGATTTTCTTCAGTTTCAATTTAAGTTTAATAACCTCATTTACAATCAAACTATCGCCCAAAACAATCGACTCCTGTCAACTAAAGGAGCTCACACATCGGAGCGTTACGCGGCAGCGGTATAATGGTATGAAATACTATTGCCGTAAATATAGGTGCACACACTGAGGTGGTTTAAAATTTTGTACCGCAGCAAGCTACGTTGACCGCGTACCGCCTGTCAAAATGTTTTGTGAAAATTTTATTGAAATTGAAAATAAATCCAATTTTCTTTTATTTGACTCATTCAGAGTATAAAAATATAAGAAAAACGGATAAAATATGGAAAAATATAACAGAGACAGAGCGGAGAACAATCTAATTATTCGATTGTTTTTATTCGCAATTGCCCATCTCTAGGCAAACCATTGCTTGTTGACATTCCTCAGTTGGCAACCAAAATGTTCTTTTTTTTGTATTTTTTCGTTGCCCATTGCCTGAAAAGATAAACAAATTATATGAAATAAATATTCTCTTGCAAACTTACTTGTGCCCTGTCAATTGGCCACAATTATTTTGGCATTTAATATTTTGACATCTATAAATGAATACCAAAATAAACCGAAGTTCACGCTGTAGACTTGTTCGCTTTGACAACCTCTCACGGACGGATGAACTCAAAAAGATTTCAAGAAGATTTCGCCGAAATCTCGAGATTTCGAAAGCCCGAAAATGTATGGCGAAACCTCGGAGATTTGAATGAATTTGCCGAAACCTCGGGGTTTCGTTTGGTGTAAACGTAGTATTACATTGCTGCATTGCTTTCGCCATCACAGAGTTCTTTGAAATGTTGCATGTAATTTCTTCATCCAATTGCAGATTTAATGGCAATTTCAATGCCGAATGAGCTGTTCGATCGCCTTCCAACAATGTAGCTGCTATCTCCTAGAAGGGGCGAGTGCCAAAGCAATCTCAGATCTCGAACGAATCGTAGCCAAAATCAGTGAAATCAGGAATGTTTTTCCAGTTCCCCTGGGCACATCAATGAAGAAAATGCCGCCATTTCTGTTTTCGAACGTCTGTATCAATTCGTCATGCATTGAACGATTTGGCGATGGCATTCCCAATTTGCACAACAAATTGCCACTCACGAATTCACAGCCACAATGCAAAATATCGTCGAAAGGACACCTGTCATATTGCGCAATGGCAAGTTGGTCAACCACTTTTCGTTTTTCGAATCATCAACAAATATCAAAATCGATGGCAGTGCCATCTGTTTTCGAAAAATGTACTAAAAACCTGATCTAGGATTTCCAATTTTCCTGGTGCACTGCAATGTGGACATACGACAGTTATAGCGCCAATCGAGACACACTGAAGTGCGCTGTATTCAATCGTACATTCGTGCTGGAATGCGACTCGCTGCAATTCTAAATTCACGGCGTTTCTTCTTCGTTCATTTTCATTTATTTGAATACTGTACTCATTTTGATTGCGTTGTTGTCTACCTCGGTCTCCAGTTTGGACGACTGCACGTTGTTCTTGTTCCGGGAATTTCTTCAATAGTGTCCTTCCTTGGGCCAATACGAACCCATCAAGCCCAACGAAAAAACGTGAAAATCTAACGATCCGTTCTCGAGTTATGCGTGCACACACGGACGTCAGTCTATTTTATATACTTTGTACATAAAATATATATAAAATAACTATGTACATAAAATATATATAGATATGTTCCAACAGTCTCAGCATCTTTGATGTAAAATTGCAATGACGATATTGTGTTTTCGAAATAAGAAGTTTTTTAACACAAAACAAAGTTTCGGTCTGAGTATTGATTCCTGTGGGACACCATTCACAATGGAAACGTTCAACATGGTTGTTAAATAAGTTTTCCTGTGCTCTCTTCCTGTAAAATAAAAGGGTGTGTTTTTACAGACTAGCAGACCCGCCAGCTATTCATCGGGCATTATAGATGATAGGATAAGCCCACTATCCGGGTTCTTTTAAAATTCGATCACTACCTGGGCCCGTAAATTAAAGTTAATATGTGTGTGTACGTAGTTTAAATCTACAATTTAGTGAAATATTGCTGCGACTGCGTGGGAGAGCTTTCGGCTTACCCAAGTTCTTAACCTCAAACCCAACTAAGGAAATACCTCAACTCTGACTCATAAGATAATGACGTACAGGATTACCTATACTCTCTTCTTGTTTTTTTTTTTAAATTATAAACTAAATTACAGCAAGAAGTCACACCTGCAAAGACAATTCCCCTCGTAAACGTAAATGTAAAGTTCAAGATTCATCCAATTTGAAAAAAGGTTCCTCACTGTAAATGTCTGACAATTTTACTCCAGAAAATCTCAGTTTTCGCGTCCAATTCTGTCAAACTACCCTCAAACAACTGTCAATAGTCCTTTCAACTGTTCTGTCCAATTTATTCCCTTCCTTATCCTTCGTCTGGAATTTTTGTTGGCCACAAAAAATTGTCGCATATCTGTTAAGCCTCCGAAAGCCCCATTGTAATCTCTTTGATGGAATAAATAATGAACGGCATAAGTATGCAAGTAGGGATGAAAGTTAGATGCGGAACCTCTGCTTCCTGTGATTCTCATGTGATGGAAGCAATTTCCGAATAAATCGAGTGGGAATGCGAACCGAAAAAAAAAACAAAGGAGAGGTGAGAAGATGAAAAACCTTAATCCATCCATACAACAAGCTTCTAATCTCCCGTCACCTCAAACCACACTCACCGATACCACCCACACTCTACCCTTGATGGATGGTGACGTACAATAATAATGATGGAAGGGAACGATGAAACACGGTACTTTACTCTCTTCTTCTTCGACGTCGCCCATTGCATTAGCCTTTGGAGCATTTCTGTGTTCACTTTTAGCCATCATTTGCAGCAGTCTTCCTCTTCATCCTCTCTAGAGAGAGATACGACCAGAACACGGGAATAATGGTGAAAATGATGATAACAACGGTGATGAGGATGATGATACACCCTCATATAATTTTTGTTTTATTTTTTTTATCCTTTTCGCCACTCTTATGTAACCCATCGCCTCAACGATGTGGATGCAAAAGATAATAATGCACGATTCATACGTGGGATGAAGAAATATGAAGAAAATGAGAAGCTGGAGATGGTTAAGCAGCTGAGATAGTTGCTGTTGCTGCACTGCAACATAAAGTTGCATCCACATAGCTTGATGGCTTACTGCTGTTGCGGCTTGCGGCTGCCGTTGACTTTTTCTCCCTCTCTGGCAAGGGAATTTATTTTATTTTGTGATTATCTGGCTGCTGGTGTGTGTACCCACACACACATAAACTTTATACACAAATCTATGGAAAAGCATAAATAAGAATAAATATAATAACGGGATTCTAGCAGCAGTAAATTTAGTGGTTGGAGTGAAAGTTATATCTTTTGAAATTATCTGCTTATTTATGGTTTGAAACTTTAAATCAAATTAAATTGTATTCATAAAGTTGAATTGAAGAGGAGTGAAATTACAATGGAACTAGTAAAGGCGATGCTAATTAAATGGCAGCGAATAATGTGTAAATAAAGACAACTGATGTAAGTATGAACGCTGAAGGCAGTAATTCCTTTGGATATATAAAGGGTTTGTCAATAAGAGCGCTACAAAAGTAAATAAAACAAAAACGGTTTTGGATATCAATGAAATTCTTTATTCCTGTGAAGTACGTTCGATGCCATTATGTATGGAACTCGATTTCTTTTGCATGGCCACCACGGGCACGCGTGCAGAAGTCCAGACGCTGAACCCAATTTTCAACGGTTTTCAAGCATAAATCGGGCGATACTGCTGCAATTTCACGTTCCATATTAGTACGAAGTTCATCAATCGTCGCTGGCTTGTTGGCATAGACCATAGACTTGACGTAGCCCCACAGGAAATAGTCTAACGGCGTCAAATCGCACGACCGAGGCGGCCAAGCGACTGGACCATTTCGTGAGATAACACGTTCTCCAAACTTGGTTTATAATAAATTGATTGTGACATTCGCTGTGTGGCTTGTGGCGCCGTCCTGTTGGAACCACATGTCCTCCAAGTCCATATCATCCAATTGGGGCCACAAATATTCGGTTATCATTGAACGGTAGCGATTCCCATTCACAGTAACGTGCCGGTCTTGATCATCACGGAAGAAGTACGGCCCAATGACGCCGCCGGCCCATAAACCACACCAAACCGTAATTTTTTCGGGATGCAATGATGACTCATGGAGTACGTGTGGATTGCTGCCTGACCAATACCGCATATTTTGTTTATTGACGAAGCCATTCAGCCAGAAATAAGCCTCATCGCTGAAGATGATTTTTCGATGAAAATCCGAATCATTTTCAAGTTGTTTGCTCAGCCCAATTCACGAACATACGACGCTTCTGGTGGTCAAGCGGCTTCAGTTCTTGTGTCAATTTAATCTTGCAAGGATGTAGGCCAAGATCTTTTCGCAAAATTCGCCACAACGACGCCACAGAGATGCCCAACGCTTGAAAACGACGTGTGAGAGACACATTTGGGCTTTCTTCCACTGAAGCCTCAGCGGCAGCAATATTCTCGACACTACGGGCACTTCTTTGTCTCACTGGCACGGGAACATTTTGTACTGTGCCTGTGGATTCAAATTTTTCCACTAGACGCTCAATTGTTGATCTGCTAGGACGATTATGACGACCATAAATTGGACGTAGCGCTCTTAACGTTGAGGCCATTGACTCCGAATTTCGGTAGTAAATTGTAATAATCTTGACTCGTTGTTGGCTCGCATATCTTTCCATCATGAAATGGCAAACCCTACTGAAGAGAAATGTCAAAAGAGCGGCAAGAAATATGGCGTCGTTTGCTGTCCCTGTTGCTCTACTTTTGTAGCGTCCCTGTTGAAAAACCCTGTATATACAGTGAACTCTCTCATAACCGGACACTGACGGTACGAGAAATTTGTCCGGTTATGAGAGGTGTGCTTCGCGGACAAGACAGCATTATACCGTCAATGATTGAGGAAATTAGCGTCATGACAATTTTAGGTATGTTAGGACAGGACGGGATACCCTGACGAGAAATACAGTATGCTTCCATATTCCGGCATTATTTGTCCTACCAGAAATAAATTAATCAACTGTCTGTAGAACGAGCCCATTTTGGTTGCTCTAGGACTCTAGGTTTAATACACTAGAACAAGACGTTATAATTGAATATTGTGGGTACCTACTTCTCTGAAGGGACTTCTTTAAACACTCTGTAGCTCAGTGGGTGTTGAAGACCGTTGATACCTGTATCACAAACCGGACCATACCTTTTGACAAGTGGAAGGTGGAACTAGAAAGCAGAAGCTAGCTCAAACTATGGAAATGACAGATGAATGACATATGAATAATAACCGAAAAAGGGTGCAAACAGCCAAATCATCGAAAATTGGTACGTGCAACAAAAATAATAACAAGAAAAAGGTAAATAGTTTTTAATCCCATTTTTGGTTTTTGACTAGCAAAAGGAGGGCAGTTTTACTTAAGGGGTTATATGACTGTATATGAGCGTTAAAAATGGGATTTTTCAAGAATTTTTCCTGAGAAAACTTTTAAATTTCTTACACATATTCAGGTAACTTTAAACTGTATTTAAACATTTTTTATTTGTAAAAATAATAATTTTGAAGGCTGCTATAGCTGATCTCCCGGTGCTCCTCACAAAAAAGGCGTCTTGCGGTGATTCTAACTGTATATAACCCCAAAGGAGGACGGGAGGACAATTGGGTGCCATGACATAAGACCAAGCGACATAAGGCCAAATTTCCAAATTTGATATGAAAGTGACATAAAGCCCAATTTTATCATTTGGCATTATGTCACTTTCAGAAAGCGACATAAGACCAATTTTTAAAGTGACATAAAGCAAAAGATGATTTGGTCTTATGTCGCTTTCCTAAAGTGTCATAAAGCCAAATGGTACTGGGACCAGACTTTACCTATTTCGCTTGAATAACGAACAGTTTAAGCTGCGTTCTCACTCTTACTCTATTTTAGGCTCAAAACCCAAAGATTTCATATTATTTTTTGAGCATAAGATAAAGTGTGTGAATTTTGGTCGTCTTATATCCCACCTAACATATAAGTTTCAGATTAGCTTAGACTAGAGAATTCAAATACACAGAAGAGTATGCAACAAGTAAGTCATACTAGTTAATTTTGGTTTTTGAGAATTTCAGAATTTGAGAAAATAAAACTAAAAAAATCGCGCGATTTTGTTCGTTTTATTTTCTCAAATTCTGACATTCTGAGATGTATGTCCCATACGTAAGTAAAATCAGATATGCAATAGAAAATTGAAAAGTGACATTAAGCCAAATTGGCGTTATGTCCCTTTATGAAAGTGACATAATGCCAAATGCTCGAATTTGGTTTTATGTCACTTTCATAAAGCGACATAACGCCAAATTTCCAAATTTGGTCTTATGTCGCTTGGCCTTATGTCACGGCACCGACAATTTGTCCTTCCAATTGGAGGACTAGTAAATCAGAATTGAAGTGATATACCTATGTACATAGGTACTAATACTTATAAATTTAGTTCTCATAACATAAACATAATGGGTTCACTTTAAATAAACTGGGTCCATGAGCTACAAAGCGGTTCACGAGCTATCACTTTTGTTATGTTCGGAACAAGATATCGTTCACCCTTTATTAACACTGATGCACTATGTCGCTCAAATGTTGCAATCGACCAATGGGGCTCATCGGCAACACTGGCCGCTGCAGCTGTGATATTCTCATCAACTCCAACTTTTCCAGAGTGCGGCGTAAAGCCTGCATAGTGTAACGTGACGGTGCCCTTATTCTTTGGTGAACAAACGTTTAACACCCACAACCGAGATCGAACTTTGGAAATATTTTTTTCCATTTTTTTTTTTAACAATTTCGGTAGAGAAGGATATAACGCTGCACATATTTTGACACCTGAAAGTAAGAAACAAAATATATCAGGAACCAATAAATCTCCATTGAAAAAACTATCCCCCCTATTCAATGGTCCTTGAAGATATGTATATTATGTAGGTATTTAATCGTAGATTGTATTTACAAATAAATAAAAAAAGGAAATAAATGTAGTAAAAGAGATTCACGTCCAGTGGTGTCACACATATACATACGTATGTACATATGTATAAAAAAAATGTTCTAACTTTTTCCTAGTCCAAGGGAATGGAAACGAATCCGCGATTTGTGGAATCTATCTGGTTGGTTGTTACTTACGACTTTACTCAAATCAAATTGATCAAATATACACTTCTATTTGCATACTAAATCCCAACCATAGAATAGGTCATATATCATTGCATGTCTAGGCCTACCCTACTTAATAATATAAACGGAATGGCGGTTGAGTGATTTGGTTACGTGACGAAATGTAGTATTTATCACGACAGCTAGGACTTCCTGCCAACCTCTGGAGTGAATAAATTATCGTTGACCTTTTCAAGTTGCGTTGAAATGGGCTTCCTAAAAAAAAATCGCAGTGACAAAGCTGCACAAGAGGGTCTTTCAATAAGGGCACTTAATTTAAAAATTCAATAAAAATCTTTATTTAATATAAATGTAGATATACAAACTACAATCATTCAAAGGGTATCTAATCTATAAATCTTATGTAGTTTGTCGACGATGTTAAAAGAGACCCAATTTTGGTTGACTCTTCTATAAAAATCGGGTTTAATTTTAACCATGTCGTTGTTTTTTAAGTCGTGAATATATGCTGGTGTATTGGAATAGACAGACGCAGCTCTTCGCACTTTTTATGAACAATGAAAAATTTAGAGGTTTCGGTTTTCATGCATACTTCCATCAAGAGCAGTGATATTCTCGTTCGACTGAGCATTGCGGCGATGCGACAGGACACAAACTTCAATGAATGACAGCGCTATGAAGTCAACCATGCCTAACTTTAGGGATAAAAACTGCATCCACCAAGGATATATTAGCCTTCAGAAAAATATGGTTTGTCTGTTTAACTTATTAGTATCCTATGATACAAGAAATCTTTTAGATTTTAGGTCAGCCTTGACGCAGGGTCAAAGTCTGAAAAAAGTCAAAAATAAATCCAGTGTGGTTCTTGAAACAATCATAAATCTACTGCATTTGCATACATTCTGACACATTTCACAAGAAGCCTTGATGAACATTTCCATTAAACAAGAGAGTCTAAAATGAGTATAGTACAAAGTGGTAATCCTAAGTAAGATATTTCGGAGAGCGTGGAGCCTTTAAAAAACAATAATGTATATTAAACTAGCGGATACCCGGCGTGCGTTGCTATGCTTTATTTCACAGTGATTTTTTTCACTATTCGATTTTTCCAATTTCCCGACTTTTCCCAAAATTTTCTTTCGTAAAAACCTTCTTCTGGAAATTTTAGCCAAATCGGCCCAGCCGTTCTCAATTGAGGACCGTTTTCGCAAAACTCAACAAGTGCATTTTGCAAGTTTTGCATTAGAAGGATTTTTGTGTTTTAATAAGAAAAGAAAAAGATTACTAAAAATGTAAAAATGTCAAGCCCATAAATGGTGACTTTATCACTGAAGAACGGAAAAATATTAGCAATGAACTATCGAGCTTACCAGATATTGAGTCCTGAAAATCAACAGTTTTTTGTCCTGAAAATCAACATTTTTTTCAATATTAGTTTTGCAAACCTTTACGATTAAAACATTTTTTTGTATTGTACTGGTTGAGTTTTGTGAAATTTTTATTGGCTTAGTCAACGAGCCTTGTGATCACAAAAATTTCGCTACCCATATCTCATTTTTCGATTTTTGGCGCTTGTTGAGTTTTGCGAAAACGGTCCTCAGTTGATGAATTACTGTATATTTTTCGGTGCAGTGCTATAACCCCCGCGGAAATAAGGCCCGCGGGTCTTATTTCCCAAAAAATATATATATATTATATTGTGAGATATATTGTGGATGCTCATCGTTTCGACGAATGCTTAGCTTTCATGTTAGTTTTATAAGTGCCATGACATAAGGCCAAATTATGATCATGGTCAAGAACTAAAGATTCGATTTAAAAATTAGATATTTAGTTTTCGAGCATAAGATAGTAAAAAATTCGCGCGAATTTTTTACTATTGCTCTATCTTCTGCTCGAAAACTAAATATCTAATTTTTAAATCGAATCTTTAGTTCTTGACCATGATCATAATTTGGCCTTATGTCATGGCACTTATAAAACTAGAATCAAAGCCAAGCATTCGTCGAAACGATGAGCATCCACAATATATCTCAAAAACGTGTGCGCGATGAAAGATGGCAATTCAAAATTATTATATTCACATTGCAGGAAAATTGTTACAAATTCAAGCATGCTTAACTTTCGATTTCTATAATTTCATAAATAAAAAATATGCTATCGTTTGGATTTTGTTTTGTTTTTTTTTTTTTTTTTTCTAAAATATATGTGGGCCTTATTTCCGCGGCGGTTATTGCACTGCACTATATTTTTCACACAATTTTTATATATATGTATAGATGATAAAAACTTACAGACTATTTTGACCTTGAAAACGTAGCTTAATGTCAATGAACAAAAGAAGGTAGCATATTATGTAAGATGATAAAAAAAATGGCTTCGGATTAAAGTAGGGGAGAGTGGGGTTATTGCTAACACTTTTTACGAAAATTGATGGTGCTCCTAAGATTTTGCGAGTTAGTTAGCCAAACCTGTTTCAAATCGAAGACCAATATTTCACCTACAAAATCCACCAAACACGTCCAACAAAGTCTGCTCATCACATTTAAAAAAAAAGGGGGGTTGTTACAACTTAACCCGACTACGGGCACGGGGTAACTTGTAACAAAATTGTGAAAACTTGTATCATAAGTTTTTTTTTAATAAAATATATTAATTTATTTCAAAAACTTATTAAAACAATATAAAAGCTGTTTTTAACATATAAAATCAAGTCCTCTTCTCGGATATCTCTTTAAAGTCATCGAAGAAGAGGTTTGCCCAGTATGACTCTCGCTCATTTGTTTTTAGCGTATTGTAATTTGGCAATATCTTACTGGATATGACACAGTTTGTAAGATAGGTCCACTCGGAGACCAGCTAGTTTTAAGAAGTGTTAGAGTACATTGCTCTTTACAGAACCTATAGGAATATGAACATTTTCGTCTAGTGAGCTATTAACGGCTGACCGTCGCCTCGCTAGTTCGTCGACTCTCTTTGTCCTGGAACCCAGAGAAGAGTGACTTTAGTCTGATTGCACTTTTCTTGGCATTAGTCAACCAGTTTTAATAAGATGAAGAATTTTAATATGTTAAAACTTACCTTAACTTACTTACTGACACAAAGATCACTATAAGAAAAAACGCAAATCTACACAAACCTCACATACATACACAAACATCGCCAAAACATAAATGCATATCTACAAAAAACAACTGACTCTTGCCTGTGAATAGGTATACCAAAAATACGAAAAGAAATAAAAGTTACAAATCTCTCAATTTCGGGGACCCCACCCACAACTTTTTCCACTGACGACCAATTCAAAGTAGACACGTCGTTTGCTCTGGAAAGGGCATATTTTTCTCTTTCACGTGACTTTTAATTTTCAGGGGAACCCTTTATTTTTTAGCTGTTAAAACTTTACCCCTGTTACTTCTAACCCCACTCTCCCCTGCCTACATGTCTATGAAGTTTATTCAAGTTATTTTTATATCTATGTCAGAGCCTTTTTTAGGAAGTTCGTCTACTATGCTATGTCGTTCCGTTACTGCCACATCTCACTATTAGAGACGACACACTATCGTCATTTGTCTATTGCTGACGTAAATAAGGCAGCGAATCAGCTAAACGAAGATACTTTCACAGCTAGTCAAACCTTATTATAGAAGGTCTGATCAATATCCTAACCACATTAATTGCCTTATTTAGAATTATATTAATGGTGCCCTCAACAAAACCGGATATGATTCAAAAAATTTAAAAAAATGGATTGATCATCCTACTCTACTTCTTCCGCAGAGACCTCAGTGTTCTCTCACTTAGTAATCTTGGCTACCCTGCAATTGGATATACCGATGACCTAGTTATTATAGTCACGCAAACGATGTATGTATGCGATGTGCACCACAAATGGGTGGGGTAAAACAAATGAAAATCTACTATTCTAAAGTTGCAGGGGCTATAAAGACTTGCATGGCTCGACATTGCCGGCGTTATTCCCACCTCCCCTACAAATGAAATAGAAGCGTTCATTGGTTCAACCTTCAACGTCACAAGAGAGATATAGTACATAGGATTTCATCAAGCTAAAACAGTCATTAAACCATTCCACACGGCGTCAGCAGTCCTATACAGAACCAAGCCTAGCTTCTCGCAACCATTTGTGTGTGCGTGTTACTTTTTTCCACGAATGGAAGGGACCTACAATTTTTTGCCGACTCTGAACGGCGAGTTGAGAAGCTTCTCATGACAAATGATACTCTTTGATTGCTTGTCAGACATTCGAGGGAGGTAGCACCGTGAAAAAACTTTTAGGTGTTTTTGCTGGGATTGAACCCGGGCAGCATGCGTAGTAGTCCAACGCACTAGCCACCATGGCCACGGCGACCACCACCAATCATTCCATAACAATTCCAAATAATCCTTCCCTACACTTGAAAACGGATGATATCACTAAACTGGTTTGATTTTCGATATTACCGTTACAAAATAGGTCTTAATCGAGAAACTGAAAGCCATATTTCTACCGAAATCGTGGAGCTCAGATCACTGGGGAAACTCTTAAAATCTTCTCCAGAAAGATCCTCAATTTTCTCAAAATAATTTAGCTTCTTCTAGTTTCTTAAAACTGGCTATGCGCTACAAAATACCTTTAAGGTCGCAGTGTTCTCCAGCGTTGGCGAGTCCAATCCTTATCAAAAAAAACTAATTAGTTTAGTCCAAATAAATAAGTTAAATTTTTTTTTTTTTCTTTTTTCTTTATAGATATTTCGTTCTCACACGTGACTACCTTCATTGCTTTAAGCGTGCATCTGGATCAGCAAATGAGCGAGCCTCCGACATGGGACAATTTATTTTTAAGGTAAGTCTATCAATCACCTTTTGTCTACTACACGCCGGACTTGAAAGCAATCAATTCTGTGTGACCTTAGTCACCCACTATACCGGGCCGGTGGTACAGCGAGCGACGCACACTTGCCAACCGCCCAACAACATATCTGTCTTCATAGTTATAAAGGCTTTATTTATTTTTTTTAAGAAAAAAACGATTAATCGCAGCAACATTGGAATAAAGCACAGAGAGTGGAAAAAAAGAAGGAAAATATTCATCTATTGTTTAATCCCAGGTGCGGTCACGTTGTTTTGTCAAGCAGCGTGGCTGTTGGCATTTCACAGCACCCAATATGGCCATTATTCAGGTTTTACCACTTTGATGCTAGTTCGAGGTGGTTTTGTCACACAGCACAGCTGTGGTCTTTGTGGGTCTCTACGCTAAGTGTTTTGGTAACAAATTATGTCCATGCTTTCATTGTTTTGTCATTTCGCAGTCTACGGAGCGTAGCGTGACCTTAAGGTTACGCGAAATGGCAAGAAAATTTAGGTTAACAGTATCAAAAATACGAGGCTTGTCTTGGACAGGTTACTGTTATGGTGATTAATGTAAATAGATAGTTAAGTGATGAAGAACACCAGAGGTAGCAGTAGAGCAATGCCTTAAAAGTAGACAGTAGTTTGTAGCTTTTTTAACTGAATATACTCACATCGCTCTGGTTTGAGTACTAAGATGCATGTTGATCTGGGAATATACTTCTGCCTTTAATCCTCTTCAAGAAGGATAACGCAATACTTGACTTTACGTGGCACTACCGATCGGGGTGAACCTGGCCCTGCTTCACGCAACCGTTTATGTGTGTGTGTCAAATTTGTGAAAGATTAAATGTCGCTCAACGAACTGTGACATGGAATTTAAAAAAAAAATCCTGAGGCAAAAGGAAAGGCTCAGGGAGGCTAAAAATACGACTTCAGTGGAAGTAGTGGTAATTTTTTGAGTGCGTTGGACTACTACGTGCAAAAATATAACACGCACACACAAATGGTTGCGAGAAGCAGGCCCTGGTTCACCCCGAACTGTAGCGCCACCTTAAGAAAGAAAGAAAACTGTCGGCATGGGACATCAAAAATTATCTATATCGAGCTACACGCAAAATAATTTCAGCAGGTTCAGTGTGAAAAAGGCTCGTAAAAGCTAGAGTACTCAAGCGAGTACTGAAGCCGGATTTTCTAATAAGAGTCAGAGAAAAACGATGGACTGACAAAAATCTTAATTGCATTCAAAATATGTGGAACAATGTTATCTTTTCTGACGAATCCAAGTTTAGGCTGCATGTTGGAGAAGGGAAGAGAACTAAAAGAAAGACTGAGCTCTGAATGCCTCTTACGGATGCCCCTAAGACTGAAGGTGTGATAGTCTGGGGATGCCTCTCTGGAGATCGAGAATGTAAAACGGCCTCTGCAGATTCGAAAGTCACTGCAGCAGTTTTTCTACGGGTCCTAGAGTATGAACTAGAGCCCTCCACGCTAGAGCGTTGCGACACTTGCAGATTCATTTTTCAACTGGACAATGATGCTTGCCATACAGCCAAATTCTAAAAATTAAAAGAATAATATAATAAGCTACCATTTCTTCGACTAAAAGCTATATTTGTATTTATTTATTAAGTTAAGAAGAAAAGCATGTTGATGTGCTAATCTGGCCTCCCTACAGCCCAGACCTCAATCCAATTGAGAATATCTGGTCAATCATGAAGCTTAAGATTGCAAAGGAGCGTCCAGAGTCCATTGAAATCCTAAAACGTTTACTAGTCCGGCTCTGGAACACCATACCTGAATCAGAGAATCGCAGATGTACAACAGTTATAACAGCAAGAGAAGGTCCAAGAAAGCACTGATTAAATGGGCAGTATTTCTATGAAGCAATAACAAAATAAAAAATCTGCAATACTTAACCATTTTTCATTTATTATTAAAATTGAACCAGTTACCCAAAAAAACAACAACATTGTGCTCATTTGTCTCTTTGTCTTCTTTTGCCCATTCCCCGTTAGCTTTCCTAATTGGCGGCGAGTGCACTACAGGTTTCTTTATGGACTTCAAGGCTTTCCATAGAGAGTAGTTTGAATACTTATCAGCGGTCAGACCCTCAAGGTAAGTAGAAGTCTCGTGATTTTTTAGGTCATGCAGCACATTTTTAAGCTTGTTACAAAGGTGGTTCAAATAAGTTTTATCCGGTGGCGCGCGGGATTGTTGCCATCTCTTGCGCGCTCTCCTCTTTTCTCGTATGAGGTCTTCGATTTCAGGCGGGTATTTGACTTTATTGTTCCGTGCCGCTGTCTTTCGCAGAGGAGTGTTTTTCCACGCTGAGCTCTGGATGGCTTCGACGAGTTTGTCGATTTCTTCTTCAATTTCGAACGGTGTCTTTAGCGGTACATTTAAAGCAACACTTTCCTTGCAGTCTCTTCTGAAAGTGTCCCAGTTAGTTTTGTTACTCGTTAACCTAGGCGGTCCTTCTTTTTTAACTAAACTTCCACCTATTTTCAGAGTGACTGCTGAGTGATCTGAGCATAGATCATAGCATTCTTCGATTTCCGTCAAATTTTTAGTTAACCCTTTTGCGATAAAGAAGTCGACGAGGTCAGGGATTTTATTTTTGTCAGTTGGCCAATAAGTTGGCTTTCCTGTCGAAAAAAAATTCACCCCACGTTTCATGCTGGCTTTGTACAGTAATCTGCCTTTTGTCGAATTACATCTTGAACCCCAGAAAGTGTGTTTCGCGTTAAAGTCACCACCTAAGACAAAATTAGGTCCGAGGGAGTCAAAGAGACGAGCTAGGTCGTCTTCTGCTAGCTTATATCCCGGAGGGAAGTAGCTAGACCCGATGTTGTAGTCTAAGTGGCTTATTTTTACGGAGACTGAGCTTATTTGCATAGAATCAAATTCTATTTCTATGTTTTCGGAATGCTTAATACAGTCTTTGATGTAAAGAGAGGACCCGCCTCTCGCATTTTCCGAAGGATGATTCGCATGGTAATCGCTGTAACCCTTTATTTTGGGTCTATGTCCCTTTTTTAAGTGCGTTTCCGATACCAAACATATATCGATATTATTTTTCCGTAGAAACACTTCTAACTCGTCGATTTTTTTCAGAAGGCCGTTTGCGTTCCACGTTAGTATCTTAAGTAGCTGTTTCATATTCATATTTTTTGGATTACCTTGCGAGGTTTGAACTCGAGCTTGCTCAATTTGTCAAGTATTGTTTTGTTAATCTTGTTTTGCTCCTCAAATTTTTCCAATATAATAGTAAATATTTGGCTGACCGGGTCTGTTGTAGCTGATCGTAATTTGTTTTCGTTTGAAGCGACTTGCGCGTACGATCTCGCGTCAATCTGTGGTGGGTTTTCCGCTGCGCTTGGACCAGCGACGTTTTCTTGCGCAATTTTTTTACTTTCCTTTATCGGCTTCGTCGTTTTGACCGGCTTAGCGGTCTTAGGCTTATCGGCTTTACGATATCTTAAGCTTGGGTTCGGGTCTATCGGTTTCTTGAGAGTATCCCGCCTTTTTTGAAGCTCCTTTGCTACATCACAACCTCGATAGTTTGCTGGGTGCTTGCCTTTGCAGTTTATGCAGGTCGCCGGAGCCTGCTTATTTAGGTCACACCTTTCTGATAAATGGTTCCCGGCACATTTCACACATTTCGGTTCTTTTTGGCAATAGGACTGGGTGTGATTAAAACCTTGACAGCGTTTGCACTGAGGTATCGATCGTGTATTCGTACGCATAGGCTCGATTTTAACTACGATATTCAAAATACTTTTTACATTATAAATATCGTCTATATTTTCGCTTCTATCGAAGGTTAGCATAAAGAGCGGGAGTCCATGCTTGACAAAGATTTCATTGCCTTGTTCCGTTTTCTGCTTTATCTTCTTTAAGATATTATTTGCGTCGATAATTTTCAAGCCTTTTCCTTTAAGGTCATTTATAATGTCATCTTTAGTGCACGAGGGGTGGAGACCCCTTGCTATAACGCGGAGTGGTCTTTCTGATTTATTTTCGTAGGTGAACCACTGGATCTTTTCCGCGTTTAGTTGTTTAGATATTGCTCGGTAGCCGTCAGAGTCAACTACATTAATTTTCCAGTCATTGTTTCGGAATGACGTTACTTTAAATTCCGATGTCACAGCTCCCTTGAGAAGGCTATGCAGTTTATTGTAGTCCGTAATGCCGACGACGTTTATTGCAGGCGGAGGACGTAATTTGTCGTGAGTTTGTTTCTGTTTCGAGTCTTTTTCTTTGTCTTGCTTTCGTGGCTCGATTTCAGGTGAAGAACCGGCTCTTCGTTTTTTGCTGGGTCTTTTCTTTGAGACCCTATTTGTTTCGCGTGCTAACTCTTCTTCATCCGTGTGATATTTGGGACTAGGTGCACGGGGTGGAGTAACTTCGCGTTCTCTTTGCAAAAGTGAATTCTTTAAGGCCTTGTTTTCCTCTTTTAGGGAGTCTACCTCTCTCTTAAGCTCTTGGTAGAGTAAATCCATTTTATTTAGCTTAATTCGGAGTTCATTGTTTTCCTCCTCAATGCTATTACGTTTCACTGAGTCCCGTTTCTCTTGCGCTTGCGCTTCCGGCGGACTTCTTTTTCCGGAGACATTCGGTCTTGATGGTGGAGACTGAGTTACCCTTGATGTCTTCAAAAAGGGGTTTATTAAATGCAAGAATTGGCTCTCCCCAGAATCCGTAGAGCCTACCTCCGAAGAGGGTGGATTTTCCAGAGAACCTGGACTGCCACCTGGGGTACTAGATCTATTTGTTTTACTCATTGCATGTTATGTATACATTTTATCCCCGGTATACGAAGGGTGGATTTTTAGTCGCCTCTTACGACTTATGTGTAATGTGAAAGAGAAGAAGAAATTTGTCTAGTACAATCGATAGAAAATGTGTAATAAAATTTAGTAAATATGAATGACTATATTTTTGTAATACAAATTATGAAAGGAACAGCTATTCAAAATTTCATTAAAAAAAAGAAGTTGCTTATAACTTGACTCCAGCGCTACCTAGCGGGCGGTTTTTTCGCCTATGTCATTCCTCAGGTCACGGACATTGCAATTGACATTGCCAAATTACATTACAATTGGTTTAGCGGCTTAGACGTGAAACGGTTTTGTTAATAAGTTGACTCCAGCGCCCCCTAGCGAGCGGTTTTTCCACCGAAGTCCTTCCCCAGGTCCCAGACTATCTCTTTGCCAAATTACATTACAATTGATTCAGCGGTTTAGATGTAAGAAGGTAGACAGATAGACAGACAGGCAGACGGACAGACAGCCAGACAAACGGACGGACGGACAAACAGACGGACAGAGAGAGAGACAGACAGACAGACAGACAGACAGACAGACAGACAGACAGACAGACACACAGCCAGACAGACAGACAGACGGACAGGCAGACGGACGGACAGACAAACAGACAGACAGACGTTTGGGGTAAGAGTGCGCAGCGGGTAAAAGTACGCAGTGCCATTTTCTCCAGCTATGAAAGAATTAGCAGAAATCGCTAAATGAGAAAATGTGTGCTTCACTAACCGCCAATGAAGAAGAACTTCTACGAAAATTTTCCAATTGACAGTACAAAGAAAAACAACACGAAAAAAAAAGTCGGATTTGGTTAAAAAAAAGTTAATTTTTAAAAGTGTGTCAGGAAAGCGTGGCAACTCGATACCCCATAAGTAGTATGGAGGCATAAATAGTGTATATTATGTGTGTTTGATTTAGGATACAATTTTAGTGGATAATAAAGGGTGATTTTTTAGCTGGTTTGGTTTTGGCAACACTGGTTTTGACAGCTGACGTGTGTTTAGTACCTTGTGTCACTGTCAAACAGCTTCAGTTTGGTTTGCAATTTAACCATGGATCGTCTTACAAATGAACAACGCTTGCAAATTATTGAATTTTACTATCAAAATTCGTGCTCGGTTCGAAATGTTCATCGCGCGCTGCTTCCATTTTATGATCGGCATTCTCGACCTTCTGAGCAGTCTATTCGGAAGATTGTGACCAAATTTCGCACCAAATTTACTTTGTTGGACATTAAACCACCAACACGTTTACGTACTGTGCGTAGTGAAGAAAATATTGCGGCCGTATCAGCTAGTGTGACAGAAGACCGCGAAATGTCGATTCGGCGCCGTTCCCAGCAGTTAGGCCTTTGTTACAGCACTTTTTTTTGCCCGAAATGGAAGTTCTTGACTTGCATGATATGTGGTTTCAACAAGACGGTGCCACATGCCACACAGCACGCGAAACAATGGCGCAATTGCGAGGCGAGTTTGGTGAACAGTTAATTTCACGTTTCGGGCCGGTCAATTGGCCGCCTAGATCGTGCGATTTGACACCATTAGATTATTTTTTGTGGGGGTATGTCAAGGCTAATGTCTATAGGGACAAGCCCGCTTCGATTGACGCACTGGAAGCCAACATCCATGCATTCATTCGTGAGATACCGGCCGATATGTGTGAAAGAGTATGCCAAAATTGGACTCAGCGGATGGGCTACCTGAGACGCAGCCGCGGTCAACATTTGCATGAAATTATCTTTAAACATTAAATTGCAAGGTTCAAACTATCGATTCAAATAAATATTTCATTCATTTTTTCGAATTTTTTGTGTTTTTTTTTTAAAAAAAGTTCTCAACCTCTTAAAAAATCACCCTTTATTATTCGTTTTTAAATTTTCAATCCAATGAAAAAAAAAGTAGCATCTAGGGAAAGAGTGCGCAGCCGTTCTGTAGGTAAGAGTGCGCAGTACTTTCTTACCCAGTATTTAGTTTTTTTATAATAATAACAATTTTTGGGCTATTACCTTCTGTCGTAAGATACAACGAGCACATTATACTCGTACGCGGTAGGTCGGAGCTCGTAGCTAAACTATCTTTCTGTTTTTGTTTTTCCAGAAAAATACCTCGTATCTTCCAAACACAAACGGAAAGGAAATTGATAACCCAAAAGCAAATCTGCGAGGCTAGGGAGCTGATTTAAAATGGAAGCAGCCCATGAAAGGCTGCCGAAGAACTTGGTTTGAGCGAAAGCACAGTTTCAAACCATTTAAACTACGAAAACTCTGGCTTTAACAGGTTGCGCACTCTTACCCATACCTCTGCGCATCTTACCCTGACTTCGGGGCAAGAGTGCACAACTTGACTTACTTTGGTTTTTTGATCAAAACATATGAAACATTAACAAAAATATAAAATATTTTTGTATTAATTTGTTCATAAAATACAGAGCTACAAACTAATAGGCTCTTTTCTTTTTTATCTGTTGTAAGTTTGTCAGAATCTAAGCCCGAAGTCCAAAATGCGCACTCTTGCCCCGAACGACTATATACATATTTCCCCGGTATGGAATCATTTCCCCGTTATCGAAACACATTTATCGAAATCTATCGTAACGTATTTATCGTAACTCATTTATCGTAACTTGTTTTCAAAAATAATACGTCGCTAAAGAAGTAATCACTTCAAGAAACCTGATTACAGAATATATAGTTGTTGAAACCAATTCGCCGAACTTCGAAAACAAATTGTTTTAGCTAATTTTTTCGAACGACACTGTATGTACAACCTTTCCCACAACCCGCAAGTTTTTTTCACGAACTTCTCTAGTAAAGAAACACACTTTCTTCTTTGCCTTCTATCATTGAGTGTTAAAGTGACAGTTAATTTTATTATAAACCGCTAGAGCGCACTTATAAATGACGGCAGAATTAGAACTCGTGTTTCGCTAGATTTACCTTTATAATGAGAATGACCCATATACGTAGCTTATTTTTAAATATTGCCCTTCCCAAAAATTAACGACTAAAATTTTATAGCACCCAGTCTAGTATATAATCTTTATCCAGCGAATATAAAACATAAATCTATCTAAAGCATTTTGTCATTCAACAGATTAAGAAACTCAAATATATACATATCTATACATATCCATGATGCCGCTATCTAATCATCTTCTTAGCCTACTTAAATGTTGGTTGTGTTTTCTGTTTATAACATTTTAATGCTAATTTAGCATTGTTAGCTAATTAGCCGAAAACACATTAAACTTCAACTTTATATTGTTTAAACATGCTTCCTGAAGTATATGATTTTCATTTTATATTTCTCTTCCGCTGGCGCTGCTGGCTGGATTCATTTGGCTGTCATTTCATTTGTTGCTTTTTTGTCATTAATGGCAGCGACCGTTAAATTCAAATGGTAGCAGTCAATTTTACACTTGTTGTTGTTGGTGTTGCTGTAATATGTGTGGGAGGACACACATACATTCATATACATACATATATGATGTACATATTTTATTTTCTGATTAATTAAGAGAATCTTAGCTCGTGTTTTTTGGCAAATTTCCCAAGAGTGCGCCACCATCAGGGCTGAACTGACTTAAAATTTTTCATTGCGAAACGGATTCAAATGCCTTCTCATTTTTAATGTTTGGTTTTTTATTTTGTGTTTTTAATTTCACTGTCATTATCACAGGAGAATACATCAACATCAAGTTGATGGTAAAAAAAAAAAGTTCTCATGAGGCTAATACTCACACGCAAGAAACAAGAGATTTAAATTAGTAGGAATTAATTTATTGTTTGTTTTGGTTTTTTTTTTATTTTGTTTTAGGATACAATTTCATGCCAGTGAAAGTAATAAATTTGCAGATTGTTGTTGATTTTAATGAGGTTATTAAAATTTCAAAATACATATAATCGTACATTATGAGGGTGGTAAAGGTTCATCATTAAACTCAAGGAAATGTCTTCTTCTTTTTTTTTGGATAGACGTTACTTTGATAATTTGATTATTCAAAAATTAAGAAAACCGGTTTTTTAATTTAATTCTATACACACAATTACATAATGATATGATGATAGTTTGTGACAACTTTTGAAACTTTTGCCAACAAAATGTCACCATGAACTTGGTTATAGTTCGTAGAATTGAATCTCTTCTTCAAACATTTACAACTTTCTGTTGGCATTAATCATTTGTTTTATTATGGACACTTACTTTAAAATATGCTGTCATCAATGTGTCAAATAAAAGTGATCACACGCGAAATGAAAAACGAAAGAGTTGGAGTTGGGCCAGAGTAAATTGTGAATTTTAACATAAACCGTCTTAAAATAAAAATGAACCAAAAACCCACATCGCCCCTGGTCACTGGGGAATACCAGGTAATGAAGCCGTAGATGAATTGGCTAGAACATTGAATAAGCAGATGGTATGGTAAAACCCCCACTCTGAAACCTCGGGGTCAATATTGAACGGAAATCACAGGTGTAAATCATTAACCACCTGTGATGTATCATGAAGACTGTGGCCAGAATATAACAAAACTAGAATAAGAAAACTCCTACAGAAAGACAGGAAATCGTTGTCAATGCTGATAGGAGTGCTTACTAGCCACAGCTTGTTCAGATATCACATGAAAAAACTACGCCTGAATGATGATGACATTTTCAGGGGATGCGGTGATGAAGAGGCTCATAAGGACACAGTCCATTTCCTCTGTCACTGCCCTAACCTCTGCCAAATAACATTGGTATCACATACATATTCATATAGCCTTAAGTGTGATGAGGATGTAATCATTCTCATCAGCCCCTCTAACCTAACCTAACCTAAGGAAATAAATAATGTCATTCAACGCCAATATTGAGAAGAGCCAAAAATCTGCTAAAAACCAGAAAGCTCTCATCTTTCAGAACACTACCGTTCAGCTATACTGTTTTGGATGACATTTCAATACGGTTTTGTGCATGGATCATAGACAACTTCACACACAGTTATGTCAGCGGCTTTTATATTTTTGTAGGGATCCAAGCTTTTAAACAGATAACATTTCACAATATACTGAATTGGTGTCCAAATCATAGACGGCGGTCGACTGGTCGAACGCGAAGGAATTTATAGTCGACCCCGACGCATATACTATAAATTAATAGATTATGACAAGTACGCAATAAATGAATATTATTCTTAGAAAATGTAACAATACTACACTGCACTCCATCCCAGAAAGATAGGAACTGCGTTAGCTGGTAATTACAGTTTCCATGCCTTCGGTTTCTCCAAACGTCTATAGTTCGTATCAATCTGGAGGTCCATCTGCCCCATTCGTAGTGGAGTCCCAACGAGTCACCTGGTCATTGAAGTCACTCTTTCTTCTTTCTTGATCCTCTTGATGACCGGCGCTTCTTGGTTACTAGAAGTTCTCCTATTATAGACTTTTTGCATCTCGACCGCAAGGATTTTGATGGGGACCATCACTGCAATGTCAAGCGCTGCTTACCCCAAAATCTTTCTGAAGCCGCTTATTACCCTAAGTGCGCTAAGTCGATATGTTGACGATAACTTTCTCCGTATTTCCTTTGCCGCTAGGGCCCCCACTCAAACTGGGGCAACGTATAACAAGACTGAGATTAGAGAGTAATGGATTTTAAATTTTTGCCTGCATATCAAGGTGTTCCAATGTTTGACAGTATTCCAGAATGTGCTGCCTGAAGCGTTGACACCTTTTGCCGATGTGAGGCTCAAAGCTATTTCCACATTTTTCGGCTAATAGTTAGGACAGATCTGCTAATTCTAGGCCGGCAGATATTAGCCAGTCTTTGATGAGGTTGATTGCTTCATTCGTAGCTCACTGTATCTCGCAAATGTTTTTCGCAACAGTAACAACGGCGATATTGTCGGCGAATCCGATTATTTTTATACCTGGTGGAAGTGTTAATTACAAAACTCCGTCGTATATGATAGTCCAAAGTGAAGGGCCGGATACTGACCCTTGTGGGACTCCCGCGGAGACTTTATAGTACTCTTCTCCTTCTTCGGTTTCATATGTCGACCTTCTATTGGTGAAGTAGCTGGACACAATCTTTCGCAAGTAGTTAAGCATATCGATTCTGGTTAGTGACCTTCTTTTGGTGTGTACATATATGTATTTTCTTCCAAGTAGAAATAATGGATAGGTACCACGCGTAACCAATTTCAGTGAAAAGTCGAACACATATACCCCTATTGCGATTGTCAAATATCAATTGGTATTTGGTATTTAACAATTAATTTCTTTAATCGGTATTGTGATTATCAATTACAAATAAATGATTGACTATCGTCATTTTGTAATAAATTTCCATTGTGAATGCAGCCATATTGCACCAAATATTCAAACCAATTCTACATTTTAATAAACAAAATTCATGAGGAATTGTCAATGAAAAATGTCAAAAAGTGTTTCCATTCACAAATGTCAATTACATTCACAATGATCAAAACCTTTATCAATTGAGTTACACAATACCGAACATTTTATTGATTGATAATTTTATCAATTGTCAATTGAATGATAATTGACACTCGCAATAGGGGTGTTAGCCTGAAAGTTTGGCCACTCCTGCTATACTGGGTGTTACTCTAAATTAGCAATGTAAACTATTTAGTCCTCTCCTCAATATCATGACGTCCTTCGATTTCCGTCAGCTCGTTCAAAATGCTGGTAAAACACACATCTACAGTTCTTCACCCTTGCCAGCTGCTAACAGACCGTAAACCTCATCGCCATGATCTTGACCAGCAATATTTTGCTCGCTTAATATTTAGCACTTCCTGTCCTCGGTCACACATGAAAGACAAATTTACCGCTTTCATTTATAACAATCTCGAAATTATGTAGTTTCTAATTTTGCATACAAAAGCAGAAACAAAATCTCTAGACCGTGCAACAGTTAATTATTTATCATTTTGACATAAATACAGTAATAAATTAAAACAAAAACCTGCGTCACATTCGCCGCACCGAAAATAGATCACGGTGGTGCGGCGCAGCCACACGCGAGGCGTCATAATCCTTTTGTTTATTAACAAAACAACAAAAGTGCGAATAATCATTTACAATTAGCATTTCAAATGGAGATTTCATTATCTTTTTTTATTTTTCTTAATTTTTTTTTTTTTGTATTTTCTAATCCAAATTTGAGATATTCCACTGTTTATGTTGATTCGAATCAGTCAGTGTAAAGCACACTTAACCATATTTGTTGGCGGCACGCTCTGTGTTGGATATTTTGCGTTTACATGTTAGTGATTTTCAACTGCAATATTTTACTTCTGCCTCAAAAACTTGGACATGCTCATACAAACGCCTGCTGCCCTATCGATGGTTTATGGTCGCTTGTGATCGTTGTGATTTCGATGAAAAATCAATTAATTTTCGGTTGCGGATAAAATTAGAAAATGTGTGTTCCCGTATGGTACAGCGCCCACCCAATCAACCAACTACTTTGGGCTATGTGCTCGATGAGATTAGAAAAAAAAAAAAAATATATAACATCCAAGTGAAACGATGAAAACTTAATTGTTTGTTGAGGGAAGTTTATTGGTTGTGGGTGTTGAATGTGGAGAATCCGAGGAAAATGGGTGGATGCATGAGGTGGCTAGAATTCTAAGGAATTAGAGCTTCAGAAGGGGACGAATCAGTGATTCACAGAATCCTTACCAATTGGGGGGTCGTGTAATAACCGCCAAATTAAGTGACTAACTTTGTTTCCCCAAACTAAATGGAACGATTTGAACTCATTCATCATCAAGGAATTCATCTCTTGCATCTACAACATATGTATGTACCTAGCTAATTAATTTTAAATCTGATTGGTTATTGTCGACTTACAATCCTTGCAATCGGAACCTAAGATACTCACATAAACCACTTTTTTCTGATATTAGTGAGATTTTTTCTAGTTGTGAGCACATTATCAGTACAGTATAATTTCGTTAATCCTGACAATTAAAAACCAAGCAATGTCTGAAATATCGAAATGTCCGGATTACCGAGACTCAAAAATATAGCTTGAAAAAATAAAAAAAAAATCCTTTAAACCTTTATTTTTTTATATGTATGTTATAAACATTTTTAATGTTTTTGAACAAAATTTGTAATTTTTACTTGCCGAAGTTTTATCGAAGCTTTCTTTTTATATGCAACATCTCTCAGGCCGACAAGTTTTAAAATATCCACAGCGGTAAAATCCTGCTCTTCTGCATATTCAATGCATGTGCTTCAGAACGAAAATTTTTCGATTTTGGATTTCAACTTCATTTTTATCGCAACTACTGCTATCGAGATCGTCTTCTTCAGTCTGATCGTACGTGACGTTATTCAACCACTCATTGATTTCGTTTTAATAATAAATATTCGGTGCTATTTTGACTAATAAGTCAGCTAATTCTGTCAATTGTTGAAAACGTGCGATTTTTCTTTTCTTTATTGATATTCAATGCAATTAACACCACTAATTAAAAAACAAAATTGGCTTAATGTTTTTATTTCACTTCTGACGTGTGCGAAAAAAAAAACTTTTGATGGTCTACATAACACATTGGTATAACTAAGAGATATAACTTTGCTTTCCATAGGAAACCGCTGTTAATTCATGAAACCGGGAAATCCCCGTAGAAATGGCAGACAGAAAAAATAACTGTCCGGATTCATAAGGTAAATAATAAGCCAACTGTCCGGATTACAGAGTCAACAATAGAAAACAATTGAGTGTCCGGATTACCGCGTTGTCCGGATTAACAAGTGTCCGAATTAACGAGATTATACTGTATATAGATTCCAATCTTTTAAAAAACAATAGTAGGTCAGAACAACTGCTAAATTTAGTATCTTTATCTAGTGTATGGGCCACCAATTCTTATTCCCGCTGGCATGTTTACTTGTCTTTCTGTCTGTCACTGTCTCTTGGCTTTTAAATTATAATGAAATCGTGGCTTATCCTGCAGTTACCAGGTAGTTTACGTTTTTGGTCGATTTTATGGCGGTCTTCGTAAATTGTGGTTCTGGCGATATTTACTCCTCGAGAAACTAGTCTGAATCGCTTCTATAGTAGTAGCCCAAAAAATGTGTGAAACTACTTATGTCGCGATAGGGCAGTAAAATGAAACTCAAATGAAACGAAAATATTCACAGAGGGGAAATTTAAAGGAGTATAGAAATAAAATAATTTAAAAAAGAACAGCCTACTTGTTTATTGACAATGGCAACTATAGAGAAACGTAAACGAAAATATTCACAGAGGGGATTGAGCGCTCGTGGTGGGGGACGCGTTCGAGGGATAAGCGATGGTAGAGAGCGGGAGAAAAAAAAGTGGAAAGCGCTACCGCTACAGCCTAAACCGATTTCAACAAATTGACCCGGAAAGTATCTTAGGTTATATGACATCATAGAAACATTCAATATGGCGGACAGTCCAAGATGGCGGACTACCGTTATCTTCACGACTTTCTTAATACGGGTATCAAATGAAAGGGTTTGACAAGACAAACAATACGCTAAGTGAGGTCATTCGAAATTCAACATGGCGGTCCACTAAGATGGCGGACTACCGTTATCATCACGAACTCCATTATATGGGTATCAAATGAAAGGTTTTGCACAATTGAGGCTGTGTCAACTAATTGATCACATGGATTCAAAGAGGTTTGTTTAACAGGATCGAAAACCTAACGGTGTATTTCATTTTTTTTTTCGTATTCCGATTTTAAACATCTGTGTTTGTTATGTGTGAAAGATTTGTTGCGTTATGGGCAGAAGCAAAAATGTAGCAACAAAAAAACTGTTTTTCTACTGAGCATGTGATCAGAAAATTGAGACACTTGTATGCACATACTGTTGAACTCGTATGCAAGCTGCACTTGGTGTAGCGACACAAACATTAAGTTGCAATCAATAATTCACTTCGGTATGTACCTACCTACATATGTATAAACATATGTACATGTTATAGGTACATCGTCTTCGCAGATATGATATTAAGATTGCCTTAGGCTGCTCATTTCACAGTGTTTTTGCCGCGAGAAAACAAAAACTAACAAGTTGCATGAAAAAATGTATTTTGCCTAAACTCATAGAACATTAAATCATATTGTCGCAACCAATCATCACGGCTATTCTTTGTCCGGACCACCGTGCTTTGGAATGCTTTTATTTAAAAATAAAATACTGAAACGTGTATTTAAATAGTGTTAATGAGTAATATTAAGTTCCATATATCTCTCTTTCTATCTACATCTCTATCTGTATCTCTATCTAAACAAAATCAAAACAATTCATCCAGCTTAATGCAACGTAGCGTATCAATGGTATAGCGAGCGAACTCAGAGTTCGCTGATTAAAGAGGGGAACGCGGTGTTCTGAGATAAGATCACTTCTTTTCGAGAATGAACGAGAGTCAACGACCTTTTCCGGATAATTCCTACAACGTTAGTCAAATTGACTAGTTCGATGTCTAAAATTCGCTTTCTGATTTGTGTGGGCGTAGAACATTTTATTGAGATGTGCCCGGACAGATTTATTCTGCGCATATTGTTCACGGCTAAACAGTGTACGCGTGCATACCATAATATAATATAACACATATTATGTAAATACGTATTCCTGTGAGAACAAACAAGAACCTTCTGCCAGTACCTTCCGGTGCTGTTTTTTTAAAGAACTTTTTAACTCTGTGAATGTGTGTGTGAGCGCAACGTAAACAGCAAGATGACTTTAAACGCACACATAAAGAAAATTCTAGATATTTGTGGCAGTTTATACCAAGTCTTTCAACTCAGTTGATGTAGTGTGTGGCCAAGCATCAATTCAGTTGACAACTAAATTCACAATTGAATTGAAATGTGTATGGGCTGCTTTACTGATAATCCACGTGTATTAAGTTGTGTTTTTGAGTTTGTATCACGGTTACAGCTATAAATGAGATTTTTGTTTTTTATTTAAAAATAAAAAAAAAACACGATTAGAATGATATACAATTTTTTTCCAAATTCCACTCATTTCTCTTCTTTTTTTTTTAGATTTTGTTTCAAAATTTATCTATCCGATTATTCGTTAGAACCACTGTAGGTATATTGTTATTTCCTTTTCCTTTTGGATGCTTACTAAATTTCTATCTGTGGCGACCGAAGCCGTGGTGGTTAGTTGGACTACTACGCATGCTGCTCGGGTTCAATTCCAGCCCGGGTCTAAGACCTAAGAACGTTTTTCACGGCTGCCACCTCTTTCGAATGTCTGACAAGCAATCAAAGAGTATCATTTGTCATGAGAAGCTTCTCAACTCGCCGTTCAGAGTCGGCAAAAGAACTGTAGGTCCCTTCCATTCGTTAAAAAAAGTAATACGCACACACAAATGGTTGCGAGAAGCTAGGCTTGGTTCTGTATAGGACTGCTGACGCCGCATATTTATTAAATTTCTATCTACTCTATTTATCTACATACTAATGGAACTGATAAAGGTGGACAGACTTGCAATATACGAAGCAAGCCCCACGATTAATCCCCCCGCAGTGGATCTACGGGTCCACAAATAAACCCTTTCCTAAATAGTAGAAACAGTAGGGAAAAACAGTGATCGACGTGGATATTTTCTACCTAAGACTTGATTTGAACAAATGAGGTTCACAAAAACTCATTCGTGAAGTGAAAGTCGAAAATTGGATGTTCTTTGTTTCTTTGTTCTAATAATCACATTAATGTCATTTTTATGGCAAAAAGTAAAAACAGTAATTGCAAATAAATTTCCCTCCATCTACAATTTATACATATGTACATACCTATATAGTATCTTCATATTTCTTTACGCTTTGCGCTGTTATTTACCACCAATAATAATCTTCATCGATGGGTTTACAGTTGATTAAAACTCATCAGCAATTCGTTCTACAATCATTCACAATACCGAGAACGGAGATTTGCTTCTATAGAAAACTTCATCTTCTTTACCATTATCTATGTTTTGGTGCAATTACTTTCGTGCAGATAAATTGTGTAAAAAAAGAAAACATTAAAATATTAATAACCGCACTAGCGATTGATTCTTGCTTTCAAATTGATTTCTTTTTCGTTAGCGATTTTTTTTCGAATGAATGATGAAGCGAGCTAGAAAATAATTTATTCTATATATAAGAACTTAAGCGTTATTATGTTGTTCCCTATTTAGCAAAGGATTAATTATGTTTGGTTATCTTAATAAAATTTTGTCACTTGATTGATTGTCATGAATACGCTGGCGCTGATTTCATCCAAACAAAAGTCTATTGACGGCGCAATTTATAATCGATAATGTGTCGTCGACAAATTATGAATAATGGCTAAAATGAATTTTAAAATATATTACACCCATATGTTTATACTCGTACTCGTATACATAGATAAGCAGTTAAAAGTTATTTGACACATCAATTATGGGAAAAAAATCATTTACTTAATGGCTTAAGGAATTGATAAAACGTGTGGATGTGAGTTCATTGGGTTCTTAAAAAAAGTAAGATTTTTTTTTTATATAAAACCTGTGTTAGGCTTAGCAATGGCGACACTTGAATATGTACATAAATAATGGCCTTAAATATTAAATGTGTTTTATATTTTGAAAGAGTTAAGCTTAGCTCAGATTACACCGGTCAACATGAAATTTATCTTTATCCTTATCTTATTTTGTATTTCTTGCTCATTGCTCGAAAACAATTTATTTTCCTGAAACAGTTTGCCTTTTTTTAAAGCGTTTGTTTATTTTATTTAAGCAAGATGATTTTAGTCTAAATAAACTTAAAAACTATACATTTTGTCTTTTTATTTAATTAATGTTTATGGCCTTCTTCTTCTTCTTTAAATTTTGTTTTTGTTTTTGTATGTACATGTGAATGATATGTACATATGAGCATACATAAATTATTATTATGCATATGTTATGTATTATTGATTTGATTTAAGGAAAATTTGTAAAAATTTCATTTTCAATGTATTACAGTAAAACTTGTGTATAGTGGAGTCTGCTAATAAAATAATCTTGCGAAATCTGGATAGTGGACACTCTTATATGGTGGACACGTCTGCGGGATCTGAACAATGGAACAATCTGAACTCCTACATCAAAATGGATCGAACAATAATAAAAGAAATGATGTTGCCGACTGTAGGAAAATTTGTGAATAGTAGAAATGTTGCGAGTAACAAGTAGGAAAAAGAGTGCAGTATTCACAAGTTTTACTGTATATATATTTTTCTTACAAAATTTATAACTTAGGAGTAAGGACATAAATCTAACTAATACTACCTAAAACTAATTAAAGCTAACTTACATCTAAGAGTTTAAGGACCAGGTCTTGCCATGCGATCCCTATTCCATCGATCAACGGTAAATTTAACCAGATAAAAGTTACCAGCCTTGAAATATTCGAAAAAAAAATGCTTTTTGTGAATTATTGAGTACACATTTTGGTTACATTTTTTTTGGTTTATTTTGAAATCAATTCCGTTAATAAACGCATACTGTTAGATAGTTTAGTAGGGAAGAAAAGATGCCCACTCTAGCCTTGATAACGGCCTTAATTCTAAAAGGCATGGATTTTATTAACTTTCGGCAATAATCTAGGGTTATTGCAATTCCCCGGGCTCCATTATTGCAAATCTACACTTCTACGAAGTGAAGTGTTCAATTTTCTTTTCAAAAATTGCCCAGCAATTCTCAATTGGGTTAAGGTCAGGGCTATTTCCTGGCGGATCAAGAGTTCTGAGCCCGACTTCGTTTACGAAATTCTTTTTATTTGATTAAATAAAATTAAGAGATCAACACCAAACTTTTGCTTTTAATAGATTAAATGTTCAATGTTATAACATAACAGATACTTATACATGGCGTAGAGTCATCCTAAAAAATAGGGTCGACTATTACTGGGAATATCCGGTCAATCGAACTAATGGGATGCTCTTTAATAATATTAAAAAAGCTGTCTGCGTTCATCGATCCGTTAAAAAAGACTAAGTTACAAGTTCCGTAATAGCTTTTGCAGCCCCAGAGCATGAACCTAACGGGAAATTTATTTCTAGTGTCAGTGCACTCACTTTTTATATCTTGTCCGAATCTTCGACGGATGTACCGAATTCCATCGGACTGATTGAGATTAAAATTCGCCTTTTCTGCGAAGATAACCCTCTTTCAATCATGTTTCGTCCAATTGCGGCGAGTTTTAGCAAATATTTAACTTCAAAATCCTTATTTTAGTTGTTGAACATGTTCATTTCCTCAGCTTCCTGACTCATAAACCACTATCCTGCAATCTTTTTCGTACTGTTTTTGAACTCATCTTTTTTTGCGTTTGTTCCTTGAACGTTGAACTCAAGACTTATTTCTTTAGATGGTTTTTTTTTCTAAAATTGTACACAAAGTTTTAGGCAAACAGTCTCCTCTTTGGTTTGTGCTCTTATTTTTCATCCCGGTCCAAACTTTCCTCCCCTCTGATAAAAATAAACGACTTTTCTTTTAAAAATTTTGTACATTAGCATGGCTACATTTTTTTTTTTTTTTTATAATCTACACACACTAAAGGGGATATGAATACCCTTTTAATGTTTGCACACAGCGCGAGCACATGAAGGACGAGAACGAGACAGACAGATCGACGTAGTGGTAGGAAACTCAGATTATAGGTTTCAATTTCAACTAACTCTATGGGTGGTGTCCAGGATAACTGGAGAGTTGTGTATTATTTTTGTACTTGCTTATGATTCACAGGAGTTTTTTCCAGATGTTTCTTATTATAGTTTTGTGCGATCAATTTCTTCAGCCATACATATTCAACATCCTACTGCCAGTGTTATGCCTTCGCAGTAGGTTTCGATACTAACTTCTGAAACTGACCAACTTATCTTTATTTCGTGAGAAATAAATATTTCGAAGACATCTGGATTCGAACCGTGAACCTTTCGCATGACAAGCGACGACGACTACCACTACGCCACGGCCACCCACAACATCCAACTCTTTCAGCAATGGCCCAAGATAAATGTTCGTTATATAAGGCGTGAATCACACTTTTTTTCTCTCTATTTAACTGACAACTCACATTGGCCACTGGAAATAAGACAAATCATCGTGCTTGTGCGTAATCAGAATCACAATGCTAATGGAAATCTTTAACAGCTTTTTGAATACAAAAAGTATTGCCAACTTTTTCCTGAATTGAATAAGGAGAAAAAAACTTGACCACTTTTGAGATCTTAAGAAGGTGTTAACTTTTATCTGGCCACTACGGTAAAGGGTGTCCCAAAAGTCACGCAAGAATTGCCATTTGTGCGGTAAAGTGTTGCTAATGGAAAATAAAAGACAGCGTCACAGCTGACAGTTCAGTTTGTTGTTGTTCTTTTGTGCTGAGCAATCTTTTAAAAAATAAAGAATGTTTGAAAGCTATTGTGAATTGTGAATCCTGCGTGATACATACAGCTTTCCAAGTTGAAAAATTCATATTTTTACTCTCCCCATTGTATTGCCGCTGATAGAAACGTTCCAAGTCCATCACATCCTGCTGAAAACATTGATTGATTGATTGATTGATTGATAAATTCATTTCTTTATTTCTTTAAAGTTCAAATACAAAACATCAATTTAGAAATTTTAATACAGTAAATAAATATGGAAATAAAGTTAATGTAATGGCATTAAGTATTTTTTAATAAAGAATAGAGCTAAATGCCATTTCGTAAATTACGTATATTAATTTTTAAGATAATATGGGTGGGGTGACCCTTGATAAAATAAAACTACGACACAAATAGAGCAAGGAAAGT
The DNA here is from genome assembly GCA_949775065.1 of Brachyopa scutellaris. Lineage (NCBI taxonomy): Eukaryota > Metazoa > Arthropoda > Insecta > Diptera > Syrphidae > Brachyopa > Brachyopa scutellaris. The sequence continues at coordinate 83,555,898 of OX459115.1, read as the reverse complement.
TTAAAGAGAGATAGAATATAGTTATATTTTATATAAACAAAATTATTTCAAATACCCGAGTTTTAGTAAGAGAGAAATGTGAAATCTGAACAATTGTACATACATGTATCACCAGAACCTCAGAGACGAGCAATTAAGTCACAACCGGAGAAATCAATTTTGTACTCTCGAAATCAAAATTAAATAGCCAACTTTTTAGAAGTTTATTAAAAATACTTGGTAATACGATTGATCTTATCACTATAGGTAGTTTATTAAATAAGCGAGGTGCTGCAACTGTATAAAAATTTCGAAACGCAGTAGTGCGGAAATTAGGAATGGAAACGAGGTATTGCGAGTTACCACGAAGGTTACGATTGTCGAAAACTCGGAAATTCAAATTGCCGGAGCGCATGAAAAAACTTTAAGGACTTTATAGCAATATAAGTGACGAACAGGAAGAATTTTCAGTTGTAGAAAAAGTGGAAGGCTATGTTCTAATCGATGTCTTCGGCTTATTTTTCTTATAATATATTTTTGCAGTGTTAAGATTGGTTGAATTTTATTAAAGTAAGAACCACCCCAACATGCTAAGCCGTATTGCAATTTAGAATGAAAGATTCCATAATAAATTTTTAAAAGAAGATCCGATGAGCAGACGCTTTGAAGATAGTAAAAATGTCAAAGTGTTGGACGGAAGTACTTTATTAAAGTATTAGTATGATTTCTAAAAGCCATCCTAGAGTCAATCTGAAGACCTAAGTACTGAAAAAGTTCAACTTTTTCAATTTTAAAACAATTATCACTGCAGTCTGAATTGGATATGTATGTTAAGGTAGGTAAATTTGACTGACAACAGCAACTTAGCAATTTAAATTTTTGACACTCTGGCTCATGAAATAAAACATCCAGTTCAAACGAGTTCTGAGATGAGAGACTGAAATACATTATTTTGGTTTTAGAGCTTATAACCAGCTTATGCTCTGCAAACCATAATCTTAGAATATTCAAATCATGATTAATTTGGCAAACTAAGTCTAAAGGACTGTCAGTACCATAGGCACATCCAACATCATCAGCAAAGGCAGTTAGTTTCGAGTAAAATTTTAATCTAAGCAAGGAGTTTATATAGATAAGGAATAGTATTGGTCCCAGTACTGAGCCTTGGGGAACACCAATATTGGTGAATTTGAAACCACTCCTCACTTCATCAATTTTTACTCTTACTGATCTATTTTCTAGGTAGGACCTGAACCAGTCACTCATAAAACCCCTTATGCCAGCATTTTCAATTTTGCGTACAAGTATTTCATGGTTAACCATATCAAACGCTTTGGTGATGTCGATAAATAACCCAGCTGTCATCTTTTTCTTATCTAAGTTCAAGAAAATTTCAGAGCAGAACTTCAGAAGGGCATTTTCCGTCGATTTGCCTTTCTGAAATCCAAATTGTGATGGATTAAAAAATTTGTTTTTGTTTAGAAATTCAACTATCCTTTTTTTTACAGCCTTTTCGAAGATTTTGCTGATAGAAGAAAGAAGCGAAATAGGTTTATAGTTTTTTACTTCCCTCGCTGCTCCTTTCTTAAAAATTGGGACAACATCAGCCCATTTTAATGCATCCGGAAATTTGCCTGAGAGTATGCTTTGGTTAAATATATAGGCCAAAACATCAACAACAAAGCAAGCTATAGATTTAAGCACGTTATTTGAAATTCCATCAGCTCCACATGAGTTTGAATTTTTCAAAGTACCTATACTTTTAAAGAGCTCAAAAGCAGTTATGCGTTCAAAGAAAAATGAATTCTGGATCAAAGGATCGCCACATATAATCGATGAACTGCAAGCGGGACAGGTCGAAGTAAAAGAGGACTGCAATGAATCAGTAGCATGGGCAAAGTATTCACTGAATTTCTCAGCAATAGCAGCTTTATCTGTCACCACATTTTCATTAATTTTTATAGTAATAACCTTATTTGAAGAGACTGGTTTATTTAATAGACTGTTAACTAATCTCCATTCATTTTTGAGATTGCCCTGAGCTCGCAAAAGGTTCATTCTGTAAAATTCATCTCGACAGAGTGGGACTTCTTTCCTAAGTTCGTAGCACATTTTTTTAAATCTTCTTTTTAGGTTTCCATTCAGAGGGTGCCTGGCACATTTAATTCTTAATTTATTTTTCAAATTAATCTTTTTCAAAATATAGGAATTTATCCAGGGTTTTAATTTTTTTGGTTTTAAATTACTTGAAACAGTATAACTGGATTCCAAAATAAGTTTCTTTAAGGTTTCAAGAAAAATATCATACGCCTTCGAAACATCACTTTCCAAATAAACCAAATGCCAATATTCAAGAAAGAGTTTTGTTTTTAATTTAGAAAAATCAATTTTAGTTTTTTTGGCAACAGAGATAGAAGCGAAGGGTTTAATGTTCTTAATTGTATTTATCAATAAACCCGTCATGGAGTGATCTGTGATATTGAAATCAAAGATACACTTATCAAACGGGCTCAATGAAGCAGTGGCAAAACGGCCATAAATGTGGTCTAAGCACTTACCGGAAGCTGGTCTAGTAGGTGCATTTATAAAGGAAAATAATCCGTGCGAGGCAAGTAGAGCCAAATAATTAGAAACAACGTCAGAGCCCTCCAAAATATCAATATTCAAGTCTCCCAGAATAATTAAATTTTTCGATTTTTCTTTATCTAAAAGACTGGCAAATTCTTCCAAAAAGTCAGAGACATTGTATCTATGAAACCTATATATGCACAGGATAACGACAATCACTTTATCCAACTTTACTCTCAGTTTTAAAATATCAGCGCGCAAAAAATCTATCTCACATGATTGACAATTACCATGTTGTCCTTAAATTGGTTAAAGTGAGTGTGTAACTTACCCACAATATGTACTTTAGGGGACCTTCTGCAACCTGTGTTAGCCCTGTGTTCTGTGTATGTTTGTCAGCCAGCTCTTTAACTTCCGAGAAAATTGTGGACCACTGTTTTAATTGTCCATGCTTATCGTTCGTGAATGTTGAGTAGCTGTAGAAATGATAAGCTTAAGGTGATATGAAGCGGTATTGCTTACTGCCTGTGAATTTGAGGAACATAATCGCAGGTTTCATAGTACGTTCTCAAAACTCTATTCCAGATCTTCGACAGAATATCAAACTTTCTAAAATTACTACCACCGTCCCCCAAAATGATTTCTGGTCCTAAACTTCTTCTAAGGGTCTGCATTTTTTGGAGACCTAACTTAGCACATTTTTTCTCCATCAACTCTTATCTGTTATCAACTAATCACATTACCAATTCTATATTCGTTAACAGGTTAAACTCGTTGATGTTGAGAAGGTTGAATGGCTCAATCGTCGTTCGTACAGTGCAATTGGTTTGCTACTCGGCCGAGAGGGTCGTGTCCTCCTACGCTGCGATGAAGGATTAGAAGATTGGTTTGAATTACTCGAGGTAAGTTCGTTCACCCTTTTCCAGTTACGGCTAAAATGCTGTTACAGTTGCTGTAATATTGTAAGAAATTACGCAATCATCTCATAATTACTCACTACTGTTGCGCTGCACCACCTCATAAGCATATGCAGCTTGCAGAGGACCCATGAGTGTACTCATATCATAGACTCTTCCTGGTCTCCACCTCATCATCATTAATTATCTTCTTTTTTTTCTTTTTCATCTTCTTTTCTCATGTAATCTGTCTAGGAATGCACATTAACATCGAAGGAACGTCGTCGCGCACTTAAGATCACGCAAGGTCCAAGATCGCGTGCATCACTTGCGGCTCCAGTTTCTCATGCCTCGCTACAGGCGCATCACTTTGGCTTGGGTGGTACATACTCTAGCGCCCTAGATGACTGGCTAATGACAAATGGTCGCCAGCACAAGTTGAATGGTAATTCAACGAATCCGTTCCTCTTCTCCGACTCCGTTCCCGATCTGAGTGCGCTAAATAATGAGAACCACAACAGTGGAATGTCAACTAACCATTCGACGCCACAGAAGATTCCCTATTCGAATAATTTGAATCTGAGCCGGTACTCGAATGGTTATGCCAGTCAGAATAGCTCCATATCGAATGGCCTTTATGGATCACCGAGGAGGATCTTCATCAATAGCAGTTTCGGAAGCAATCAGGTGGTCGATGAAGAGGATGAGGAAGTGCAGCTGCGACGACCCAGGATGTTCAGAAATATCAACGAGAATGGTAATGAGTTGGATCGGGATTGGTTATACCGGAAGCCGAGGGCTCCAACAACAGATGTCAGACATTCTGGTAAGAAAAATAATTACAGTCCCTTGGAAGTACCTGCTAATTATTTCATTATTTCAGTTCAAACAACCGATCTTGATTACACAGCTAATGACAGTGGTCTCGATACTCCGCCCTCTACTCACCGTCCGTCCAGTTATCGTGATATGAGTCACGCCAGTCCACGTGATTCAACTGAAACCACTGTCAGTTCATCGCGAGGCACTCTGCTGCACTCGCCTGGAGGAAGTTTTCGCTCGAAACACATGAACCACATCACCAATCTGAACCAGGTGAACACCTTAAATGGATCGCGCTACAGTGTTCAGGAACGTGTACTCAAAATACGCAACGAAGAAGATCGGTGTGCATCAATTAAATCAACCAACCGTCTCAATCACAATGAACTCTATGATCCTAACCAGAATCGATACTATAAGATGGCATCGGCTAATGGGAATCATTCGTTAACCCCACAGCATGCTCCGGCGACGGCGATTGGAGTTCCAAATGGTAATGCCAATGGTAACACAACGACGACCAACAGTGGTTCAGGTTTCTTTCGAGAAAGGTACCAGCACCCTGCTTTGGCTGCAATCATAAATGAATCGCAAGGCATTAAGTTTAGAGGTAGGATTCGTAGATTTCCGCAGAAAATCACTACTATTCGGTATTATTGTTGATGTTTGTGACTAGCAATGGGATTCTATCTGCACACGCACATAGTTTTGTATGGAATATTATGAAATGCACTGCATGTTTATTTATTATTATTTTTGTTGTTGTCATCAACTACTGATTTGAATAAGATATCGGTTTAGGTTTTTGGTTATGTACTGTACATAGCTTCGTTAAAATCCTTAAAGAGTTTGCCTAGTTTGCAATACAGTGAAACCTTGGTATATAGGCCACCTGCGGTGTAAGAATTTTTGGCCAAATTATACAGGCGGCAAACTTATAAGTGTATGTATTTTTAATAAAAATTAAATATCGATATATTGCACACGATGAATCAAACATGAACATTTATGTCTAGACGTTTTGTTCAGTGGTGAACCGAAAATATGGAACAAAATGTATCACATATTACCCTAGACCGGTTTAACTGTATACGGAAATATTAACAGCCTCTTCCGAGAGAAAATGGTAAACAAGGATGATTTCCACGCAACGCAAACATTTTTATAGACTTAGTGTCAAGGTGTTCTTTTGCAAAACTGTTCTCTTCTGACCTTATATGTTTTTAAGTCAGAAGTGGCGCTTTCAATGACTCCGTTAATGTATTTGATCTTCTATGAGATTCCTACGAATATTCAGTTTACTTACAGTAAGGTTTAAATCCTTTTTAATTACTTTCGCCGAGTCAAAAGGGTCGGTTTTGTTATACCGCCGTATACGCCTGTTATCAATTCTGTAAGTTTTTCGCTTGCGACCCCGAGATCCCGGCTTTTCTTTAAAAATTTCATTACACTATCAATCATAGTAGGGGCTCATCCAAAAATATTTTGAAATTCGACACGTTTTTCCGTGCCCCGCAGCATTAAAATGAGTTATCGTTTGTCCATTCTGCAATGTTTTACGCAGCCCACTAAATTGTTAAAGTTAGTTTCTATTATTTTTATTTCTTTAAATAACAAATTTAGATGCTATTTTCTTAATGTTTGTAAACTTTTTAAGCACAATTCTACAATTCTGCATCAATTTACCAAAGGACTACTATAGCACTACTATTTATTTGAACAGTTGATTTCGCATTCAAATCCAAACTTTTGGTAATATTTTCTTACCTTCATTTGATGACAACTGTTTTATGAGTCGCATTTGTTAGTCGTATAAACTGAGTTTGAATTCATAGAATAAGCTATAACGCAGAATTGAATTGGGAGAACTGAAAGGAAGAAAAAGACAACAACAGCACCATCATCCGTTAGGCCCACAACATTACCATGTTCTTTTTTTCAAAATATCCTTCTGATGCAAATCATGCTTTCGTTGTATGCGCGGCAGATTTTGAATTTGAATACGATAGAAATGTAATTCAATCAAAACTCCATCAATCTCATGTACCCACTTTCAGCCCCATTATTGGCTGTAGCTATATAAATATTTTTAAAAATTTCGTTGCACTTTTGAATAACTTGTTCCTCAAATGTATTTATAAGATGGATTGTTTTCTTTTTTCACCTAACCTAATTCGTATGCATCCACTTTTATACCGAATTGTATTGCGAGGGGTCAAGCAAACCCGCCCAGCCGTTTAGGCACCAGTCCGAGACACAACCATGTTTGCAGAATGAGCGTTACTGCTTTATTACATAGTATGATTAGCCCAATGAAATTTCTTCTGCCAAAATTCGTATCATGGAGAAATTTCTTACTCTCTCGTAAGCACTCTCTTTTACGTAAAACTACAAAATGTTCGCGTACGCGAACGGTTTTTCGTAACTTTTCATTTTTTTTTCGTAGTTTTGGAAGCGTACGCGATCGGACCTAATAAAGAAAAATGTTGAACAACTTAATGGTTGTTACATATCAGTTTAAATAGGAAAATCCTTGCAGAGCACAGATTTAATATAACTCGTATTAATAGGTCTGTTTGGTATCTTTTTTGGGTAAAATGAGCAAACTCTGTCAAATAATAAATAATTTGAAAAATGGGGGAAAATCCTTTCAGACAGTGGAATTCGTAAGAAAGTAACCAAACACGTTGCGGGTAAAACCTGTCAGATGGCTGGTTTGACAATGTTGGTCAACCTTGCCCAAAGAAAAAGACGGTGTAAGAATTCCTAGGCTCTCAGTTGGCTCTCTCTTTTACGATTTTTTTGGGTTACTAAACACAAATTCGTAAGAATCCTACGAATTTGTACGAATTCGTGAGCTACCAAACAGACCAAAATTGTTATTTTATCTAGTTCAGACACAACATATTGGGAAAAAATCAAGCGCTTATTTATTTAATGATGATGTGACGTAGGCAGGGTTATCGATGAACAATAATTGAAAAAGTAGCCCGAGACAAAAGATTTGATGTTATCAATCTAAATGAGATATTAAATATTTGGATGGAAAGATAAATAATAATTTGGAATCCAATGTTTAGTTGCGGCATAATATGTATGTCGCTTATCTGTATCACCGGGCGTAGGTACCTATGAACATAAATACATATATTATGTTCTAACATATGTAATAGGAGCTAATTAGTCGAATAACATATATTTATAATGGATGCCTTAGCCTCTGCCTGTTCAATTTACTCGTATTGCATGTTGCACGATATTTCATTATATTTTCAAAAACAAATAAATTGTTTCTAAAGAATCCTTACTCTTATCCATTTTTTAGATCGTTCCTATTCCGATTGTCAACAAGGACCACCAAGACGTTCTGTGAATAATAATCCTTCACCAACACCACGTCGAGCTCCGATATTTGGTACACCAACTCGTGTATAGCGATTAAAGATTTAATTTTTATTTTTTTTTTTTCTAATTTAATTTCTTAAATTACAAAATAAAAATGTTATATTAGTTTAAACGCTAATCTCTGGCAACGATAAGAGTTGCATATGTAAGTAACTTTTTTTTTATAGGAAAAATTGGACTAAAACAGGATATTTTGGAAAGCATATTATAATAATAATAATTACTGGCGTAGTTCTATCGATATATTTACAAAACGTACGTATTATCCATTAAAAAAACAACTTTAAAAAAAATAAAACTGTGAAATTTAAAATTTAAAGAAAATAATAATAAAACAGTTAAGACAAACCAACAATTATAACAACAATAACTATATAAATGTAGCTTATAACTTAGGGCTAATAATAATTATTATTCAATTTTATTTATTCGAAGAATAAGCTTCAAGATTTTTAAAAGAATAAAAAACAAGTTCATTAGTAGACAATTTTTTTCGAACTGAAAGAAAAGAAATAAACTCCAAAGAATTTTTGCAACGATTTGTACGTAAAATTATAACGGAATATTCATAAATTAAATGCTAAATAAGTTACTTTAAAAAGGGAATAATAATAATAAAAAATAAAATACGTAATCCCTGTAATAAAGATACTATATAATTATGTTGTAATTATTTTTGTCGTTACTTCTTGTTTAAAGGAAAAGTTTATTGATTAAAGTTTCTCATTAGGTACGAGTATGTGTTAAATTGTTTGCAGACTTAATTGAAAACAAAAATAAAATACGAGTAGTTTAAACTTATCGTTTGTATTAAATCCCATTTATTGTTACATTTATGATTATGTTTACAAGAATATTTTATTTTATCACATTTTGCTGTTTTAATTTTTATTTAAATATGAATTTATAATGAAACGTATTTTAAAAGATGATTGTGTAACAATTTGAATAAGAGATAAATACTTTTAATGAAATATAATAAATAAAAATGATTTTTATGAGGATAGTAAAAGTGTTTTTATTTTATTTTGTTTTGTATTTTTTCCAATTACATATTTAGAAAGGTAATGTTATAACTTCGAAAATATTTTATTTGAATATTTTATGCCTAAAACAGAAAATTTTAAATGGGTTGTTTTACTTTAGAACTTTAGAAATAATGGAGTTTTGTTAGCAGATACCCGTATCCAATCCACCTGGACGAATTGTGCCGCCTGAGTGAATTGGGCATTAAGAAACATCGTCTGTAAGATTCTGATGATATCGACTGTAAGGTTCTTTATACATATAAGTTCGTCTCCACGCCAGCGTTAACTAGTGGCCTGCCTTACAGCTCTTTCGCTACCCAAATTGAATCCACCAACAGCACCTTCAACTGCAGCAAGAAGATATTATTGAGGCATTAATGCCGATCGATTCCAATGCTACTGGGCTTGACCTTATACATCCTAAAATTGTGAGACAGCTGCTTTCTCACATCTCATCTATCTTTACCCATACATTTAACACATCTGAGTTTCCAACTGAATGGAAAAATAAAAAAATCAATCATATCCCTAAGAAGCGAACACTCAATTGCATATAGGTATGTAGGCCAATTGGTATTCTGTCTCGAAGGTACATATTTGAAATATTTGTCCTAAAACAAATTCAAAAATACCTGAATATCAAAAAGCTGTTGAATTATTGTCAGACTGGTTTTCGTCCACAGCGGAGCCTTTTTGTCACTGATGAAATAAGAAAAGCAATGGACAACAACCATATGCAGAGGCGTATCTTGGCCGGGGCAGGTAGGGCATGTGCCCCGGGCGCCTTTCAAAGGGGGGCGCGCAAAACCGCCACTTTTTAAATTTAATAATCAATAAAAAAAACCAACTTATCTGTTCAGTAGACAAAATTGGAACTAACGCAATACTAATGTCATGTTCTATTTGACGTCCGAGAGCGTTGCTTTGGCACATACATTTCTCTTCTAACGGTTCTGAGAAGAGAATTTCGCTTCTCGATTTCAATTCAGAATCCGCTAAAGAAGCGTAGCATGTTCATTTTGTACATGTACATATTACAGTATTTTGGAACAGACTTGTAAGCTGTGTTCTAGTTTCTTTGTCGATACAGAGTGATCACCTGCAGATAAGCCTTAAGCTTTGAAGCTTACATATTTATTTTTTACGTTTTTAAAGAAACAATAAAGAACAATCAAACAATCAATCAATAAGTTGTCTCAAATATGTGGACCACCGTAATGTATACATAAGTGTGCCAAATACAGGCATTTTAGAGTTAGAGCGAACTTATAAACCCTATGCCTGGCTTCTGGTGTTACATTCTGGTACATTTAACCAAAAAATTGTATTGCATTTTCATTTTCATGTTCACATGCAATTTTTTTTTAGATTTTTAGCTCAATCGGTTGATTTTCATGTCTGAAAGGGTCATATGTCATATGGCTGGAGAGAGTGCGTCGGACGCAGGGTTGACCGCTAGAGAAGAAATGGAACGGGTAATGAAGGGATCGCT